>CM042418.1:13544236-14042629 GCA_023634145.1 Thymallus thymallus
ACACATTTGGTCACACACACAGTCCCACACTCATCTGAACATATGCAAGCTGAACAATGGCTGTTTACTGAGGGAGGGGGGTAAGGGGGAGGAGGGCAAAAGGGGGTGGGGAGGTAGCGTACCTCTTTGGAGGGGTTGATTGGAGCCAGTGTAAACACACAGCCCAGGAAGTGTTGAAGGGAGGGAATATGAGGGAGGGGTGAGAGACAGAAGGTGGGAGGGACAGTGGATGTGTACAGACAGGGAGAAGGAAAGTTTTCTACTGCAAAGTGTCTGTCCGTCTGTATGCGTTTCGCTGCTCCCACACGGTTGACTCGTTTGCTTTTGGACGAATGACAGAGCACCCGAGAGGTGAGTAACTGCATCTCTACATGCGCACACAGTGCACACATACATATTCACACACACACACACACACACACACACACATTTGCTTATACACACACACTTGCTTACATACAGACAAGTGTAAGTGCTGGACAACATGACACGTCTAGGCTTGTGTGACTTCACTTAAGCTGTTCTCTACTTTATTGCTCACCTGATTGTCATTGCTAGAGGATATATTTCTAACTCCTTACTTTAAAATACCTTTAAAAGTTGTAAAATGGGAAGTCTGGGATTGGTATATCCTTTTTGGGGCTTTTAACCTAATGATTGATTGAGCCATTCATTCTTGAAGAATATAACTTATGCCTCATGAGCTTAGTTCAACTGTCGTACCCCATCACAACCCAAATGTCATCTTGTTTTACTGTTTGTTGTCTGTTGCTGTTGTGTGGTGCTATGGAATGAAGCCAGTGTGTGAAGTTGGCTGTGTGAAGTTGGTGGGATGTTGGAGGGAGAGTCATGTGTGTGTAGCTGTGTGTGTCTAATGAGACGGATGGGGAATGAGCTGTTTGGGGCCATACACCAACAGACTGACATTGACAGAAGTTTAGACAATGTTGCATCATGGTTGCTTTATCAGCTGTCCTCAAGCTCACTCATTATCTCTTCTGGTGTCCTCCCTCCCAGATCTGGCAACGTTGTGGACAGCTTCTTCTGTGTTGTCTTAGTTTGCTTTTCAAGATCAAATCAGAGAGATTCCGTATTCCTTATTAGGTAAATATGGATAATTGTGTATCAGATTTATTTAGATTTGACCAGGTATGGGAATGCTGTTTGCTTTCTGGATCAAATAGGCTTTTGAAGCCCTTTGGGGAAATGGGTTCCATTTATTTTCAAAGTGTACTTTAGTGTCACTGTACAAAAGAAGCTATCCTACGTTGATCTGCTACAATGTAATGCTTGATATACTTTATATACGATAGTAAATGTCAGTTTGTTGTGGTTGGTGAGTTATGCCTATTTTAAATGGTACATTTTAGGCCAATGGAAACTAAGACTCCCTGGATTACAGTGGCTGAGTGTACTATCCTGGAAATGTAAAACAATTATGAAATCAAGATCCACTGTTACTGTAATGATATGTTCAGTATTGTTGCTGTGGGTTTGAGAAGCAGAAGCCTATTTTCCAGGCTGGCTTCATGATACCCTGGGACATTTTCATTGTTTTCCGCAAGTTAAAGTAGATTCACATCTGGAGTTGTTGGGCCAGTTGCCCAAGTGGAACACCAACGTTTTTCACAGGCATTCACACGTAAATGTTTGATATGAATCTCACTTAACATCAAAGTCTATACAGTAAACTTAGTTTTTTCTTCATTCTGTAAATTACCAGAAAATGTATTTATGCATCTGGACCTACTGTTTGCATGACGTGTCTAATAAGCCTAATAACTGATTGGCAAGACATCACTCTACTGGGTTCGTTGGTAACTCCTTTCTCTTTTAGTGCAGTTGTTTTTCTACTAGTTTTTCTACTGCAGTACTCTCTAGTAATTGTGTTATTACTGCTTTAGAGGCAATAGATTCAGATTTAAAGACTTGTATTTGATTAGCTAAATACGTGCTTCTTACCATAAAAACAATAGCTGAGATTTTAGAATTTGGACAGAATACTAATAGATTTGTCAAAATAACTGACTGAAAGTCTGCTTAAAAGCAATACGTTTATACACTTTCTGTTTGAATATGCTGAGACATCCTCTGTGGTGAAGTTTGAGATTTGTTGAATCGTTCTCAGCAGTGCGTTTATTAAGCCCCGCTACCTGTAGGGAGGGTAGGTAAGCATATCGGAGAGGAGCGTCTCTTCACATGAGCTCGCACCTCGTCCCCAATCCTCATCCCTCATCCTGCCCGTCGCTTTCTGTCTGACAGTGCTAAACGGCCGCTGTCTCACAAGTTTTCTCTTGCCGGCTCTTTGCTGATGCTGCGGATTGACACCAATTTACTAAAAAGAAAACCGTAGGGAAAACTGTTATTAAGTATAATGCAAGGCTTTGCTCTCTGTTGAACCCAAATCAAGCTATTTGTCTAAGTGCATGGAAGGCTAGTGATTTTGGCAGTAACCTACATTTACATTTTAGTCATTTAGCAGACACTCTTATCCAGAGCAACTTACAGTTAGTTAGTGCATACATGTTCATACTTTTTTTGTACTGGTCCCCCGTGGGAATTGTACCCACAACCCTGGCTTTGCAAGTGCCATGCTCTACCATTTGACCTACATCAACAAGCAGAAGCACTATCATGGTCACATCACACCAGATGTCTGCCTCTTTATGATATTATGATGCGAGTGTCCTTCCTGACCATCAAGAGAAAGTCCCTGTGGGTGCCTCACTCCACATCCATGCCTGGGATCAAACACCAAACTGGGTCATAGCTAGCAGCTGATGAGGGTCTGTGGATATGGATTTGGATGGCTGTCTAGAGGGATTACACTCTATGTCAACACACCTTGTGGACCAGTAGGATCTGACCAGGTGTTTATCCACCAACGCTATCAGCAATGTCTGTCCTCATTGGGCCCTCAGCCAACATAGTCAGTAATGTCAGCTCTCATTGGGGTTTGTGACTTGATCAAACCCTGTTAAAGGACTTCTCATATCAGGTCATAGTGTTGCACCGGATAAAGTTATTAGAAGTTAGTGTGTGGTTTCTTGAAGGTGTGTGGTTTTTGGTGGAGAGTGTGTGTGTGTGTGGGGGGGGGGGTGCATCCATCCTGAACTCGATATCAGCGAAGCATCGCAAGGTAGTTTACCATCAATCAACCAATTAATCTGTCCATTTAATCGCCACCAAAGACCACTGCCAAATTACATGTACTGTAAGTTGCTGACTCATATATTGTAAGGAGAGGATTTTGGAGTTGGGTTTCTTAAACACATCATCTGGGGTTATTACAGTCATGTGATCCACCCCACATTTTTTCATTGTCAGGGCTTTCATCCTGAACTCGATATCAGAGAAGCATCCAAGGTAGTTTACCATCAATCAACCAACCAACACATCATCTGGGGTTAAGACTGGGAGGTGTCCTTTTGGCAAAAAAAAGCAAGAGTTTGTATAATTGAGGTGGATATGATAACAAGGGATTATCTCCCCTCTAATCTCATATTACATTAATCAACTTCTCCCTACTGCTTAGTGACCTCATCATGAACCATGAACTTGAAGAAGGTGGGAGGATAGGTGGAGGATAGTTTCAAATGTTCATTTTCTTTACAAAATGGAGGGAAAACACTTTATTTGGCCGCAGGACGAGTTAATTTTGAAAACTCTTCACAATGTGAGTGAGCACCTTATCGGTTGACACTTTAAACAAACCCAAGATAAGCCCATTCCCATTTCACAAATTGACCATTGCTCTTGGTTGCAGTTAACATAGCTTTCGGGTCAGCTCGTAATGGCCGCATTTTAAATACTTGTGCCAGGAAAAGTGACAGGCTAGCAGAAAATAGTATAATAGGGCGGCAAATCTCAAAGTTATTCAACTAATAATTATTCATAATAGTTCTAGCATTTTCCTTCTCTATCTTAACCCTATATTAGTAATTCAACATCCTGCCAAAAACACTAATCCTTCGAATGCTGGAAAGAAAATGTGTTTGACTGAAGCGGTTATATGAAACTTTGTCCACAACTTACATATACAGTGGGGAGAACAAGTATTTGATACGCTGCCGATTTTGCAGGTTTTCCTACTTACAAAGCATGTTAGAGGTCTGTCATTTTTATCATAGGTACACTTCAACTGTGAGATACGGAATCTAAAACAAAAATCCAGAAAATCACATTGTATGATTTTTAAATAATTAATTTGCATTTTATTGCATGACATAAGTATTGATCACCTACCAACCAGTAAGAATTCCGTCTCTCACAGACCTGTTAAGAAGCCCTCCTGTTCTCCACTCATTACCTGTATTAACTGCACCTGTTTGAACTCGTTACCTGTATAAAAGACACCTGTCCACACACTCAATCAAACGGACTCCACACACTCAATCAAACAGCTGTGTAAGGACATCAGGGATAAAATTGTAGACCTGCACAAAGCTGGGATGGGCTACAGGACAATAGGCAAGCAGCTTGGTGAGAAGGCAACAACTGTTGGCTCAATTATTAGAAAATGGAAGAAGTTCAAGATGACGGTCAGTCTCCCTTGGTCTGGGGCACCATGCAAGATCTCACCTCGTGGGGCATCAATGATCATGAGGAAGGTGAGGGATCAGCCCAGAACTACACGGCAGGACCTGGTCAATGACCTGAAGAGAGCTGGGACCACAGTCTCAAAGAAAACCATTAGTAACACACCTGCGCCGTCATGGATTAAAATCCTGCAGCGCACGCAAGGTCCCCCTGCTCAAGCCAGCGCATGTCCAGGCCCGTCTGAAGTTTGCCAATGACCATCTGGATGATCCAGAGGAGGAATGGGAGAAGGTCATGTGGTCTGATGAGACAAAAATAGAGCTTTTTGGTCTAAACTCCACTCGCCGTGGTTTGGAGGAAGAAGAAGGATGAGTACAACCCCAAGAACACCATCCCAACCGTGAAGCATGGAGGTGGAAACATCATTCTTTGGGGATGCTTTTCTGCAAAGGGGACAGGACGACTGCACCGTATTGAGGGGAGGATGGATGGGGCCATGTATCGCGAGATCTTGGCCAACAACCTCCTTCCCTCAGTAAGAGCATTGAAGATGGGTCGTGGCTGGGTCTTCCAGCATGACAACGACACGAAACACACAGCCAGGGCAACTAAGGAGTGGCTCCGTAAGAAGCATCTCAAGGTCCTGGAGTGGCCTAGCCAGTCTCCAGACCTGAACCCAATAGAAAATCTTTGGAGGGAGCTGAAAGTACGTATTGCCCAGCGACAGCCCCGAAACCTGAAGGATCTGGATGGAGGAGTGGGCCAAAATCCCTGCTGCAGTGTGTGCAAACCTGGTCAAGAACTACAGGAAACGTATGATCTCTGTAATTGCAAACAAAGGTTTCTCTACCAAATATTAAGTTCTGCTTTTCTGATGTATCAAATACTTATGTCATGCAATAAAATGCAAATTAATTACTTAAAAATCATACAATGTGATTTTCTGGATTTTTGTTTTAGAATCCGTCACTCACAGTTGAAGAGTACCTATGATAAACATTACAGACTTCTACATGCTTTGTAAGTGGGAAAACCTGCAAAATCGGCAGTGTATCAAATACTTGTTCTCCCCACTGTACATCATGAGATACACAATGGGGTTTTCTAATGGTAATGTACTGTGGTTACAAAACAGTTTTAATAGGATGGGAGGGAGGCACATGAAGGAAACAGGACTGGCATAAAGAAAACCAATCTTTTTTTTCACTGATGCTGTGGTCTCTTTTACATTTCAACATTTCCTTTATTTATTTAATTATTTATTTTTTGACATCTTTAGTCTTCCATACTCTTTGTCGTGGGCTGGGCACTGAGCTTATGGAAAATCTGCCAAGACATGAAATGTTTTTTTAGGAGGTTGCACTGTTAAGAGCAAGCCTCTATTAAAGGGAAGGCAAATGTGGCTTATCCAGAGAATGGGCTGGAGTTTGGTTCATACTGAAGTAGCATCAACCATTTGGCTTGAATTCGTTAATTGCTTTTTTTTATTTTTGGGGGAAAATAATTTATCATCATTGTCATGTCTGAATACATGCTCGTCAAAACACAAACATGCGCACACACACACACACACACACACACACACACACACACACACACACACACACACACACACACACACACACACACAAACACACATTTTCTACTCACACACATCACTCAAACTTATTCCCCCATCTTTTTAACCAAATACTCCATCTCATCATTTGTTGACCCCATCGCCTCCCCTCACATCTCCTCCCCCTCCCGCAGGGGTAAGACAAACGTTCCGCTCCCCTCCCACAGAGAACACACACCATCCTCCGCTGACACTCTCAGCTTCTATTATGCACTCAGCCACTCCCTGTTTACATTCACGTGCAAACATTGTCCTCTCCCCCCACAGACACAGCTCAAACGGTATCTTTAAAGATACAAGACCGGTCTCGTTTGGTCGGGTGTGTGGAAGGTCACACTTTCTGAACACAGTACTGTAATGTAACGTCCCTTTGTTTGTCTCTATAACGCTCATAAGCAAATCTACTTTGTCCCTATGGAAAACGGAACCTCAGATTTATCACACTCTGCCTAGTGTCTCCTTCCTCATTGCTTCCATAGTGCTACGTAAGGGGTTTACCAGCATGATATCAGCACGTAAGGGGTTAAGCAACAAGATATTAAACAGTAAGAGGAGCAAGGGAGGAGGACGGAGCGATGAAACGACCCGAGGAGCACCCTGATAATCAAAATCAGTGGCTAATTGATGAGCGGGTGAAACATTGTGATAAGCCCTTGATGTGCCCTGCCTATCAGAAGGGATTAATTGGACATCCATTTGCCTTCGCTTCTCTCAATCCTTTTTTTTTGTATTTGCCTCCATCTCAAAAGGCATTTTTTTTCCTTTATAGCGCACTACTTTAGACCCGAGCCCTATGAGGACTGGCCAAAAGTAGTGCACTATATAGGGAATAGCGTGCCATTTACCAACACCAATTGTGTTGGTAAGAAGTGGGAAGCTGTCTCCGTCCTTATGAAGAGTTGTTAATTAAGATGTCTTTAATTAAGATAAGTATTTAATTAATATAAGTCTTAGTTCGATATTTGATATAGGGATGAAATTCCGCCTCAGTAAGTTGTTAATTAAGATAAGTCTTTAGTTCGATATTTGATATATGGATGATATTCCGCCTCAGTAAATTGTTAATTAAGATAAGTCTTTAGTTCGATATTTGATATATGGATGAAATTCCGCCTCAGTAAGTTGTTAATTAAGATAAGTCTTTAGTTCGATATTTGATATATGGATGAAATTCCGCCTCAGTAAGTTGTTAATTAAGATAAGTCTTTAGTTCGATATTTGATATATGGATGAAATTCCGCCTCAGTAAGTTGTTAATTAAGATAAGTCTTTAGTTCGATATTTGATATATGGATGAAATTCCGCCTCAGTAAGTTGTTAATTAAGATAAGTCTTTAGTTCGATATTTGATATATGGATGAAATTCCGCCTCAGTAAGTTGTTAATTAAGATAAGTCTTTAGTTCGATATTTGATATATGGATGATATTCCGCCTCAGTAAGTTGTTAATTAAGATAAGTCTTTAGTTCGATATTTGATATATGGATGAAATTCCGCCTCAGTAAGTTGTTAATTAAGATAAGTCTTTAGTTCGATATTTGATATATGGATGAAATTCCGCCTCAGTAAGTTGTTAATTAAGATAAGTCTTTAGTTCGATATTTGATATATGGATGAAATTCCGCCTCAGTAAGTTGTTAATTAAGATAAGTCTTTAGTTCGATATTTGATATATGGATGAAATTCCGCCTCAGTAAGTTGTTAATTAAGATAAGTCTTTAGTTCGATATTTGATATATGGATGATATTCCGCCTCAGTAAGTTGTTAATTAAGATAAGTCTTTAGTTCGATATTTGATATATGGATGAAATTCCGCCTCAGTAAGTTGTTAATTAAGATAAGTCTTTAGTTCGATATTTGATATATGGATGAAATTCCGCCTCAGTAAGTTGTTAATTAAGATAAGTCTTTAGTTCGATATTTGATATATGGATGAAATTCCGCCTCAGTAAGTTGTTAATTAAGATAAGTCTTTAGTTCAATATTTGATATATGGATGAAATTCCGTCTCAGTAAGTTGTTTTTGGGAAAAAGACAAGAAAGCTCTGGCCCTTGTCCTCAGATGTTTTCTTTTCATGTTTTTCTCCATCCTTGTCAGTGACCATAAGCTAATGACTCATTATCACAATGGGATTTATAATTACCCTTTGCTTGCCTGACAGACTCCATGGCTACATCCCAAATGGCACCCTATGGGCCCTGGTCAAAAGTAGTGCACTTTATAGGGAATAGAGTGTTTTGAAGTCCCCGCATTGGACATATTCTTGAAAGCGTGTCCTGGGTTTACTGTTTAGATTGCGGTTGCCGTTGCATGAAATACACAGGATGTTAGTGTAATGCTGGGTTATTCTGGGGCTTTTCAGCCATCTGAGTTACACAGATATAGAGTTGGAGGAAACTGGCCCACTGTCTCACTTTAGGGTGGTTAACCTGTTATGATAACACTTTACTCTTGCGTCACAAATGGCACCCTATTCTCTATATAATGCACTACTTTTAACCAGAGCCCTATGGGCCCCGGCTAACTAGTGCACCACGTAGAAAATAGGGTGCCATTTGGGATGCAAACTAATTTACTTGAGCAAAAACAGACATGATCAAATAAATACTCTCTCCCTGAAAATGTGAATATTGAGTTTCATCCATATATACCTAAATATAGTTTCAGATGATGACTTTGAGTGAGAGTGGTATGTTTAAAGCTTTATTTATGTTGTACTGTGTGGATCAGTGAATCCACAACTGTGCTGAAAACATCGGTTTTGTCATAATATGATTTAGTCCATGACTTTCATACGAAAGGTTATGGGGGAATGCTCAAAATTATGGGTATGAACTATGAAGACCATTGTTGAGGCCATTGCTGAAGACCATTGCCCAGCCCAAGGACCACATGTACTTTTGTGTTTTGTTTTTAAGCGACTTTGATATTATCTGTATAATAAAAAAGCGCTATATAAAATACATCTATTATTATTACTATTATTATTATTATGAAGCCAGACTACAGGTGATAATCTATATATACATTAAATACCTTTAATCCATCATTCTGAGTAATTGCTGCACACTTTGAGGGTTATTAAGGTATATTTTTAAAGGTCCTGTTTGGATATCACTTTTTGCAATGGTTTCTTCATATTGGGATACTTTAGAGGTGAAAGATGTAGAGGCAGGGAGCAAGTGATAGGAATTACTAGCCTTGTCTGAGCCAGAACGTCTGTATTGTGAGGCAGCATGATGTACAAGTATACCCCTTGGACATGACGCCAGTCTGTTGTAGAATCTGATTGGAGGAGTTGACGTTTTTACCCACCCAGCCCCCCCTCTTGAGTTACAAAACCCCATCTAGTAAAACTTGACATTTAAAGTGCAGAAAGTACTTTCTTCCTTTTATTCCCTCATCATTTCAAATGGTTTTCCATTGTTTTGTCGATGTTCGGTTGTGGTAAAACCATTTATAGAGACATTACGAAAGTAAGATTGGTATCTGCTGATTTCTGCTCACTGTGTGAATTGAATTTGGAAATGTTTTGTTTCTCATATCGCATATCTAATTTTGTTGCCTTTAGGATCTCAGCATATCCACTGAGGCTCAGAATAATATATATAATATTATTATTTATTTTTTTCACCTTTATTTAACCAGGTAGGCCAGTTGAGAAACAAGTTCTCATTTACAACTGCGACCTGGCAATAATAATAAAGGTGGTTTGAATGAAATACATTTATTTCATAAATATCATTAGATTTGATATCAAATGGAGAGTCATCTGTAGATTTTGAAGAAATAAAAGTATCTTTCAGACTTAAATGCATTTAATAAAAATCTGAAACTGTAAAGCTTGGCTAGATTTGTCCTTAACTTTCTGAGCTCAGTTTTTCACAGAACAATCCTGTGAATTACATTGGTTTGTATAGAGAGAGAGAGAGAGAGAGAGAGAGAGAGAGAGAGAGAGAGAGAGAGAGAGAGAGAGAGAGAGAGAGAAGAGAGAGAGAGAGAGAGAGGAGAGAGAGAGAGAGAGAGAGAGAGAGAGAGAGAGGAGAGAGAGAGAGAGAGAGAGAGAGAGAGAGAGAGAGAGAGAGAGAGAGAGAGAGAGAGAGAGAGAGAGAGAGGAGAGAGAGAGAGAGAGAGAGAGAGAGAGAGAGAGAGAGAGAGAGAGAGAGAGAGAGAGAGAGAGAGAGAGAGAGAGAGAGAGAGAGAGAGAGAGAGAGAGAGAGAGAGAACTCTCTCAAGGCTTTTGTTCAACGTTTCTTTCCCTTTCCATCTGCTTTTCCTTCCAGGATGTGTCCCACCAGAAGCACAACAACATGCTTCATTTCAACCCTGCGATCATGGTCCTAGACCACTGGAGCCACTGGTCTAGAGCACATGCTAGAGCCATTAGGACGTGGATGACCGCGGCCCAACCACAAAAGGACCACAAATAACCATCTCACTTTTCTCAGGTTGAACCCTAGGGAACTGTAGGAACGTATCAGCTAATTGCATCAGGAGACAGTCAACTTCCCTTGGAAAACTCCTGTAAAGGGGGGGGGGGGGGGGGGGTTGAATGCGTCTGACACTGATATCCCAGACACTGCACTGTTGAAACCTTTACTTAACCCTCTCTCTCTAGGGGCTGAGTTTGTCATTGTCTATCAAATCACTAGAACTGGACCACTTTTGTTGACCGTTTGAATGTGAAGCAGAGACGATCTGACTCTTATTCTAACATTCGATTCTAACATAAATGAAGTTATGAATCAGTATTAACCTCAGTCAGTGTAAAATGAACTTGTGCTTTAACCACTGGCCACTCAATATCTATTAACCCCTGAAATATGGATGGCAGTTATGGGCCAGCGTCTCTGCTTTGATGGACTTAGACACCGAATGCCTCCCAAATGGCACCCTATTCCATACATTGAGGGAATAGGGTGCCATTTGGGATGCTACCTCTGACAGCATGGTGATCATGATGGAGGGCTCTTAATTAGTTTAATTATGGCCACTTTCTCTATCTACATTTATAGAGACTGTCTGCATCCATAATGGATGGGTGTCTTCCTCCAAGTATTGATGAGCCCCAGTTAGAAGGACTCAATATAACTGCATTTCATTCACTATAGTGAATGGTCCTGTGTGGCTTAGTTGGTAGATCATGGTGATTGAAATGCCAGGACTGTGGGTTCAATTCCTGCTGGGACCAGTCATTTGAAAATGTGTGCATGCACTACTGTAAATAGTGTTATATGGGCTGAGAGGTGTTATGGGGATATGAGATGAGGAATACACTGAGTGTACAAAGTATTAAGGACACCTGCTCTTTCTATGACATAGACTGACCAGGTGAAAGCTATGATCACTTGTTAAATCCACTTTACTCAGTATAGATGAAGGGGAGGAGACAGGTTAAAGAAGGATTTGAAGCCTTCAGACAATTGTGACATGGATTGTGTTTGTGTGCCATTCAGAGGGCGAATAGGCAAGACAAAATATTTAAGTGTCTTTGAACGGGGCATGGTAGGAAGTGCCAGCCAGACCGGTTTGTGTTGAGAACTGCAACGATGCTGGGTTTTTCACGCTGTTTCCCGTGTGTATCAAGAACGATACACCACCCAAAGGACATCCAGCCAACTTGACACAACTGTGGGAAGCATTGGCGTCAACGTGGGTCAGCATCCCTGTGGAACGCTTTCGCACCTTGTAGAGTTCATGCCCCGACGATTTTAGGCTGTTCTGAGGGCTAAAGGGGGAAGATGCAAATTAATATTAGGAAGGTGTTCTTAATGTTTTGTACACTCAGTGTACTATTCAAACTATAGCTGGTGTATGTGTTATGTAGTATTGCATAACATTGTGTGTTTCGTTTGGCAGTATCCATGTTAGCTGGGTTTCTCAACTCGATATGTACATGTTGCGACGACTCAGGGCTGAGTGTACCGCCGACCAGGGTAAAAAACGGCCCACCGGAACTGGCCCCCATATACTCCACCACGGCCGAACCTGCTAATGCACGCACGTACTTACAACCACCTAGCTGCATCACAACCATTTATCACTATTGCAGTACTACTTTAAAAAGGCTGTAGAACACACACACACAAACGCTGCACATTGATATAAAACTTCTACAGAACACACATTGAATTTGTCATGATTGAACTACCTCACATCTCATGAAGCCTAGAGTGAAAAAGAGATTCTAAAATATCCACAAAACTCACTGAGACATAGAAATGTCTAACTGTTGCTCAGGGTCAGCTGGCTAGCTTTATGTAATGGGAGTACACCTTCTAAAAAACAATGGTTGAACACCTCTCCAAACATGTAACCTGTAAGAGAGCAGCACAAGCCTAGAGTAAAAAAGATATGCTATAATATCAACAATACTCACTGAAGCATAGAACTGTCTAACAACCCCAAAGATCCTCTCTTCCACTGAAATTGGACTGGGCCTGTCATCAACCTCAATGCTCTCTTCCACTGAAACTGGACTGGGCCTGTCATCAACATCAATGCTCTCTTCCACTGAAACTGGACTGGGCCTGTCATCAACATCAATGCTCACTTCTACTGAAACTGGACTGGACCTATCATCAACCTGGATAATAATAAAATAATATATAAATTAACTAATAAAGGCCAAATTTGGAAACAACTACAAAAACACAGCAGCAGCCCCACTATTGCCATCTATTTTGTGAAGTGCACCCGTGCCTCCTGCAGCAAAGCACCCCCACAACATGATGCTGCCACCCCCGTGCTTCACGGTTGGGATGGTGTTCTTCGGCTTGCAAGCCTCCCCCTTTTTCCTCCAAACATAACAATGGTCATTATGACCAAACAGTTCTATTTTCGTTTAATCAGACCAGAGGATATTTCTCCAAAAAGTACGATCTTTGTCCCCATGTGCAGTTGCAAACCATAGTCTGCCTTTTTTATGGCGGTTTTGGAGCAGTGGTTTCTTCCTTGCTGAGCGGCCTTTCAGGTTATTATTATTTATTTGTTTACCTTTATTTAACCAAGTAGGACAGTTGAGAACAAGTTCTCATTTACAACTGTGACCTGGCCAAGACAAAGCAAATCAGTGCAACAAAAACAACAACACAGAGTTACACATGGGATAAACAAATGTACAGTCAATAACAAATAGAAAATATATGTACAGTGTGTGCAAATGTAGTAAGATTAAGAAAGTAGGGCAATAAATAGGCCATAGTGGCGAAATAATTACAAATTAGCATTAACACTGGAATGATAGATGTGCAGATGATGATCGGCAAATAGAGATACTGGAGTGCAAATGAGCTAAAATGGGTGTTACGGGCGGGTGTTGCTATGGTGACCAGTGAGCTGAGATAAGGCGGGGATTTACCTAGTAAAGACTTATAGATGACCTGGAGCCAGTGGATTTGGCGATGAATATGTAGTGAGGGCCAGCCAACAAAAGCGTACAGATCGCAGTGGTGGGTAGTATATGGGACTTTGGTAACAAAACGGATGGCACTGTGATAGACTACATCCAATTAGCTGAGTAGAGTGTTGGAGGCTATTTTGTAAATTACATCGCCAAAGTCAAGGATCGGTAGGATAGTCAGTTTTACGAGGGCATGTTTGGCATCATGAGTGAAGGAGGCTTTGTTGCGAAATAGGAAGCCAATTCTAGATTTAATTTTGGATTGGAGAAGGAGAGTTTACAGTCTAACCAGACACCTAGGAATTTGTAGGTGTCCACGTTTTCTAAGTCAGACCCGTCGAGAGCATGAAAAGCATGTATTTAGTTTTACTAGCATTTAAGAGCAGTTGGAGGCCATGGAAGGAGTGTTGTATGGCATTGAAGTTCGTTTGGAGGTTTGTTAACACAGTGTCCAAAGAGCGGCCAGATGTATACAGAATGGCAAGACAGTCATTTGAGAAACCAAGGCTGTTGAGTCTGCCAATAAGATTGCTGTGATTGACAAAGTCGAAAGCCTTGGCCAGGTCGATGAAGACTGCTGCACAGTACTGTCTTTTATCTATGACGGTTATGATATCGTTTAGTACCTTGAGCGTGGCTGAGGTGCACCCATGACCAGCTTGGAAACCAGATTGCATAGCAGAGAAGTTACGGTGGGATTCGAAGTGGTCAGTGATCTGTTTGTTAACTTGGCTTTCAAAGACTTTAGAAAGGCAGGTCAGGATGGATATAGGTCTGTAACAGTTTTGGTCTAGAGTGTCTCCCCCTTTGAAGAGGGGGATGACCGCGGCAGCTTTCCAATCTCTAGGGATCTCAGACGATACGAAAGAGAGGTTGAACAGGCTAGTAATTGTTGCAACAATTTCGGCGGATCATTTTAGAAAGAGAGGGTACAGATTGTCTAGCCCAGCAGACTTGTAGGGGTCCAGATTTTGCAGCTCTTTCAGAACATCAGCTATCTGGATTTTGTTGAAGGAGAAGCGATGGGTGCTTTACAGTGTCACAGAACTTTTTGGAATTAGTACTACAGGATGCACATTTCTGTTTGAAAAAGCTAGCCTTTGCTTTCTAACTGACTGTGTATATTGGTTCCTGACTTCCCTGAAAAGTTGCATATCGTGGGGGCTATTCGATGCTAATGCAGTACGCCACAGGATGTTTTTGTGCTGGTCAAGGGCAGTCAAGTCTGGAGTGAACCAAGGGCTATATCTGTTCTTAGTTCTACATTTTTTGAATGGGGCATGCTTATTTAAGATGGTGAGGAAAGCACTTTTAAAGAACAACCAGGCATCCTCTACTGATGGGATGAGGTCAATATCCTTCCAGGATACCCGGGCCAGATCGATTAGAAAGGCCTGCTCACTGAAGTGTTTTAGGGAGCGTTTGACAGTGATAAGGGGTGGTCATTTGACCGCGGACCCATTACGGACGCAGGCAATGAGGCAGTGATCGCTGAGATCCTGGTTGAAAACAGAGGAGGTGAATTTGGAGGGCAAGTTAGTCAGGATGATATCAATGATGGTACCCATGTTTATGAATTTAGGGTTGTACCTTGTACGTTCCTTGATAATTTGTGTGAGATTGAGGGCATCTATCTTAGATTGAAGGACGGCCGGGGTGTTAAGCATATTCCAGTTTAAGTCATCTAACAGTACAAACTCTGAAGATAGATGGGGGGCAATCAATTCACATGTCCAGGGCACAGCTGGGGGCTGAGGGGGGTCTGTAACAAATGGCAACAGTGAGAGATTTATTTCTGGAAAGGTGGATTTTTAAAAGTAGAAGCTGTTTAGGCACAGACCTGGATAGTATGACAGAACTCTGCAGGTTATCTCTGCAGTAGGTTGCAACTCCTTTGGCAGTTCTATCTTGACGGGAAATATTGTAGTTGGGGATGGACATTTCAGATTTTGGGCGGAGACTTCTGATGTTAACATGCATGAAACCAAGGCTTTTACGGTTACATAAGTCAACAAATGAGAGCGCCCGAGGAATAGGTGTAGTACTGGGGGCTACAGGACCTTTGTTTACCTCAACATCACCAAAGGAATAGAGGAGGAGTAGGATAAGGGTACGGCTAAAGGTTTTAAGAACTGGTCGTCTAGTGCGTTGGGTACAGAGAATAAAAGGAGCAGATTTCTGAGCGCGATAGAATAGATTGATGGCATAATGTACAGACAGGGATATGGTGAGATGAGAATTCAGTGGGGGTAAACCTAGGCGTTGGGTAATGATGAGAGAGGTTGCATCTCTGGAGACACAAGTTAAGCCAGGGGAGGTCTCCACGTGTGTGGGGGGTTGGACAAAGGAGCTATCTGAGGTATGTTGATCAGGACTGGGGGCTCTACAGTGGAATAGAACGATAAGGTATAACCTAAACAGCAACAGACAAGGCATATTGAAATAAGGGAGAGGCATAAAACAAACAGTTAATCAAGAGAGCTAAGACAACAACGGGTAAATGGCGATGAATAGACTGAGAAAAAGTTGTGCCACACACAGGACCTGAGTTCTGAGGCTTAACAGATAAACAGAATGAGGTACCGTGTAAGGGAACAGTCCAGCAGGCAACAGCTATGTAGCCGAGTGATCATAAGTTCCGATGAGCAGCAAAGAGGTGAGCCAGGGAGCAGTTCAGTGGACACTGCACTAGGCGAGCGGGAGGCACGGTGTTCAGAATGCTAGCGGACCGGGACTAGCAGATGGCTCTTCGGCGACGTCACAGAGGAAAAGCCAGTTGAGACCACGTCGGACGATTACGTCGGCAGACCAGTCGTGATGGCTCGGTGTGGCTTCGTGTCGACAGTAGAAGGTCCAGGCCGGTTGACAAAGGTACTGGAGCCCGGGAATTAGCTAGTACATGTCTGCTAGCCGGGAGATGGGCCTAGCTCGGGGCTAGCCCAAGGCTAACTCGTGCAAGCTTTTGGACAGTAGTGTTAGCCAAACAGCAGCCACTCGGTTGCAACTAGCTAGCTGCGATGATCCGGTGTGATGGTCCTGTGATTTCGGCAGAAATCCGGTGAAGTGGAAGGGAACGCAATCCGATATATGCAGGGTTGGTAGCGCGCTGTGCAGACTGGCCGATATTGTCCGAACTAAAGCTGGCTGATGCAGGCAGAGCAGTGGTGAGGACCGCTAGCAGTGGCTAGCAATGGCTAGTAGCTAGTTAACAAGCTAGCTATCAGGCTAGCTTCTGTCAGAGGTTCAGTTAAATGATAAAGAAATAAAGAAAATAGTAGATCCATTCCACGTTGGGTGAGGCGGGTTACAGGAAAAGTATATGAGGATTAAGAAAAATATACGGAAAGACAGACTAATTATTGACTATTTACACGGGACATGAGACAGGACAAAAAAACACATCCGCACTGTTACGCCATCTTGGAAATTATGACGATATAGGACTTGTTGTGGCATCTTATCACTTCGATGTTAGCGTCGGTGGCACTGGTCGGTGGCACTGGTACTAGTACTACTACAGGGTAAGTCGGTTTCGTTTTTTACATTTCCTTGAATTTGAGTGAAGACTTTTGACTCTTTTGTCTCTTAACTTTTCAGCCCCACCCTTACGTTTTTTACTCTGCTTTTCCATTTTCTATTGTAGCTAGTTTTCGAGCTGTCACTGTCAGTGTCAATGTGAGTGTGAGCGAGACAAAGGGGGCGGGGCTAAGGGTTGCATAGAGTTAGTTTGGAATAGACCAGCCCACCGGGAATTCTCCCGACTACATTGAGTCGCTGTCAGCCGACACGAGGAAACAGTTGGTGGTTGTATTTGACAAAAGACCTATATTTTTGTAAAAAGTATGGATTTCAGCAAACAACGAAAGGCACGCAGCTACAGAGAACAAACATAGGTGCACGGTAAGGGTTCGATTGACAGTGACTATCGATCGGTAGTCAGAGGTTCAATCCACCCATAGTCGTCTCCGCTCAACTCCATTGATGTGATGTACAGTCAATGGTGGAGTTGAGAAAAGCTTGGCTATTTATGTAATAAATACCATTCAGACCATGGCTAAAGTGTAGGCATAAATATCATACCGCCACAAAAAAGCTAACCTCCCCTGTTATTGTAATGGTGAGAGGTTAGCATGTCTTGAGGGTATGATATTTTTTTGTGCGTCTGTAACTTTCTCACTCATCATTATTCAACATTCCTTCATGACTATCCATAATCATGGTAGCATCCACATTAATGTAGAAGTGTTTAGAAACACCATTCATTTCTATTGGGCACAAAATATTCTGAAACACAACCAAAACAAACGCATTCAAGTTTGTACAGTCAGAAGCTTGATGTAATCATTGCACACTTTTGGTCTATGGGACCCAAAAAATAATAATTTTGATTACATCAATTCACATACAGTATAAGTGAATTTGTCCCAATACTTTTGGTCCCCTAAAATGGGGGCACTATGTACAACATGTGTTGTAACTATATGGGAAATACCTTCAAATTAAAGCTGACAGTCTGCACTTTAACCTCATCATCACTGTATCATTTCAAGTTCTAGAGTACAGAGCCCAAACAACCAAAAATGTGTCACTGTCCCAATACTTTTGGAGCTCACTGTATGTGGTCATTTAATATTATCTATGGGCCAGTAATCTGGACTCAGTGCTGATGTGGCGCTCGTTGATTAGGGCCAGAGTTTCTACACTAATCCGCTTGAGCTTTGGCTGTCCTCCCTAGGTGCGCACATACACACACAAACAATCACACCGCATGAACACGTACACACATACACACACATGCCGGGTGCATACACATGATTGCATGTGTTGCCGACACGTGCACACACACACACAGGCCGCACACAAAATTTGTGATTAAAAATCGGATATGGCTGTCCATCCTCCAAAAATGCAATAAATAAATGAAATAAATTATTAAAGTGCTTAGTGCCCACTGCCCAGAGTCTCTACTCAGAAGGCTACTGTGTGTGTGTGTGTGTGTGTGTGTGTGTGTGTGTGTGTGTGTGTGTGTTTGCTGTAGCCCTGTGAGGTAGAGGCCAGAGAGCTGATCTTGGGACATAATCAGCAGCATAGCCGTTGTGGTTGCCATGGTTTCCTCTTCCCTGCCTCAGCCTGCGGGAGAGACTTATGATCTGTGAACCATATTTGAATTAAACCTCCAAAAGAGTTGGACAGGCAGGGGGGCTTAACTGATTTGACACCCCTGCTGGGTCACCCTTTTTTGGGCATGAGAGGAGATATGCTGGAGGATAAATGGTAAAGTTTGGATCCTGCTTTTTTAAGGACAAATAAACACCCAATAAGCTGGGAAAAGATTTGAAGGAGAAGAGTCTGGAAGAGAAATGAGAGAGAGAGAGAGAGAGAGAGGAGAGGAGGAGGAGAGGAGAACATTTCAGAGAGAGGAAAGGGAAAGAGGGGTGCTTCTGCTCAGCCCCAGTGTCTATGAGTGTGATGGCCCTCCCTGCATTACATCACTGACATACCTCAGCACTGATGATTGGATGATGTCATCAGGAGCATATCCGGTGAGGTCTGCTAGCCGCTGTACCCAGAGTTCTGAAACAGTTAGAATCACTAATCTCTCTCTCTCTCTCTCTCTCTCTCTCTCTCTCTCTCTCTCTCTCTGTCTCTCTTTCTATCTTTCTCTCTCTCTTCCTATCTATCCCTCTCTCTCAAGCTTCTCCAAAATTAGCTACTCTTTAGTCGCTTTTTTAAACAAGTAGGCTTATTCTAGACTGCCTCTAGCTCGTTGCCAAGAGTGTAACTGTAGCCTCCTCCCTCCACCAGAGCATGTAACGCTGTAAATATGTCGCTACTTCGCTAAGAGAATTAGCATTTAGCTAACTTAATAACACAAAACAAGAATCTGTTGTTCTGTGCAACCGAACAGTTTGGTTTGGGTCTCTATACCAATAAGTTCAAGTCTGAGAAGCCCAAAGAATTTAAATGAGTCATTATATTCCTACACTGTAATGAAAAAACTGTAATTTTTGGTTTTACTACAGCATACTGTAAATTATGGAGAATTGTGGGAAAATTGCTGTATTTCAAAGGGTACTGTATTTCCACCCCACAGAATACATTACCACACTGTATCTTTGGATCACTGTATCTATAGTTGTTGCAGCCGTGAGTGAGAATGCTGTAGCAGTTTAACTACAATATTGTTATGGTGCACCATCAACTGAAAATGTATAGAGGACATATAAATCAAAGGAGGGACGGCTAGTCTTAAACCGTAACTGGTTGAGCTAAGTCATCTTGGTCTGAATTGCTCTGTAGTTGCTGCCAGTTTAGAAGCTTTTGTTAAGGCCTCTACAAGTGCAAGTGATAGAAAACACAAAATATTCATTAGGATACTGTTAGCCAACCTGCTTGCACCAATCCCTTGTAATTAAAGAAAACTATTGTGAAATACAAACCCCTCGCCTCAATGATTTAATTAATTCATCCATTCACTCTTTATGATTACGGTAGCATTGACTTTTTTACAGTATAAAACAGCCAATTTTATAGTATTGTACTGTGTGTCATTACAAGGTACTTGCTTTGATACCACATTTATATTACAGTACAAATTGTGCCAACACTTATCTAAAGTCTCTCTCTGACATTCCTATGTCCCTAACACTGGGGGGCGCTACCCACATAGGAGTAACTATTACAGCCAGGCAGAGTAACATCAGTAATTGACACTGCAGCAGTTTGGTTAGACAGAGCCAACCCACTGAGCCATTCACTCCCTCTCAACCTCTCCCTCCATACATCACATGATCTCATTCCTGCTTGGCTGTGGATTCTGGCTGCATCCCAAATGGCACCCTATTCCCTATTTAGTGCAATAAAGGTAGTGCATTATATAGGGAATAGGGTGCCATTTGGGACAAGCCCTCTGGCTCGCTGTAGTGAGCCAGTTAAAGTCTGGGGTGACTCGTTCCTTCTCTGGTGGGAACAAAGCTACTTATTCCCTTCACCATTAGGCCTCTTCTATCACTTACATAGAGGTTTTATATGGGAGTGGGACTTGTATTCGTGTTGGTAAACTGTTATTGCATGGGCCACCTTTGGCTTTTAGAAGTGACATCAGTTTTGTGATTGTAACTCACCCAAGCTTGCTGTGTAAACTTGGGAAGCTATTCAAGGTGTGGTTGGTTTTCTTACCTCAGGCTGTTGTTGGTGGGGACTTTCACCTACAAGCCCATACACACGCAGAACCTTTAAACTACTAACACCCCTGTTTTTCAGTTTCACAATTCTGAAGCCCATGTCTAATCATTGCATTGATAGTTGGGGAATGTAATGTACTAACATGTTTGAACAGTCTGGCTGGTGCTCAGGAATCCCTCCACCCTTCCATCACTCCATCCCTCCCACTAGAGATGGGCAGCGTGCCACCACACACACCCAACCCCTTACTCCTCAATAGAGCCCATGCCTGGGTACAGTCCTTGCACACAACACACACACACACACACACACACACACACACACACACACACACACACACACACACACACACACACACACACACACACATAGCAGGTTTCACAAGTAAACAGTGAGACAGAAGCTAGGGTTCTTAGTGTGTAGGTCCACCACAGGGTGTTTCACAATGCTCTGCCACTTGGTTAGCTTCTCTGACCTCAGGCTGTTGTTGGTGGGGACTTTCACCCCGAAGCTACAGCACAATGTCTCTGCAGGAGGGGGATTTATTCAGGATACATGCCCACACATATGCAGAACCTTTAACCTATTAACGTTGGGGAATAATTGGGGAATAATTAGAATTTGATTTAACCTTTACTCATCCAGGAAGTCCAATGTGTTAACTGGGGTGCATTTACAGACCTGCCTCCCTCCATGTTTGAATAGTCTTGCCGGTGCTCAGGAATCCCTCCTTCCCTCCATCCCTCCCAATGGGCTGCCTGCCACCACACACACACCCAGACCCTGACGCTGAAGTACACACAAACACGAATGCTGTGCACGTACGTGCACACGTGCACACACACAGCAAGTTTCCCAGATAAACATTGAGACAGAAGCTCTAGTGTTCTCATTGTGTGTTGCTCCACCACAGTCTATTTCACAATGCTCTGCCACCTGCATCATTAATCAACTCAAATAGTCCTCATGTCAACAAACTTAGCTAGATAACAGTGCCAACAATCCTCTGTGTTTATATAATTGACTGTCCCAAAAGATAAACTGGGATACATATTGTGAATTGCAGTTTAAGAGAGAGAGAGAGAGAGTGAGAGAGTGAGAGAGGGAGGGAGAGAGAGGGAGGCAGGCGGTGCAGGAAAGAAACATTTAGTAAGTAATGAATGTGTGATTGACTGGCTGGCAAGTCAGGGCCCTTAAGCTGCTTATCACTATGGAGAGAGCCAATTGCAGCACAATCACTTTTGAATAAACTTGACTGCAAGGACAGTCATATTAAAATTAAAATACACAAATATGAAATAGAACAAATATGGAAGCTGTATTTGTCATGAGTTGATTCTTATATGGATAGCTGATCCAGTCTCATGTGCATTGGGCCCACTCCTGAAATTCAACTTATCCCTACGACCCTCATAGGTATGATAGAAGGAGAGAGAGTCAATAAAGCCCTTAAATTGAATTGAATTGAATTGAATTGATAGAAGAAGGGGGGGGGGGGGTCCTGCCAAAAGATAAGAAGTATGTTATCACCAAGAACAAAGTCGTCTGCTATATGAAACTTTTTTATAATGTTATGATTGTTGACTTAATACTTCTGGCTCAGCCTCAGTGGACCTCTGTGGACTACTTGGCTGTGACACACGGTTTGATAGATAGATAGATAGATAGATAGATAGATAGATAGATAGATAGATAGATAGATAGATAGATAGATAGATAGATAGATAGATAGATAGATAGATAGATAGATAGATAGATAGATAGATAGATAGATAGATAGATAGATAGATAGATAGATAGATAGGTACTTTATTGATTCCCCCGGGGAGGACATTTCATAAATTCATACATTTCATAGTGAAGTGTTTTAAGTCCAAGATCTCACTAAATGATTGGCTTCTCTGGGGATATTAGGCTAGCATTACTTGTCAGGCATCAGCAGGGACAAGGAATACAGTACAGTGGATTCAATTTTAAATTTGATGACATCATAGGCTGTTACTGAAGTTCCTCAACTGTCTAAGGTTCTGAATGTTCTCCTTATCACTCAGATAGACTGATAGACAGATCAATGACATACACTCTCTCTCTCTGTTTGTTTTCTAGAGGTGTATACAGTATGAGAGAATGCAATTCCCTGTACTGTAAGCAGCTATTGATTAGTTTGAGATTCATTATTACAGTCTTAAAGGCCCAGTTCAGTCAAAACTGTGATTTTCCACACTGTTGGGTGTTTAGTGTAAGAGCTATTTGCAAAGACCGCCTGAAATGTAGTTTTGGCCTGGCTGGTGACATCACCAGGCGTTAAATTAGTTAATAGACCAATAAGGAAGAGAGCTCCAAACCTCTCTGCCAATAACAGCTAGTTTTCAGTTTTCCCCGTTCCCATTCAGACCACTCCCAGACAGCTCTTTGCTATGAAGCTATTTTTGTTTCTTTTTTACCATTTTAATTGAAAACCATCACGGTAAGGTACTTAATTGTTACCCAGAAATGATTTGATATTGAGATAAAAACGTCTGCATTATACCTTTAAGCCTCCTACCATGATGTTCAACTATAATGACTCCATTATCATATTTGCAGGAGGAAGTAATGGACATGATCTTGAAATCTGTCAATTTAGTGGGTATGATGTCCCACTCCTCTGATACTTCATACATAGAGCTCAGTCTCAGTGATACATGCAGAGGAGGGGATCATATCCATTTCATATACAGTAGTACTCAGCGAGGCAGCTTCTCTGCTATGTTAGTGGTTGCTCTGGAGGTCTGGAGGCCGGGGCCCAGCCTTGAGTGACTCACAGCCCCAGGAACGACTCTCCTAGCCAGGGGAGGAGAGGGACAGAGAGGGGAGGAAATCAGGGGAAAAGAGTGAGAGCAGCTCCCCACTCTCTCTCTCCTGGCAGGATGTCCCAGATACATCTGATCTCAGACGGTGGCCCTCTCCTCCTCTCTTCTCTTCTGCTCCTCCTCTCCTCCTCTCATCCCCTCAGGATGCTATGGGCCTGTCCGATGAGAGATAGATGGTAGACAGGGAGGGAGACCAGCAGATGTCTGGACTGGGCTGTGTTAGGGAGGGCCTGAGGCAAGGGTTGGGTTGGGTTGAGTTAGTCCACACATGGCTGAGCAGAGAGAATTACAGTGAAGGGGAGGTTGTTGGTAATAATATGCACACAAGCAGGCACACATGCAGCCTTTTTCAGATTTACGCATAGGTGTTCTGAGATTATTACTGTGTGAAGAAGAGCAATATAAGCACTTTGACCAATTTCAGGCCCTCCACACACACATACACACTCTCTCTCTCCACTTGTGTCATCACATTTTATCAAATTTTTCAACATGACTCTAACTGTATTATTAGATTGTAGCAAACAGCACCACCTGCTGTAGAACATGTACACGTGCATGGACTGGCCCAGTGTTCAAGGGAGTGTATGTCAACTTCATATGTGCAGGAGTAGGGTGAAGTGCCTCTAGATGCTGATCTTGGGTCCATTTTGCATTTCACCCCACTAATGGTTAAGGTTAGGAGTGAGGGTGGGGAAGCTGATCCATGATCTGCACCTAGGGGAAACTTCACCCCGGAGTGTGCATTTGTCACCTGTTAGTCAACCTCTCACACACACACAAACGGAATGATTGATGGATGTTTACTGAAGGAGGGAGGAGGAGAAGGGGAGGAGGTGGAGTTGACTGATGTCCCAGGGTACTCCAGCAGCACATTGTGTCAGCGTTCAGCAGACAAACACTCTGGGTTGATGATGTTCAGTGGAGCTAGGCAATAACAGAGAGAGCTGTCAGTTGGTTCTATTCCTCCACAAAGCCATCAGGAAGCATTCATTAGTACCGACAGAGCCAACTTCAGAGCTGTTTGGACTCTCTGAGAGAGAGAGAGAGAGAGAGAGAGAGAGAGAGAGAGAGAGAGAGAGAGAGAGAGAGAGATTCACCTGTTCAGTCTATGTCATGGAAAGAACAGGTGTCCTTAATGTTTTGTACATTCAGTGTAGATATTGCACTAAAGTAGTGCAATATTGAGGGAATAGGGTGTCATTCGGGACTCTGAAAGTGTCTTGTAGAGTAAATGGAGTTTGAGTTGAGGTGGTGGAGACTATGTTTTAATGCCCTAGAGTAAGCAGATGCAGTCAGAGAAGAGATGAGATTTGGTTATCTGTGTGGTGGAGGTTTGGGATTATACAGCTAGTGAGATGGAGATGTCACAGCCAAGGCTCCATACAGACCTCCACCACTGTTTAGTACAGAGCACAGACTGTCCATTGGATTGCCAAGACATGGGTCACATAAACACTCACTGGGGACAGAGGAAGAGCAAGAGAGGGAGGGAGGAAGTGGGAGATAGAGAGGGGTCAGGGGGGGAAAGAGGCAACTGGTGGTATTTAAAGACAGGGAGCCATCTGCAGAAATAATATTCATGTCAACAATCTGGCCTCCCAACAGTTCTGGATACTTGCACCATTGATTATTCAAGATGTCTTAGTAGATTGCATATGGAGGCCCCATGGGACGACATGGGACGATATCAGTTCTTGAGCATTATTCAGTAGCCTCATACTAACGTTGGAACAGTGCTGTAATAGCATTATAAATTCAGTCTTAACAGTTAGGAGGGGTTTTAACTTCAGGCTTGAAGTTAGGTTGGGTTTTAACTTCAGTCTTAAAGTTAGGATGGGTTTTAACTTCAGTCTTAATCTTAGGAGGCGGTTTTAACTTCAGTCTTAAAGTAAGGAGGGGTTTTAATATTCAGTCTTAAAGTTAGGAGTGTTTTTTTATTTCAGGGAGGGCAAGGAGGATGTTGGTCTGTGAATGAATCAATAGCAGTTCTATTGAGCTCAGTGGTAGGTGCCAACCCCTGGACCCTGTTGAATCAAAACAGAGGAGTGATGAGATAGTCTGTCTGGCGGCCTAAAAGTTAAAGTCAGTTTACTAATGAGGTTCCAGCACCTATTTTGGATAAATAATATGTGAGTTAGCATGTTGTCTATTTTTTCATGAATGTGTATACTGTACATGCTGCATTGGGGATTAATAAAGTATTTATTATCTTATGTCAAAAGGCAGATCACCGCCGACGAAACTAGAGACGACAATTCTATATGTTTACATATCTCCTCCTGGTTATTGCCCTACTACAAATACTCAAGAGTAACAAAAAGGACTTACTGTGATGTGTGCGAAAGTTGGAAGTGTCGACATGTATGGAAATCTTTTTATGACAGGAGAATGCATAAAGTGAAACAGATACTCAAGGGCCAAACGTTGAGGGCCCAAACGTCTTGTGTGTGTGTGTGTGTCAGGTTGCGTGTGAAAGATGTGACCGGGCTGCATTGTGAGCTAAGAGGACCAGCATGGAAAATACCTTATCCGTTAGATCAGCAGTCAGCTTCCTCTCAATGTAGAAATCAGCCTTTCTGTAAGCTGTCAGATGCTGCAGGATACCTCCACAGTGTCTGTCTCAAATGGCACCCTGTATTTCCTATAAAGTGCACTACTTTTGACCAGGGCCCACAGCTCTGAGCAAAAGTACTGCACTATATAAAGAATAGGGTGCGATTTGGGACGAACGTGTAGCCTACTGCCCATCCTGTTCAGAGCATGGCAGAGCCCTGGCAGGGTGACAGTGCCTCATTTACAGGCTGCTCATGGGTAGGAGGCAGGTAATGAGTTCTAGTGAAGGACATGGCAAGAATCAGATGGTCTAAAAATAGGCGACTGACCAGAATACAAAGAACCTTTATGTGCTGAGTGAGTCCATTGTGTCAGGCAGGGAAGTGAGATGCGGCCCATATGGATCATGTTCATGTGAACAAGCTAGCGTGCATGTGTCCATCAGACGGTGGTCTTGAACAGAATTCTCTTCCAAAAGGTACAGCCAAAAACATCCATATACCTTTGGATTGGGATTCGACAACTGATAGTCCAGTTATGCCCAACATTTTCAACACGTAAGAATGGACATTGTGTATCCCATATCATCAGGGGAGTACAGATTGTCGTGGTCATAGTAATGCCCTATGTGGGCTTTTCAGTTATAGCACACTGCAGCTCTTTGTTTCATGTTAATGGATAAGTCATACCAGAAGAGTGGGAGTAGTGCTTGATACATTCCTCCATAAATGACTAAGGATGCGTCCCAAATGGCAACCTATTACCTATATAGTGCACCATTTTTAACTATATAGGGAGTATGTGGTGCCATTTGGGACCACATACTTACATGGAGTAACTGGAGACGACAAAGCACGGGACCTTACACTTAACCAGCCGCAAAGTGTCACGCTGCAAGTGTTGCATGTCTTCTTTTGACCGAGACTATCATTTACTTAACACTTGCAAATGGGAGAGAGGACATTCTTTAGATGCTAGCCTGTAGACGCATTTCACTTTTCGCCACCTCTCAAGACTTTCTCAGAGTACATGGTAATTTTCCATCTGGGTGTTCACAATAGGGACTGTTTGGTTAAGTGAGTGAGTATAGTGTAGGGCTCCAGAGTGGCGCAGTGATCTAAGGCACTGCATCTCAGTGCAAGAGGTGTCACTACAGTCCCTGGTTTGAATCCAGGCTGTATCACATCTGGGCGTGATTGGGCGGCGCACAATTGGCCCAGTGTCGTATGGGGTAGGCCATCATTGTATATAAGAATTTGCCTGGTTAAATAAAAAAGGGTTGTATGGAATTTCTTGTTTGAAATTTGAGTATCAGAAACTGACTGGTTGGGTGGTTTATGTAATAGGTACCAACTTACTGTATACTATGGGAATTCTGGCTAACTGGTCTGTATTCTGGCTAACTGGTCTATATATTTCTACCTCTTGCTGGGTCATTTTCTATCTGGCTATTTGTTCAGTGTATAGAGGGGCAGGTTGCTTGAGTGTTTGGAATTTGAGAAGCTGAAACTGACTGGTTCAGGTACTGACATACAATGTACACTGAGTGTACGAAACTGCTCATTCCATGACCAGGTGAATCCAGGTGAAAGCTATGATCCCTTATTGATGTCATGTTAAATCCACTTCAATCAATGTAGATGAAGGGGAAGAGACTGGTTAAAGAAGGATTTTTAAGCCTTGAGACAATTGAGACATGAATTGTGTATGTGTGCCATTCAGAGGGTGAATGGGCAAGACAACATATTTAAGTGCCATTGAACAGGATATTGTAGTAGGTGCCAGGCACACCGGTTTGTGTCAAGAACTCT
Source organism: Thymallus thymallus (assembly GCA_023634145.1). NCBI lineage: Eukaryota > Metazoa > Chordata > Actinopteri > Salmoniformes > Salmonidae > Thymallus > Thymallus thymallus. The sequence continues at coordinate 13,572,202 of CM042418.1, forward strand.
AACGCTGCTGGGATTTTCACGCTCAACAGTTTCCTGTGTGTGTCAAGAATGGTACGCCACACTCAGCCAGCTGGACAACAACTTTGGAAAGCATTGGAGTCAACATGGGCCAGCATCCCTGTGGAATGCTTTCAACACCTTGTAGAGTCCATGCACTGACAAATTGAGGCTGTTCTGAGGGCAAAGGGGGTGCAACTCAATATTAGGGAGGTGTTCTTAATGTTTTGTACACTCAGTGTATAGTTACCTGTAGACACTATGCTATAGGGATTCTGGGTCAACAGTTTGATGGCTGTCTGGGAGTAAGTAGGTGGGAGTTCCACTTCTCTCCATATGTTTGACATTATCTTTCATCTGGCTCAGCTTTGTTTGTTCATGTGCTGACCCCTCCACTTTCAATTACATGACCCACAAACTGCGCATTGATCTCCTCACGTTTGCTGTAAAGATATTAAAACTGTTGAGCAAATACAAAATGTTAGATGACAAACATGTAATCGGTTCCTGTTCGACACACAGAGACATGTACACATACGCACACACACACACACACTCACATGCATGCACACACGAGTCCCAGAATGTTGAGCATACAGTCATGTCAAAAAGTAAGTACACCCCCTAGAAAGTTATCTTTTTATATATATATAAAAAGATAACTTTCCAGGGCGTGTATATTTGGACAGATGGATATGTAATCATCACTTCAACACTATTGACAGATAAAAAGGTTACCCAATTTAACAAATAGCACAAAAAACATTTATGCTATTAAAATAAACAAAAATGCCTTTTCCTTGTGGGGAAACAGTTAGTACACCCCTACCTTTACCATCACATAAAATGGCTAAAATTTGAATTAGGTGTACCAAAACAAGTGCAAATGATTAGAAAACATTAGAGAGAAACTTAGGAGGGTCTTGGGTTTGGTCTTAACCATACGGGTGTACTTTCCAGGGGGTGTACTTACTTTTTCACATGACTGTATGTTTGCAGTCATGTATAGCAAAGATATACTATGTTTCAAGTCAACAGTACAGTCACACATTTAGACAAATAAATATGAAGATTCATGTGACGATTTCTTTCCGATTTCCATAACCCTTATGATACTGGTTGAGCAGGTCAGTTTTGTTAGGTTATGCATATGTGTGGCATATGTTACAGAACAATTTTCATGGCTGTACTTGTGACGGCAGCTGATCACTTAAAAAGCAGCTGAGCAAAGATAAGTTGAGAGCCTTGTGTGATGAATTATACTGTCCATAATCCAGAAGTAGGACACATGCCTGGTTGCATCTCAAATGGAACCTTATTCCCTTTGTAGTGCACTACTTTTGACAAAAGTAGTGCACTACAAAGGGATTAGGGTGCCATTTGGACACATACCTGTCTCTGTCAGGTTCCCTATGAGATCAGAGGGAATGGTTTAGTAGGAGTCAGCTCGTATAAGACATACTGTAGTGACAAAGACCAGAGATGACCATGTGTGTGCGTGTGTGTATGTGTGTGCGTGTGTGTGTGATAGAGAGAGTGGGTCAGACACACCTGTTGGTCTGGAGCCCACTCTCTAACTGAACGATGCCAGTAACCTATTTTAGATAGCTATCGAGAGGAGGCAACATGCACACTCTCTCTCCTTTCACATACACATGCACACATACCCAACCTTACACAAATAGTCAGTCAGTGAGTGGTTTGCTTGAGGCAGAGAAGAGGTGCTTGCTGTCCTTCCTGTGTCCTGGAATGCAGTTTGTTTTCTAAATCCCTACTGGTCACCCCTGTGGTTCTGGGTGGATCTCAAGGCCCTTTTTCACGTGAGCCCTGTATGGAATTTGGAAGTCAACAGTTGCCTGTGTTGTTTTTCTATTTCTCACGACCCGTTCTCCTCGCTCCCAGTTTGTTACTCCCGGGATAAAATGGAAGAAGTGAGTGTAGAAATTGAAGAGATAGGAGAGGAGGATGTATTCTATTCTATTCTACAATGTTCAAGTCTTGTGGAAGGTAAGGAACCTGAAACTGAAAGAGAATTGGCTGATTTAGCATTCGGTGTAGATACAATGGCTAAGTGATTTAGAAACTGTGTTTGGGAGTTAAAAATAGGCCTGTAAGTACGTAAGCCATGCTGCAACACTCAACTAGAGGAGGGGTAAGGGCGGCTGGATATCTTTCATTGCTCGTACCGCGGCAGTGCAGTGCTTACTGGTATGTGCCTAGCTACATTACACCCCTATTCACAGTGCTTAACTGATCTAGACAGAGTTTACTGTGAGTTGTGTAGGTGGCAATATCCATGTGAATGCATGTTATCGTTAAGTTTCAAGTTTTAATGTCACATGCACAAGTACAGTGAAATGCCTTTCTTGCAAGCTCTAAACCCAACAATGCAGTAATCAATAACAATGTAATTACAAAAAATAACAAGGTAGAACAAAAACACACAAGATATAAAATAAGAAATAAGAAGAACACGATAAAGTAAGTAAGCATACTATATACTGGGTCAGTTCCAGTACCATATTTACAATGTGTATGGATACTGTATCGATAGAGGTAGATACAGTATGTATAGGGTTAAGGTGACAGGATATATGATAAACAGAGTAGCAGCAGCGTATATGATGATTGTATGTGCAAATTATGGCGTAATTGTTCACACTGGGTGACAGTGATTTACAGACCAAAACACCATGTGATAGGAAACACTACTGTGTGGGAGCAAAGCGGAGCGACTGAAATACAATGCTGAAACTGAAAGTCATGTTACACCCATGTGCTTTTGTTTGGTGTGTAAGGAAACAGACGGCAAAAATTAAATACTGTTATGGAAGCTTTTCACATGACTGCCGTTGAGCTTGGAGATTGTAGGCGTTATTGAGAGAGCTGGTATGAGTGCATCTTGTTGACGTTTCTCTTGCATTCCCAACATTTCACAACATGAGTTTTGGTTATCACTGTGTTTTGTGAGAAGCCTTGTCTCTTCAATGCCTGCGTGGTATGGCCCCATTGTAAAGCCTGAAGTATCTCCAGTCTCAAGATGGTGTTGCTTGTTTCCCCTTTGAGCTGATCAAGAATTTCCCAATTGAAAAAACAAACATATGAAGGCCAATCTGGAATTCAGACAACAACACCCTGACACTTGGATTTTGATGTACCAATTCCAGAATGCCCCATTAAACTGAAACAGTGAAAAATATCTGTTGAAATCCACACTTTCTAATCTCCTCTGCTGTGTGCTTGACCTAGAGAGAGACACGAATCCTGAGGTAAATTCCCCAGACCCTTATTTTTCACCATTAGCCTTTGAAAAGTATACATTATGGCTGTAACTGCAGTCTAGAGAACCAAGTCAACAGATCAGCATGATTTATGACTCTCTCCCTGTGTTTTAACACTCCACGCTCCTCTCTTCCTCTCCTCCTCCTCTCTTATCCTCCACGCCCCAGCCCTACACAGAACCAACAGCCTGGAAGAATTATAGAGCGGGAAAATGAGTCTGTGTCAGCACATGGCCCATGGGATAGCTCTCAGTCTCACAGCAAGCCCCTCACTGTCACAAACACGATGTGTGTGTCCCAAATGGCAAACAGACTGTATAAAGTAGTGAAATAGTAGTCAAAAGTAGTGCACTATAAAGGGAATTCGGTGCAATTTGGGATGCAACACCGCCCAGCCTGAGCCAAAATGGTTCCCCCATTGATTTTTAGTGTAAAGGCCCAGTCCCAAGGAACGGATTGATTTATAATAGAGTGTTTTGAGCTTGAACTGAAGATAATGTTTCTCCTTCTCTCTTTAGTATCTTAAAGTGATGCTCCAGAGCTTTTGTATAATTTCAGCCAGTAGTTTTGAAAGTAGTCCTTACGAGCCAAAACGTGTCCCGGAAATTGTGCACAATTTTATACTTGTAATTTATGTTATTTGTATGATATGTTAAAAATTCAATTCGTAAGTGCTTAAGATCCCGAACTGCCTCTTTAAGATTGAATATCATGTTTTTCCTAGAAGTTCATGATGTATCAAACTTCACAGTTGAGAGGAAGACAGGACATCCCTTTAGAGAATGGTGTTATTCCAAGTCAAGATGGCCGCCGTTATTCAAACATCCTAATGTGCTACTGGAAGGAATAACATTTCCTCCTGAAAATATTGACTTTGAAGTACGAGTGTCTGTAGTCAGCGACTTCTGTTCACTGTGAGGATTCCATTTCCCAAGTGTCTGTACATATACAGATTCTCTAGATAACGTTCTGTCTCTCTCCTAGACATATTTTGAATGTTTGCCCAGTCTTTTGAATGTGGGGGTAGTTTAAAGTGAACAGCTGCTTCAGTTTAATGTTTTCATCACTGATATTGTTTTTGTCATATGAAATCTGGAGTTCCGATCACTGAAATAACCAACAGCATGAATATATGATGAGGTGGGGGCCTGGATCCTAAATGGCATTCTATTCCCTTTATAGTGCACTACTTTTTGACCAGTGTTGGGCACTATATAGGGAATAGCATGTAATTTGGGACACATATGGGGACTAGTCTGCAGTACTGGATGCTTCCTATCCTGGAAGATATCAATATCCCACCTTATGATTTGATGATACTTCATGCAATGAAGCTTGAAGGTTGTTTCCTATGGCTAGATTTACAGACATTTTTTATATAACAGAACAATGCTTCACATTATTTTCTTGGATGCTTAGTTCTCTACTGATGCTGTCATTGAGTAGAGAACTGATGCTCTTTTCAGCTTGAGCCTCAGATGGAACTGTGTAAACTAAACAAGAGCAGTTGGCTATGTCAGTACATGTCCGTTCAGGACATGCATCGTCTGATGGTGAATATTCTGCAAACATTTTGTTCCATATCCCCAGGGAAGCTCAATCAAACCCAGATAAAGCATTTGGCATAATTTTAAATAGTATTTGAACCCAGGTCTGATCTGTAGATGCATTATTTTATGTCTAGACTGTGTTTTCATAACAGCCATAATGTCTCAATGTCTACAATGGGATCATGCAGTAGTCTGCTGATAATGGGTTTTACGGGTTGAGTGTATCTTCAGCCATTCCCTTTTCTCTCCCTTTCCCTTTTGGTTTGGAAAATCTAATTATGTCATTCAGTTAGAGCACAGAGCCTGGATCTTTCCCAGTCTGGCTGTGCCCACTGCCACACCCAAACCCCTTTTTGGCCCAGGAGAAACCATGCACACACCAATAGAATAGTGCCACATGTATGTTGACCCAGCCTCTCTCCCTGTATCTCCAGAGCAAACCAAAAGCAACCTAAAGGTGACCTCCCCGGAGGACTTAGAGCAACTGAGCAGGAGGCAGGGCCCCCTGAATGGGACCCCCACCCGGGCCCAGGACCCCAAAGGTAACGGCAGCCGCACCGTCCCCCGCAGGCACACGTTAGGGGGGGCACGCAGCTCCCGAGAGATCCTGGCCATGCAGCCCTCGGACATGGACAAGAAGAGGGAGGCCTTCCTGGAGCATCTGAAGCAGAAGTACCCTCACCATGCCTCAGCCATCATGGGCCACCAGGAGAGGCTCAGGGAACAGGTTAGTGATGAACAGGTTAGTGACAGTGGAGATACTTCATTACATATTTTGAATTGCGTGTCCTACTGGCGGTCGAAGCCACGGCCACCAGAATACATGTACAAGTGAAAGCTTGGGTCCGAATCCGACCCGCTACTATTCTAGCACACCCTCTCGCATCTCCTCCTACCTTTCCTGTCAGTCTTTCACTTGGGATCTATGGTGACACTTTTCCTAGTTAATCAACTTCTTTGGTCGAAATTATGAATGAATGTGAGATGACTCTTTTACACCTGGGGTGTTACGAGTCATTTGTATTTGTCTTGTTTGGGTCAGGTGACAGTCCAATTGCAACACTATTTCTCCCTGTTTTGACACAGGTTAAAATGGGAAGTCCATTGCATAACATTGTTTCTCCTTCCAAGATTTTTGTATTTTGTCTGGTGGAGAAGTGGTAAACATTAGGCATCCTTTTCAGTGAGGTGAATTAGAACTGGACACATACCGGGTTGGTGTCCCGGACACAGATTAAAGCTAGTCTTAGACTAAGAAACATGGTCAATGGAGAATCTAGCTTTTTAGTACAGGACTAAAATATATCTGTATCCGGGAAACTGGCCCCTGGTGTTCACATTCAATATTTCACAAACTCTACAAACTTTGCATTCCCCATTAGCTGCTTATTGGGACCACATGTAGCTCAGTTGGTAGAGCAGTTGGGAGAGCATGGCGCTTGAAATGCCAAGGTTGTGGGTTTGATTCCCACAGGGTATCAGTATGAAAATGTATGCACTCACCACTGTAAATTGCTCTGGATAAGAGTGTCTGGTAAATGTATTGCATGTTGGTGTCACGCTCGGGTGTATAAATGGGCCAAGGCGCAGTAATAGTTCGACATGCTTTAATAAAGTAACTATTCAAAACTATACAAAAGAAACACGATATAACAAAAGTAAATACATGAACTGAACTGAAGACAATGAACCACACCTAGGGTGTGGAACATACAAACTTAAGTAGGATCCCTAATTAGAGACAATGCATAGCAGCTGTCTCTAATTAGGGATCGAACACAAAACACCACACAGATATAGAACACATAGAACTGTCAGACTCTGACCATAGATACAGTGGGGAGAACAAGTATTTGATACACTGCTGATTTTGCAGGTTTTCCTACTTACAAAGCATGTAGAGGTCTGTAATTTTTATCATAGGTACTCTTCAACTGTGAGAGACGGAATCTAAAACAAAAATCCAGAAAATCACATTGTATGATTTTTATTGCATGACATAAGTATTTGATCACCTACCAACCAGTAAGAATTCCGGCTCTCACAGACCTGTTAGTTTTTCTTTAAGAAGCACTCCTGTTCTCCACTCATTACCTGTATTAACTGGACCTGTTTGAACTCGTTACATGTATAATAGACACCTGTCCACACACTCAATCAAACAGACTCCAACCTCTCCACAATGGCCAAGACCAGAAAGCTGTGTAAGGACATCAGGGATAAAATTGTAGACCTGCACAAGGCTGGGATGGGCTACAGGACAATAGGCAAGCAGCTTGGTGAGAAGGCAACAACTGTTGGCGCAATTATTAGAAAATGGAAGAAGTTCAAGATGACGGTCAATCTCCCTCGGTCTGGGGCACCATGCAAGATATCAACTCGTGGGGCATCAATGATCATGAGGAAGGTGAGGGATCAGCCCAGAACTACACGGCAGGACCTGGTCAATGACCTGAAGAGAGCTGGGACCACAGTCTCAAAGAAAACCATTAGTAACACACTACGCCGTCATGGATTAAAATCCTGCAGTGCACGCAAGGTCCCCCTGCTCAAGCCAGCGCATGTCCAGGCCCGTCTGAAGTTTGCCAATGACCATCTGGATGATCCAGAGGAGGAATGGGAGAAGGTCATATGGTCTGATGAGACAAAAATAGAGCTTTTTGGTCTAAACTCCACTCGCCGTGTTTGGAGGAAGAAGAAGGATGAGTACAACCCCAAGAACACCATCCCAAACGTGAAGCATGGAGGTGGAAACATCATTCTTTGGGGATGCTTTTCTGCAAAGGGGACAGGACGACTGCACCGTAGTGAGGGGAGGATGGATGGGGCCATGTATCGCGAGATCTTGGCCAACAACCTCCTTCCCTCAGTAAGAGCATTGAAGATGGGTCGTGGCTGGGTCTTCCAGCATGACAACGACCCGAAACACACAGCCACGGCAACTAAGGAGTGGCTCCGTAAGAAGCATCTCAAGGTCCTGGAGTGGCCTTGCCAGTCTCCAGACCTGAACCCAATAGAAAATCTTTGGAGGGAGCTAAAAAGTCTGTATTGCAAAGCGACAGCCCCGAAACCTGAAGGATCTGGAGAAGGTCTGTATGGAGGAGTGGGCCAAAATCCCTGCTGCAGTGTGTGCAAACCTGGTCAAGGAACGTATGATCTCTGTAATTGCAAACAAAGGTTTCTGTACCAAATATTAAGTTCTGCTTTTCTGATGTATCAAATACTTATGTCATGCAATAAAATGCAAATGAATTACTTAAAAATCATGTGATTTTCTGGATTTTTGTTTTAGATTCCGTCACTTACAGTTGAAGAGTACCTATGATAAAAATTACAGACTTCTACATGCTTTGTAAGTGGGAAAACCTGCAAAATCGGCATTGTATCAAATACTTGTTCTCCCCACTGTATATAGAGAAGCAATAGGCTTCTCTATGGCCAGAGCCTGACAGTTGTTCATTCATTAATAATGACTGCTAAATAACCATAGATTATTCATCAGAATACTCTGTTTACACACTCAATAAAAACAGAGTGATTTAAGTATAGAGTTAAAGTGATGCCAAATTGGCCCTGGTCAAAAGTAGTGCACTATAGATAGATAGGTACTTTTATAAAAGGAATAAGGTACAATTTGGGACACACACTGAGAGTCTTTAGACCAGGTGTGGCAGCCCTTTTCTGCACCCTCTCTGGCCTCATGGGTGAAATGTTATTAATAGTTTTCATATTTAATAAAGATTATTTTTTTTAAACCTGACGGACATCTGGTGTATCTATGTCAAACAGTTTTGTTATATTTCAGTCTTCTGTAAGTGTAATATTGGGATTCAAACTAAAAAATGAATACATTTCAACTCTATATCTGACATGGTACAGGTGGCTTCATTTTTAAGCCCATAACAAGGTGTAAAGTACTGAAGTATACATACTTTAAAGTACTACTTAAGTCGTTTTTTGGGGTATCTTTACTTATATATATATTTTTGACTAATTTTACTTCACTACATTCCAAAAGAAAATGATGTACTTTTTACTCCATACATTTTCCCTGACACCCAAAAGTATGGGTTACATTTTGAATGCTTAGCAGGACAAGAAAATTGCGTAATTCACACACTTATCAAGAGAACATCCCTGGTCATCCCTACTGCCCCTGATCTGGCAGACTCACTAAACAAATGCTTTGTTTTTAAATTATGTCTGAGTGTTGGGGCATGCCCCTGGCTATCTGTAAATATAAAAAAAACAAGAAAATGGTGCAGTCTGGTTTGCTTTATATAAGGAATTTGAAATGATTTATACTTTTACTTTTGATACTTAAGTATATTTTAGCAATTACATTTACTTTTGATACTCAAGTAAATTTAAAAACATATACTTTTAGACTTTTACTCAAGTAGTATTTTACTGGATTACTTTCTCTTTTACTTGAGTAATTTTCTATTAAGGTATATTTACTTTTACTCAAGTATGACAGTGGGTACTTTTTCCAGCACTGGTGTGATGTGTATACTTTTGTTTCAAAGTAGATTTGTTAAGCCCACTGCAGTAAAAAGGTTAAATATTCGACCCTTAAGCTCATTCAATCGGGCCTGCGGGGGGTTTAAGTAAAATAAATGTGCATACAGTATATGCAGTACCAGACAAAGGTTTTAGAACACCTACTCATTCAAGGGTTTTTCTTTATTTGTAATATTTTCTACATTGTAGAATAATAGTGAAGACATCAAAACTATGAAATAACACACATGGAATCATGTAGTAACCAAGAAAGTGTTAAACAAATCAAAATATATTTTAGATTTTAGATTCTTCAAAGTAGCCACCCTTTGCCTTGATGACAACTTTGCACAATCTTGGCATTCTCTCAACCAGCTTCACCTGGAATGCTTTTCCAACAGTCTTGAAGGGGTTCCCACATATGCTGAGCACTTGTTGGCTGCTTTCCTTCATTCTGCGGTCCAACTCATCCCAAACCATCTCAATTGGGTTGAGGTCAGGTGATTGTGGAAGCCAGGTCATCTGATGCAGCACTCCATCACACTCCTTCTTGCTCAAATAACCATTACACAGCCTGGAGGTGTGTTGGGTCATTGTCCTGTTGCAAAACAAATGATAGTCCCATTTAGCGCAAACCAGATTATCACGTACGAATGTAAGACCCAGGCGCAGACAACGTCGGAATAACAAATGTTTATTATCACAACAGGGGTAGGCAAAAGACATTTCAGGGGCAAGCAGAGTTCAGTAATCCAGAGTAGTGGATTAAGGTACAAGACGGCAGACAGGCTCGGGGTCAGGGCAAGCAGGAGGGGTCAAACCGGGAAAATCTAGGAGATAGTAACAAATAGAAAGGCAAGGGAAAACCGCTGGTAGGCTTCAACAAGCAAAACGAACTGGCAACAGCCAAACAAAGAACACAGGTTAAAGTACCCAGGGGCTAATGAGGAAGATGGGCAACACCTGGAGGGGGGTGGAGACAAGTACACATACAGGTGAAACAGATCAGGGTGTGACACAGATGGGATGTTGTATCTCTGCAGAAAGCTGGGGTAGCCATGCTGGTTAAGTGTGCCTTGAATTCTAAATAAATCACTGATGGTGTCACCAGCAAAGGAACCATCACAGCTCCTCCTCCATGCTTCACAGTAGGAACTTTACATGCGGAGATCATTCCTTCACCTATTCTGAGTCTCAGAAAAACACGGCAAACATCTCAAATTTGGACTCATCAGACCAAAGGACAGATTTCCACCGGTCTAATGTCCATTGCTCGTGTTTCTTGGTCCAAGAAAGTCTCTTCTTCTTATTGGTGTCCTTTAGTAGTGTTTTCTTTGCAGCAATTCGACCATGAAGGCCTGATTCACGCAGTCTCCTCTGAACAGCTGATGTTGAGATGTGTCTGTTACTTGAAATCTGTGAAGTATTTATTTGTGCTGCAATTTCTGAGGCTGGTAACTCTAATGAACTTATCCTCTGTAGCAGAGGTAACTCTGGGTCTTCCTTTCCTGTGGTGGTCCTCATGAGAGCCAGTTTCATCATAGCGCTTGATGGTTTTTGCAACTGCACATGAAGAAATTTTAAATGTTTTTTGAAATATTCTGGATTGACTGACCTTCATGTTTTAAGGGGACGGCAGGTAAGGGTGGCAGGTAGCCTAGAGGTTAGAGCGTTGGGCCAGTAACTGAATGGTCGCTGGTTTGAATACCCAAGCCAACAAGTTGAAAAAAACCTGTCAATGTGTCCTTAAGCAATGCACTTAACCCTAATTTGCCCCTGATGCTGTAGGTAGGCTGTCATTGTAAATAAGAATTTGATCTTAACTGACTTGCCTAGTTAAATAAAGGTTACTTTTTTTTTTAAGTAATGTTGGACTTTCGTTTCTCTCTGCTTATTTGAGCTGTTCTTGCCACAATATGGACTTGGTATTTTACCAAATAGGGCTATCTTCTGTATACCACCCCTACTTTATCACAACACAACTGATTGGCTCAAACTCATTAAGAAGGAAAGAAATTCCACAAATTGACTTTAAACAAGGCACACCTGTTAATCGAAATGCATTCCAGGTGATTACCTCATGAAGCTGGTTGAGAGAATGTTAAGAGTGTGCAAAGTTGTCATCAAGGCAAAGGGTGGCTAATTTGAAGAATCTCAAATATAAAATATATTTTGACATACCAACACTTTTTTGGTCACTACATGATGCCATACTGCATGTGTTATCCCATAGTTGATGTGTTCACATTGTAGGAAATAGTAAAAAAAAAAACTTGAATGAGTTGGCATGTCTAAACTTTTGACTGGTACTGTATTAAACCACCCACACCTCAAAGATACAGTTATCCTTCTGAACAGAGCTGCAAGACAGTTATGAACGTTACCATGAGTTCAGTGGTTGTGATGGGAGAGAACTGAGGATGGATCAACAACATTGTAGTGACTCCACAATTATGAATAAATTACAGAGTGAAAAGAAGAACATAAATATACAAAATAAAATTATTCCAAAACATGCATCTTGTATGCAACAAGACACTAAAGTAATACTGAAAAAAAAAACATGTTTGGAGCAAATCCAACACAACACATAACGGAGTAAAACCTCCTTATTTTCAAGCATGGTGGTGGCTGCATCATAGCATGGGTATGCTTGACATCGGCCAATACTGGGGAGTTTTTCAGGATAAAAAGAAACAGGATAGGGCTAAGCACAGGTAAAATACTAGTAAAACCAAAATCAGCGTGCTGCTTTACACCAGACACTGGCAGAGGACTTTCACCTTTCAGCCGGACATTAACCTACAGCACAAGGCCAAATCTACACTGGAGTTGTTTTTTTGACTTAAATCTGGTTGAAATACTATGGACTTGAAAATGTATGTCTAGCCATGATCCCCAACATCTTTACAGTGTTTGACTTTTGCAAGGCACTGTATCATAAATTGCAAAAAATGGGGGCTAGAGGACAGTTTTTGCAAATTTTCACAGCAAGGAAATATTCAACATTTTAAGTGCGGCCCTCTGGACATCGGTGAAGACTGAATGCAGCCCATGTGGCAGGAGAAGGTATTGGGGAAGGAGCAGTAGAACCTCAGACCTTTGGTTCACCTGGCCTCTCTGTTTCTGTTTGTTGGTTCAGAGTAGACAAAAAGGAGTGGTCACCTGGCTTTATAGTCAAAACAATTGATATAAATGTGAGCCGGGCACTAAGTCATAAAGGTGTACAGGCTGTGCATGCTCGTGTTCGTGTGTGCGTGTTGGTATGCATTCTGCATTTTCTGCCCATTATGACTGATAATCTATGAATACGGTTGATTTTATGAGACAGCAATCATTGCAATTCAAGACAACAAACCTCAACAATTTGAGCAGTAATGAAGATCCAATGGAAATCATATGCATCTGAGCACTTCGTTTTAGTAGCTCTAGTCTGAACTTCAGAGTCTAAAGTGATCAGTTGAAGTAGTTTGCCTTTGTATTTTAGACAAACTGGGACAGTATTCTTTTAGTGTTTATAAAATAATTGAGGATTCTTAATGTGTGTTTGTGTGTGTGAGTGAGAGAGAGAGAGAAGCCTAACATACAGTATATTTCTACAACATGAGGTTAGTTGCCTATATCTACAGATGTAGGATCTTAATTTGAGCCAGTTTGCTACTGCAAAAAAATAATCATTCAGCAACAGGAATTTTGAATTATTATGTATATTATAATTAATGGCCATTTTTGTAGGGGTTGATACATTTTTCATAAGGGAAGATCAAGTCTGAAACTTCAGAAGCCTTTTTAAACCTCAAATACACTTCAAGTTTTACATTTAACAGGGTGATCAAATTAAGATCCTACATTGCTTTCCTATTTTAAGTTAAGATATAGGCAAACACATTTTCAGATATTGCCTATACAGATATATATATATATATATATATACACTGTATGACTATACAGGTAAACTCAGCTTTGAAATGGGTGGAGTTAAAGTTCCTATGAAGACTCATGATTTTACCCCTTTAGAGGCTCAGTTCTCATGTAGGTGCCTGTTGGAGTCGTGAGAGTGGAGCTCGTATCTAAATGCAATAACGTAAGAACTCACTGAAGTTATATAGAAGAGGATTGTCAGAAGGCATGGCTCTTTCCCACCTATCTTTTCCACCTATCACTTTCTGACAAAGGCACGAATAAACGTTCGTCTTCGCAGTTTGAACAAAGGTAGGCTATTGTACCGTAGGCTATTCATTATCTTGCATATGTTTTGTGCGCCGTTTTCGCATTCTTAGATCAGTTCAAACATGCGGCCGTGCGCTGTACCTCCTGAAACGTGCATGTTATGCGAATATGATAGAATAGATGCATGCGCTCAATTAGCAATAGTTTGTAACATTCTAATGTTATTTGATCTGAACCGCTGTGCATACTTGAATCAGGGCAAGGAATGGTGGGTTATCAGGTGCTTCCACGGGGGCGGCTTTCGGATGCGGAAAAAGTTTGGCACAAGAGTTTAATAATAAAGCAAGAACAAGCCATTTTCTGACGTTCTCTATTGCTTGTTTTTATTAATGTTATTCATGCTACTGTAGGCTAGGTTATAAATATTGTGGTGCCCTGGAGTTTCTCAATACCTTCGTTACCGTAAGAGAAGTGAGATCCTCATTATGCGGGCTGATATTGAACTGAGTGTACAAAACATTAGCAAAACATTGCTCTTTCCATGACAGACTGACCAGGTGAAAGCTATGATCCCTTATTGATGTCATCAGTTAACTCCACTTAATTCAGTGTAGATTAAGGGGAGGAGACAGGTTAAAGAAGGATTTTTTAAAACCTTGATACATGGATTGTGTTTTGGGGCGGCAGGTAGCCTAGTGGTTAGAGCGTTGGGCCTGTAACCAAAAGGTTGCTGGTTTGAATACCCAAGCTGACAAGGTGAAAAACCTGTTGATGAGTCCTTGAGCAAGGCACTTAACCCTAATTTGCTCCAGGCTGTCATAAATAATAATTTGTTCTTAACTGACTTGCCTAGTTAAATAAATATTTAAGTGCTTTTAAACAGCGTATGGTAGTAGGTGCCCAGCCTGGTGTCATAGACTTTGTAACCTTTTATTTAACTAGGCAAGTCGGTTAAGAACAAATTCTTATTTACAATGACGGCTTACACTGGCCAAACCCAGACGATGCTGGGCCAATTGTGCGCCGCCCTATGGGACTCCCAATCACGGCCGGTTGTGATACAGCCTGGATTCAAACCAGGGTGTCTGTAGTGATGCCTCTAGCACTGATATGCAGTGCCTTAGGCCGTTGGGCCACTCGGAGCCCACTTTCTGAGGTAGACGTAACACAGTAACAGTAAATCTGGTATAGCTAAATTAGTATGACATGTTACATTTGGTTAGATAAAACATGTGACCGACCACCATGATTCGGTCTTATGAAGCAAAATTTGAAATGGTGTTTTTTACATTGGATAAAACCTCACTTTTGAGAAAATGGCCTTTGAATGTTTTGGTACCTACTGGAGAGCTCTTCTTTGTCTACACCCTCTTAAGCTTTAGCCCCACCTATCTCTTTGATCCGAGCGTTCTGTCCTAACAACAGTCAAGCACCCAAGCTATCTGGATAACGTTGGCTAGCTCGCTAGCTACTTCCAGAACAGCTCACTGACCATTTTACTCGCCCTAGCAGAGCTGGTTAGGCTGTTTTTATGTTATCCAGAGCGTTGGTGACTGCAAATGTGCTGCTGGCAACAATTAACACTTTTTTGCAAATGTTTACTGACACCAGCCATATTCAACGGGTGTTGAGGGTTTGTAAATTCGTCAGTTATCAGCTACATCTATCAACAGTTGTCACAGTGACATTCTATTGAAATGGTTACTTATATGTATTACGTATAGTGGAGTCAAGACATGTAGCTAGCTAGCTAGGTAAACAATGAACCATAATCCCAACTCATGATGTTACTACCCTGCATATAACCCTGAATCTGCAGGTAGCTAACCAACCAGGTTCAATGAACGTCTAGCAATCCACAGGTTATAAGTTCAAATTTTATCACGGACAACTTTTGCTAATAAAAAATGCTAAAGTTGTCCGTGATAAGATTTGAATTTATAACCTGTGGATTGCTAGATGTTGACGTTATATGCCTACACATCCACCCCGACCAACCACACTTTTTTCATCAAAATACGTTTTTTTGGCAGAAATGCCTTCTGGAACATGTGAACTATCATGTGCCTTAATAACAAACTGGTATGCCATCTGTAAATACGAATAAAATTATTAAATTACAAGCAACTTTTTTTTACTATTTAATACTTTTTAGCTACTTTGCAACTACTTAGAATGTTAGCTAACCCTAATATTAAGTTTAGGGGAAGGGTTAGCTAACATGCTAAGTAGGTGCAAAGTAGCTAAAAAGTAGTAAGTCGTTTAAAAGTTGCTAAGTAGTTAAAATTTGAAAGTCTGATGAGATTCAAACTCACAACCTTTGGCTTGCTAGACATTCACGTTATACGCCTACCCATTCACCACAACTAACCACCCACTAACCACCCTACTTTCGTTTTTGCCTTAAGTAACCATCTGTCTTATGTAACCATACCAAACTTAACATATCATACTAAGTGTCCTAGATTTACATTTGTCACGGTGTCGGGTGAGGGAACGAGGCGCAGAGCGGGAGGTTGGTGAAAACATATTTATTAAATACTTAAACTGACAAAAACAACAAACGTAACATACCGTGAGCTGGCGTTAAGTGCAGACACAGAGGCACAATGATCCACAACCAGGTGGACATGCAGTGCTACTAAATAGACTCCCCAATTAGAGACAACTCATGACAGCTGTCTCTAATTGAGGATCACCCAAAACCCAACACCAACCTAGTGAATGTAAGGAACTGACTGTGGCCATCCCACTCCCCTAGAGGGAGTCAGAGACCTGGCCTCAGTCAAGACCTTACAGTACCCCCCCCCCCGACCGCGCTACTCCCCTCCCAACAACACACAAGAGTCCCAACCCAAACTACAAAAAAATAATAAAAAATAAAAAAATCCCAAAAATAAAAAGAGGGGACAGAGCGGAGTACTGAGGAGGTCGCTGGTGGAGGCTCCGGATCCGGCTTCGGGCGTGACGCAGGCAGTGAAGGCAGCTCCCTCCCTGACGCACCAAGTCCAGTCCGGACCCTGGTGTGGGGACCTCCACCTCTGGAGAGGGGCAGACAACCGGTCCCGGATTGGACCCCAGTGGAGCGGACTGCTCCGGCACTGGAGCGGAGCAGATGACCGGAGCCGGACTGGGCACTGGCTCTGGACTCTGGACCGTCATGGGATGCTCCTGGGTCTGGACCGTCACGGGAGGCTCCGGGCTCTGGACCGTCACGGGAGGCTCCGGGCTCTGGACCGTCACGGGAGGCTCCGGGCTCTGGACCGTCACGGGAGGCTCCGGGCTCTGGACCATCACGGGAGGCTCCGGGCTCTGAACCGTCACGGGAGGCTCCGGGTTGTGAACCGCCACGGGAGGCTCCGGGCTATGGGCCGTAGTTACAGGCTCTGGGCTGTGGACCGTCGCTGGAGGCTCCTGGCTGTAGGACGTAGCTAGGGGCTCCGGGCTGTGGACTGTCGCTGGAGGCTCCGGGCTATGGCGAGGCGCTCCGGCTCTTCCTCCTTCTTCTCCTCGGGAAAGAGGTGAGCCAGACGCTTCCTCCAGATCGCCAATCTGGCCTCAAAACTCTCTGCCTCCTCAATCTCCCGAACGTGAGGGTTGGGCTCGGTCGCGGGAGGAAGGGCCACCCAGGCTCTCCACCACTCCGCTTGTTCCTCCTTCGACTGATCGAAGAAACCACCTGGCGTCTTCCGGTTATCGGCCGTCGGAGGTGGAAGTGGTGGGCGTTGATCTTCCAACCTGGGGTGGCTGACCGACGGTTGGTCGCGTGGAGGCCGGAGCTGGGATCCCTAGGACGGTAACAAGCACTGGACGACAGCGGGAAGCTGTCGCTGGACGTACCGGGCTGAGAAGGCGCGCTGGTCGGATAGGCCTGGAGCTCGCTGGAGTTTTGGTACTGGGGCCGGAGACCGAACGCATCCTTTCGTCGTCCTCCTCTGCCCACCCGAAATACCTCCTCAGCCGCTCCTCCTCCTCCGTGTCCCTCGCGTCCCAAGGACCCCACAACCCCCCCACCTTCGGGGCTGTCCACGGTCGGTCCTCTGTCCCAAGCCCCCACGCTGGTCCAGCCACGAGCTCCCCTTCCCATGCAGGTGTTGAGAAGCCCCAGATGCTCCTTACCACCTCTCTCCCCGACATCTCCGCTGACGACGCCGGTGCTGTCCACGCTCCTCCACGAAGCCCGTAGTATCGCAACACCGATACTCCTTCTCTTCCTTTCGCTGCAGGTTCCCTTGTGGGTGGATCATTCTGTCACGGTGTCGGGTGAGGGAACGAGGCGCAGAGCGAGAGGTCGGTTTAAACATATTTATTAAATACTTAAACTGACAAAAACAACAAACGTAACATACCGTGAACTGGCGTTAAGTGCAGACACAGAGGCACAATAACACACACAATGATCCACAACCAGGTGGACGTGCAGTGCTACTAAATAGACTCCCCAAACACCCCACTCCCCTAGAGGGAGTCAGAGACCTGGCCTCAGTCAGGACCTTACAACATTAACTATGTTACGTCTAGTCTATGAGACCAGGCTGCGTATCTTGGCGCATTGTTGTTAAATTTGGCTATCACACCATTGAGATATTTATTCTTCACTTGCGGGCCTACAACCTTGCAATTGCGCAACTGTCAAACTGATTCAGTACAGTTTTGACAAGTCAATAAATGTGTGTGGTGCATTTGTTTCTACACACTAGACCACTCTAAAATCAAATGGTTCTATATAGTGCCAAATAAGGGTTCTTTGGCTTGCAACGATAGCTTTTTTTAAAAGTTTCTATTAAGAACCATGCTCATAAGGTTCTAAATGGAACTTGTATTAAAAAAGCTTCACCAATAATGGTTCTGCTATGCTTACAACCCTTTTTGGGGCCAAATATAACTTATTTTTTATAGTTCTTATAGAACCTTTATGGAGAATGGTTCTATAAATAATCTTTCTCAATCTCAAAGGTTATTTGTAGAACAATACAGGGTTTTGTATTCTGGTTTAATAGACATATGATATTGTTACAATTCCATATGTCTTATTATTGTGTTTATTACCAAATTAAATCAGGTGCGCTAGCTCTGGAACAGCTGTGGGTCCCTGAGGAGAATATTGAGAACTACTGACTTAATGCAGCATTCTCAATTAACACAAGGGCATAGATACATCTTTCACAAAACACCATCACTGGCCTGAGTAAAATATAACATATACTAGCATAACACAACAGCCTATATAAACTGGAATGATACTCTCACTCACTCACCCCAAAATATTCTATTGAGCTACCACCCCTACATTTTAATTATTGCTAAAAGAGGACATAACCCTTTTAGGGCTCAAAGGGTTCTTTGGGTCAGTATGGTTCAACATGTATCAGGTTATACAGAATATTTGGTGTTGTCTAAATAAAATCTATTTTGATATATATGATATGTTTTCTCTTATGCATGTTGTTGAACTGCAAGGCATTCACACATAATCTACAATGTAACTACTAAAGAGGATGGCGCAAAAAACGGACACTTGTTTTGTCTCGCAGAGTTGTTGTGCACAAATTGTTACATTTGCAGGGCACTGTTGTGGGTCATTCCGGGGTCGTGGTTCATTTGTTATTTTATTGTATGGGGCTTTTTGAGTAAAATGTATTGTTTACCGTCACTTGTCTCTCAGAGTTCGAAGTCAACATATGCAAAAGAGGAAATGGGAAGATTTGAAGCTTGACAAGAGTGGTGTGGGTGGCTTGTTTATTATGGAAGATAAGGCAAGATGTTGTTTGCCAGCAATTAGCAATTAGGTCTACTGTTAAATGTTTGAAACAGGTGCTACTGAAGAAGGAACTGAAGGATTGGCTTAGTAATGCTTACAACTTTTTTATTAGACAGCTAAAATTGAGCTAACCATTGCCTAATATCACCTAAAATATTAACATAAGTCAAGGAATTTTCCAAAGAGGTTTTGTCCACAAACCCTCTCACTCGTCAACTATCATGTCATAACTCTACCTTAGCCCAACGTAACTGTTGCTGTGAAAAGCAGTACAGACTAGAAAAATCACTAGCGGAGGGAAAAGCCACCAAGGCCATTCTCTCCCATACTACTTTTGTCACATTGTTGTCCTGACTTTTTTCAAGGTTAAACAGAGGTCGGGAACATATCTCTCTGTGGAAGTGGATAACCCTGTACCGAATAACTCACACTCAATTTACCTCAGTCTCACCTCTCTCTCCTCTCTCTCTCTCTGATTCGTAACAAAACCAAAGAGGTTTAATTGCCTCCTCTACTCATCCGGCCTTTAAAGAACTGGATCCAAGGGAGATGAGATAGCTGCCCACGGCCCCATCCTCTCCGCTGGGTGTTGGACGATTACGCTTAAGCACCCCTCCCCTCCCACACACACATAGACACACACACGCAGACAAACACACAAACACCCTCCTCCCCATGTGGGAGCTGAGCTGTGACATGGCTGGCCACGGCTGGCCTGGTCATCAATGTGAGGGATTACAGCCGCCATGTTAGGCCAGCTGTCTGCAGCTGTGTGCACAGTCAGGCCAGGCCACTCTACTTTACGTGATACACTGGATGGTTCCGACATAGTCGCAGGGTGGACATAAAATGACTTAGACGCAGTTGCTGGGGGACACATTACAGGTGGACACAAAATGACTTGGACACAATTGCATGGTGGACACATTGTGATAGTAACCCTCTCTATTCCTTACGGATTGTTTTAGTGGCAAAATGAACACTGTGGACAGCCTAAAGGGCACGGGTCGGATTCAAACCCATGCCGACTTGTGTGCCATGGTCTGCGACACTAACCATTTGACCACACAGGCCAGGTTCTGTACATTTTCTTTGGAAGCTCCATGGTTTACCACCTGTCACATTCAGAATCACAATCCATAAAACTCATTGAGGGACTCATACCAGTGAATATATCTTCTCCCTTCCCTCAGAGACTTGTGAAATACTTTATTCAATGTTTGCAAGTTTGCAACATTTGGCCGATCCCTTGCATACCTCTCTCCCCAGGCTTCTGGACCAGATACACTGTTATTCCTTCCAAGGTCAGCTAGATAACAGTGGCACAGGGAGAAGCAACTCTCTCTCTGGCTGGAATTTGAGATCATCCACTGAAAGCGAACGAAATGCTAACTCTGCAATTCTTACTTTAACTCTAACCCAAACACATGCAGGAAAAAGTTGAAATATGATTTATTCACTCAATGTTTTTCTGAGTTGATGGAGAGTGTACTATGTTCTTCAGATGTTTTATTGCTCTATTACATATTTAGTAATGTGAATGTACGGTCAACAGAGGTGATGTAATAGTTTGGAATCTACGTCACTTACAGAAGTTCGTTATGACACTGAAACTATTATTAGAAGAGGTTAAGTAGGCATAGATGGTTATGTTAACGGACTGGTTAAAACCAACCATATTGGATATATATTTAGACTTTCTCCCCGAAGCTTGTTTTTCAAATGAGACAAGGTAACACGTTTCTATCCCTCTAAACCCTCTAACCGAGATACTGAGGTATTTTCATAAGCGCCACTTTGTCTTGTGTCTGGATTCACACAATCACATCAGTGTAGCAGGTGTCTGTCCAGACATCTGTTTTTAATCAGCCCCTCTCAGCAGTCTCAACGGCTGTCAGGACAGGAGGCAGGAGCTGAGGCTATTTAATGGTCTCCGCTTAGGACCGCCTCAGCAACTCCTCCACAAGTCCCGCTTTCAGATCAGAACGGCTCCTCGAAACGACAGCCGCAGGGCTTGGAGAGTTAACGACAGGCACGCGCAGACCTGCCATCCTAGGGGGTGGAGGTAGTTAAAGTGGGGGCTGGAGGTTGGGGCTGGAGGTTGATGGGGTGCTGAAGGGACAAGTGACCTATAGATTGGCGCCGTGCCTGGGGCTTAATCCTGAGGGAAACGGGGGTGACGGGGGACAGGACAAGGGCTGGGGGTTAAGCCTCTTTGACAGAACCAGACCTGATCAGACCTGATAACATCCCTAGACAGACAACAGACAGTCTTTACACAAGTCTCACAATGCATACATGGAAATCAGACTGGTTCAGCTAATCTGGCCAGCTAATCTTCTAATGTAGCAGGATTCTCCGGTACGATACACAGCAGCGTTGTTTGCGGAGGCGTAGTTTACTTACAACACAAGTCTGAGTCACACTGGAAATCAAAGTTATTTGTTACTTCCATTGTTTCCTAGGGTCAACAGATCATTGTTGTTATTAGACAGGTTTTTGTTCTGATTCACCTCCCTGTCAGAATCGCTGATTCACCATAACTGAATGAGTTGACGATGAAATAGGAGTTTTTAGGCCATCTTTAACATTAAACACATATACATTCCAGTAGGTACAATTAGGCTATTTGTCGAAGTGGCAGGCCAGACACAACCTGCAAAACCTTCCCCAGAGGAACAGTTTTCAGCGTTTTACCCCAGGTCAGGTTCCTGCAGTATTTCTCTATGTGGACTGTGTAAGAGGGCAATCGATATTCACAGCCAGAAATGAACAAATGGGTTTGGATATGAAATAATTGCATCGTCACCCAAAAATACATCTGTGGGGAGACAGGTTACGGTTCATGATGAGATATTTTCCTATATTTTAATTGACCTAAATGTGAATGCTGTTTACTGTAGTAATGATTCATAATATTATGATACAGTAATAATATTCCATCTAAACTGCCAATCTGTCTTGTTGGCAAGAGTTACGAAAGATCAACAGTATCTCCCCTTTAAACTATCCTGATAGACCCCCAGAGGCTGTCCTAGTCCTGGGCTGTGTCTCAACTGGTGCCACTTGGAACAGTGTTGTCAGTGTAGAGCTGATGAGTTTCCCAGCTCTCAACTACCTGACCTCTATCCATACATTGAGCAGTAGGGGGGTGTTCACCAATCACCACCCTCCAGCTGCTCCCTGCATGCCTTTGCATGCAGCAAGCCCAACATCTGGACTCCACCTTGGCCCAAAAGTACATGTTTGACTAACTTCAGAGCATGCAGGATGATTTCACCACTGACAAACTTTGAGCTCTAACTCCGAGCATCTGGTCCCGTTGATCCAAAGTCTTCTTGGGTACAAACTTGTCACACCTGTGTTTGGGGAATTTCTCCCATTGTTCTCTGCAGATCCTCTGGTTGGATAGGAAGCATCGTTGTACAGATATTTTCAGGTCTCTCCAGAGATATTTGATCGGGTTCAAGTCCGGGCTCTGGCTGGGCCACTCAAGGCTGTGTGCTTTGCCCCAGTCTGATGTCCTGAGCGCTCTGGAGCGGGTTTTCATCAAGGACCTTCTCTCCCAATTGCTCAGTTTTGCTGAGCGGCCAGCTCTAGGAAGAGTCTGCAGACATTTTTTGGTACCCTTCCCCAGATCTAGGCCTCGGAACAATACTGTCAGCTCTGTACGGACAATTCCTTTGACCACATGGCTTGGTTTTTGCTCTGACATGCACTGTCAACTGTGGGACCTTAAATCGACAGGTGTGTGTCTTTCCAAATCATGTCCAATTTATTTAATTTACCAAAGGTGGTCTCCAATCAATTTGTAGAAACATCTCAAGGATGACGCAATAACACCTTTTATATTGTATTTTTAATCATTACGCCACAAGGTCTTTATCTCTTGACAAGGTTGCTCAGTGTTGGGTTAAGGAGGTTCTCTTATGTAAGCTAGCAGTAGACATAATTAATGTTTTTTGTTAACATGACCATATGACCACTTAAACTGGTACAACATTTCCACTCACGGCTGGCCAAAAATAACTAAGTGAATGCCACGCCCCCAGTATGCACCTCCAAAAGCGCATAGATGTGTTTGAAACGCTAAGGAAAAACTTTCAATTTGGTCATGTGGAAATGTCCCTTACTGCCTTTTGAATTTTGTGTAACGTCAGTAGTTTAGTCAAGGAAGCATGCAAAATATATTGGCACACTCCACTTACTAAGGCCATTGCCAAATAAGGCGTGCTGTCAGCTGCTTTTATAGTAAGCCTTGAGGTGGTGCCACCCAGCACATCTAGAAGGTAGTGTATGTCATACCGAAGCCCTCCCTTGAGATGACGAAGTGGCAGTCGGGAGGACAATATTTTTTTATGAGCATGGCCTTATTTCTATTACAGCATATTGGATTACTGTCATTCATATTCCATTCACTCAGCGCAATGTTAACTCGATAGGTTTAGGCTACCTTGTGATTTTCTCATGATTCTATACCGATCATGAGGTTGCTACATTCTAGCCTATAAATGAAAGTTTACAACGTAGGTGCACAGGTCGAGATAGATTTTTCGAGAGAAATTTGAATTATCAAGGTGACAGACATTGATACTGCATTGCACACTCTTGCTTGCATCTAGCTGATCTAGGGTGTAATCATTAGTCCAACAGTTGCAAACAACAGTTTCAATTGGACAAATTCAGGTATGTTTGTCCCCATTTCATTCCGTTTCTTTCCATTTAAGAAAAGTTTTTCAACAGAATCGGCGGAAAGAATACACCCCTGATCGCACAAAAACACAGTTCACTTTCATAGCAGCCACATAAAAAAACATAATGATCACTTTGCTTTTTGTATAATTCCTTCTTGCATCTACACGTTCTCCTCCTCTTACCTTTTTCCTTTGCTTGTAGTCAACATAGCTACTAGAACTAACACGTTAGTAAACCAGCTATAATCATGCAGTACAGTGTAGAACAAGCAGTTTAGTAGTTACACCGGCGGACACCGGTGGCAACAAATGAATAAAACCAAAAGCTTACCTTGACTTGGAAGAGTTCCCGTGTTGGATCGCCATAGCCAGCTAGCTAACATAGCATCCCTCTCTGTTTGAGCTAGGTGTTTTGAGTAGGCTAAACTAGCTAGCTGCATTCACTAGCTAAGTAAGTGAAAGTGAAAGTGTTAAAAATATAGCTATCTCTCTCTCTCTTGCTTCACCTGATCTGCTAAGGCAGTGTTACTCTTTGCGCGGCTCGCGTTGACTTTCCAATTTTCCAATAATTATACATGACAATGACAGAATTTCAAAGCAATGTGTTTAATGCAGGCCTGAGTCACGTTATATCTATTATTTCCTGGACGGCAGATAGATGGCAGTATAGCAGTTGTTGAACAGAAAGGCAATTAAGCGCTTAACGTGAGTGCTCAGCCATAGAGCGAACACAGTTTCCTAATGCTACTACGGCCTACTTTTGCAGTCTGGTCGACATGGATAGGTTTATTATTAAATCGAAACGTAAATCTGTTGACAATGAAAATGAGGGGGAAGAGCCGGAGAACAGCGTGACAGCTGTGAACGAGCAACCACCGGGAAACCGGGAAAATCAGGAAGGTAGTGGCGGGGAAGTGCTGCTAGCTAATGTGACTCCGGTGGTTAAGAGAAGGATACAGTCGATTGAAGAAGAACACAAAGTTCCAAGAGAAATGGGCAGACATGTTGTTTTTTTTGTACTGCATGATGCGACCAGCTCACTCTGTCTTATTTGCCAAAAGACAGTCAATTGTTTTAAACAAGGAAATTTAGAGCGACATTTCCATTCACACCATGCCCATTTTGACAAAACATATCCGCCACAAAGCAACCTCAGAAACAACAAAATATCGCAACTCAAAGGACAGCTCAAAGGACAACAACAAATGATGAACATATCTAGCACTGTTGCAGAGAAAACGACAGAGGCAACATATGAGATTGCTTGGATACTCGCAAGAAACAAGGCCTTCACAGACGCAGAAATTGTCAAATAATGTTTTTTGTCCTCAGCCGAAATATTGTATGCTGATTTCACAAACAAGGAAGCTATTTTAAAGCAAATTAAGGGACTGCAACTCTCTGACTGTCAGGCTCTGGCCATAGAAAAGCCTATTTGCTTCTCTATGTAGCTATGGTCAGAGTCTGACAGTGTCTTTCTTTTCTGTTTCTGCGTGGGTTTTGGGTTGGATCCCTAATTAGAGGCAGCTGCACTGCATTGTCTCTAATTAGGGATCCCATATATGTCAGTCTGTCATTCACTCTGGTGTGGGTCGTTGTCGTTATATGTCGCAAGTCACGGTGAAGTAAGTGTGCATTAGTTACGTCTGTTCATTTCGTGTTTGTTTGGTGAACGTGACGTTTTGTGCTTAGTGTTTGTTTGTGGTCTTTAGTTCGTCATTTGTTGTTTTGTTTATACATAGTATTTATTTCATTCATTACATAGTATAAATAAAAGATGTCGAACTATAATCCCTGCGCTGCGTCTTGGTCTCGCTATGCACCCGAACGTGACAGACTCGACCATAACAAGACGCATAGAAGATATCGGCGAGGACATCGGTAAGCAATTGATTGCTGACATATCTATGGCGCCGTGTTATAGTTTTGCACTGATATAAGTGACATTGCCCATTTATGTGTGTGGGTCCACTTCCCGCTAAATGGGTCGCTCAGAGAGGAACTTTTATGTTTACTGCCTCTTCAGGGACAAACCCAAAGAGAGGATATTCTGAAAGCCCATGTTACATTTTTTGCTGCTAATAACATTGGCTGGTCACATCTTGCATCTGTGTGCACTGACGGTGCACCAAACATGCGAGGGAAGGAGAAGGGACTCGTAGGCCTGATGAGAAAGAGAGAGGATATTCCCAAGTTTGTTACATTTCATTGTATCATTCATCAGGAAGCACTTGTGGCTAAACTCAAAGACTGTGAATTACAGAATGTGATGCAGGACGTTGTGCGCGTAGTGAACATGATTATTGTGAGGGCACTGAATCACTGGCAATTCCGCAGTTGCTGGAGGAATACCGGACAGAATACGGGTGACTTGATATTTCACAATGAAGTGAGATGGCTTTCGCGTGGCAGAGTTTTAGAACGATTTATCTCTCTCCTCCCTCAAATCTGTGAATTTGTTAAAAGCAAAGGAGATTTTGTTCATTTCCCAAAGCTCAGAGCAGTCACCACATCCAACACAGACCTACTGCAACATTTTAGCTATGATGGATTCATGCATGTGTTGGAACAGTTGAAGCTGGAGTTTGAATCAAGATTCATCATCATGGAGTACAAGGACTTTTTCAACTTCCTTGAGAATCCCTTTCATGTGCCAGTGTCATCTCTGACCCCAGTCATCACCGCTCTCTGTCCTGACCGTGCTGGAATAGAGAGCGAGATAGTAGACTGCAGGCAAATGACACATTGCAAGGTGAACTAAGATCAGGTGCTGCTGATTTCTGGAACCTTGTGTCAGACACAGAGTATCCACTTCATTTAATTGCATGTGTTCTATTGCTTTGAATTTTCTTTCTATTGATAATTGATCATTTTGAAAGCTAAAGTACAACAAATGTAAGATCTGTGCGGCCCTCGAAAAGATTGTCTTAACCCAAAGCGGCCCACTTAAAATAAATTGTGAGTAACACTGTGCTAAGGCCTGGGTAGCTCTGGCTTTTTTTTCATATCTTTTTCCCAATCTCACATGGATGAATGGGTCATGTTTTGGATACTGGCTAAGCGCCAGAATCAGTATCAGTTGTCACTGTAGAGGATCTGTCTGTCGATAACAGGTTCTCTCTCTGTGTGTGTGTGTGTGTGTGTGCGCGTGCGTGCGTGTGTGTGTGTAAGAGCTAGAGTCATGAGTTTAGTGTACTGTAATATCAGCAGTTGTGTGTGTGTGGGCTGGAGTGGTGAGTGGTGGTGTGGTGAGGTGTAGTATCTGATATAACTAAGTGCACATCCAGGAGATCAAAGAGAAGAAAATGCTGGGGTCAATGGTGCGTGAGGAGGACAGCATACACGTAAAGGTCAAACAAGACAGGAACAGATGGAGGAGAGTGGTAGGAAGGGATGTATGATTATAGGCAACTGTAGAGTTGAAAGGAGGAATATTTTCCCTATTTGCATTGGTCAATCAAACAAATCCAGCTCTGGTAAGATTATCTGAACATTGTGTGTGTGTGTGTGTGTGTGTGTGTGTGTGTGTGTGTGTGTGTGTGTGTGTGTGTCTGTGCTGGGATTACAGGAGATAAAAACTCACATGAAAGCGAGATGAACATTTGCTTATGTCATGTCAAACCTAATGAAAAGTTCAGTGTGTGACTAAGAGTATGATTGTGCGAGTGTGTGTGTTCGTACTTCCGTGTGTATGTGTGTCTTCGTGCCGTTGTGTTGCCCCTCCCTTTACCTCTCCTCTGGGAGAAAGAGGATCATTTGGTGTGGATAGAGTAAAGGGGTGTGAGTGGTCCCCAGTGAACATTCATTAGACACGTTAAACACTTTCATAATGGGGATCAGGGACCTGCAACGCTTCATCACTCTAAAGAAACTACACCTCTCCTCTGTCCCAAATGGTACCCTATTCCCTTTATAGTGGACTACTTTTGACCTTTGGGCCCTGGTCAAAAGTAGTGCACTACATAGGGAATAGGGTGCCATTTGCGGGCGCATCCATTGTGACTTATTCTCAGACAAGGCGTTAACTTAATTATAAGAGAATGTGGGAGATGTAATGCTAAGAAGACTTGTCATATTAGGCACGGCTGGCAAGTTAGTATTTAATCAGATATTGCTTAAGTAAGGTGGTATCTCACATTTCTTGTCACCGTCTCCCCTTTCTTTGCTGTCTTTAATGTATGTAGAGAGAGATGGGCAAAGATACTATCTTGTTACAATTACAAAATACTCTAAAGAACAATCTATCAAAATATGTTTGCAACCACACGCCTTCACAACAGTAACATTCTTAGTAATGTCACTCTGTATAAGAGTCTGCTAAATGACCAACATGTAAATTAAAAAAATAACAATTTCATAGCTCACTGGGTCCATATTATATTAAATAAGTATTTAAATATATATATGCATAGTCACTTTATCCCTACCTACATGTACAAATGACCTGAACTAACCTGTACCCCTGCGATTTGATTTCAAATACATGTAACATCTCTGCATGTAGATAATATGGAAAAGGTTTGTGTGTGTCTGCGTCTATGCGTTTGTGTGTGTGTGACCTGAGAGGACAAGCAGCCCCGTGGGTTTGTGGATAAGGCTTTCTTTTTTTTGGAGAACTTCTGACCACAGGCTCTGAGCCATATTCCCATCTTCACATTCATCAGATATACCCAGAGAGGCTCAAATTAGACCTGACAGTTATACTGGCCAGGACACACTCGCTAGAGTAGGAGAGCGTGTTCTCTGTGTGTCTGTGTGTGCGGGTGTGGATACCCTTAGAATGAAACCCAGCAGAGCTGTTATTACAGGAAAGCCAGAAGCATCAGAAGGGATAAATCATACTTGGACTACTAATGTTATGACATTAAAGAGCAAGTCTGGACAGGACGTGATGCCAGAGCGATGTCAGCAAATACTTTGTCTGTGTGTGCGTGCAAGTGGCTGTGTGTGTGTTTGTCTGTGTGCGCGTGTGTGTGTGCATTAGGGATGGGCATTCCACTATTCAAATAATATCCAATATTTTTTTCGAATATTCGAAAATGTTTTAATGCTGCTGCCGTTCCATTATGTAATTAGCCTGACATGACACAACGCATTCAGTGACAAGAATTGTGACTTAAGCTATTAGAATAAATAATAGTAAAATAAACAACACAAATTCAAGATACATTTATTGAACATGACGAAAATATATTAAACTTGAATAATGCTGGTCTTCAGAATTAGGCTCTTAAACGGAGTGCAATAACGCCTAGTCTAGGCGTTAAAAAACGTACATTGAACAAAATTAAACATATTATGTAGGCTATCCTTTAATATACTTTATAAAAACGAAAGATACACATATAGAATTATAACCTATTCATTTGCAGAGATCAATCCTTGGAACGGTGATCTTATAGAGGCTACGGCGCACAACGACAGATTAAAGGCGTTAACAAAGCTCAGAGGTAGCATGTATTTTGTTGTCATTGTGGTGATCAACTGCATGATGTGCTCGCTTCTTACCGGTGATGCGGGGCTGCGTTTGTTTGTCCTGTGACAGTTGTTTCTTTATGCTTCAACCTCATATGGTTTTGCATTGAAGTGGTAGACTTGTGGTACACTAGCTTGACATTGCATATTTTACATTTAACGTTTGTTTGATTGTCAACATGATCGAAATACCTCCACACCTCGCTTGGCTTGCTTGCAATTTTTCCGGTTTTGAGCGCCAAATGATAGACTGCAGCAGAACGCAGAATGGCCGCTTATTATTTATTAAATAACTTAAAACGTCACAACTCTTATAATACATGACACATGGAACACTAAATTTCATATTACATTTTACGAAAGGTTAAAAAAAAAAAAAAAAAAAAAGTATTTGAATACTAACTTCATTTAGGATATTCAAGTATTAGAGTAATCGTGCCCATCCCTAGTGTGCATGTGTGCGTGGAAAGTATAGTAATGGGTAAATGATCTGCTAAGGCCTGGGTAGCCCAGACCTGTTAAATTCTGGCTTGCTCAGTCCCAAAGCTGCACCACAGTTACAGGCACCAGTACCAAACAGAACCAGTACAATGACCCTGCTGCGTGCACCGTATTCCATGACTAACAACCTCATATTATTTCCAACCTTTTTCCAGCCTTTCCAACGTTTATCTTCTCATGTAATCACCTGTAACTTAAATGCCGTGCAACATAACCCTGACGGAAAAACCACATTAATTTCAAGTGATCACACGTTTCACATGGGATCTCATGTGAAGTTAATGTGATAACATGTAAAAGCAACATGTGATAATGTGGAACTACCCATGTGAAAACATTTGAGCACATGTGAAAGCATGATCTCATGTGAAATAAATGTGACAACATGGCGATGCAAAACTTAAACGTGATACCATGAAACTACGTGACAACATTTTAAAGTTTTTCACATATAAAACTGCACATTCTATTTTTACATGTGAAAGTTTTTTGTGCAATTCAATTATTCTCCTCAAAAAGGCGGACATATGAACTCTAAATTTAAGAGACCTCACGTCTCTTATGCTTTCACATGTGAAAATTTCAGCTCAACATTTTCACGTGAAACTGCACATTTCCCGTGTTTTTTTAAATGGGAAGTAATTCAATTGTATGGGGGTTTTAAGATAAGTGGTATGCTGTTCAGCTAAAATACTGTAAATATCTTTAATCAATTTGATTACATTTGACATGATCAAAATGACCCCACCTGGGATTTGATCGCGCAACATTGGGCCACAAAGTCTGTAGAAATCTCAGAAGTCCCCTACAGTTTCATTACCTGTAATACTGTGATATTGCGAGGGGTGAAAGTAAGTGATGAGGCGAAAAAATGAGAAAGAGAGAGAATGAAGATAACAAGGTTTTTTATATAGAAAGGAATACAGCAATACACATAGAAATAATAATAACCCACAAGGGTTGAACGGAAACACATGGAGTTAAATAGTGACCCTGAACAGGGTGTTGCTACCATCTTCCCCCGACCGCCGGTGAGGATGATCGCTGGAGAGGAGGAGGGACCGGTGCTCTGCGTGGGGCATTCGTTACAGTACCCCCCTCCCTAGGCGCGGCTCCCGACGTCGCCACTCGCCGGCGCCCTGGACGACCCCGAGGGCGAGGTGCTGGTCGATCCGGATGGCGGACATGGAACTCTGTGATAAGCGACGGATCGCAGATGTCCGCCGCCCGAACCCAGCTACGCTCCTCAGGGCCGTATCCCGCCCAGTCCACCAGGTACTGGATCCGACCCTGACGTAGCCGAGAGTCCAGCACCTTGTCCACTCGATATGCCAGACCCCAGCTACCTCCATTGGTGGTGGAGGCGCCACTGCAGGTCCGGACCCCCCTAGTGGACCAGGAAGCACCGGTCTGAGGAGAGAGACATGGAAAGAGGGAGACAGGTTGTTATAAGGTGGTGTGAGTCTCAACCTATAGGTCACCTCGTTCACTCTCCGGTGAATGGTCCCACATACCGGGGTTCTAGCTTATGACTGGGCAAACGGAGCTGGAGGTTCCTTGTGGACAGCCAGGCTTTATCCCCTGGGTGGAACACTGGAGCCTCACTCCGCCGCCTGTCCGCCTGCGTCTTTTGCTGCTGGACCGTCTGTTGCAGGCGGACCCTAGCAGCGGACCAGACCCCCTCAGCCATCCCAAACCACTCCTTCACTGCCTGAACCTCACCAGAACCCCTCCACCAGGGGCACAAGCGGGGCTGAAAACCCAGTACCACCTGGAAGGGGGTCAGACCAGTGGAGGCGTGGCGCAGGGAGTTCTGAGCGTATTCCGCCCAGGGAAGGAAACGGGTCCACTCACCTGGCTGTTCCATGCAATATGCCCGAAGGAACCTCCCCAGTTCTTGGTTGGTGCGCTCCGCTTGCCCATTCGCCTGAGGGTGGTACCAGGATGTGAGACTGACCGCGACCCCCAGTTTTGACATGAACGTCTTCCACACACGAGAGGTGAACTGGGGACCCCGGTCAGACACGATGTCCTCCGGAAGTCCATACTGTCGGAAGACCTGTTGAAAGAGCACCTCAGCGAACTGGAGAGCAGAGGGGAGGCCGGGTAGCGGTATGAAGCGCACCATCTTCAAGAACCTGTCCACTACCACGGCGATGGTGGTTTTCCCCTCTGCTGGCGGTAGATCTGTGAGGAAATCTTCCGCGATGTGAGTCCAAGGCCGCTGAGGTACTGTTAGGGGATGGAGCTTTCCTGTTGGAGCCGTTCTCGGCGCCTTGGACTGTGCGCACACCACACAAGACAGTACATAATGACGCACAGTCCTCCCCATGCCCGGCCACCAATACTTCTCCCGGAGCGCCTCCAGGGTCCGACTGATACCTGGGTGCCCGGTGGCAGGTGTTGTGTGTGCCCAGGTTACCAGCCTTCCCCGCACTCTTCTCGGAACGTAAACCTTCCCCGGAGGGCAGGTTGCTGGGGTAGGATCCCAGGAGACGGGTCCCACAATACATGATGGAGGCAGGATTGGGACGTCCTGCCTCGTCTCTGCCCCCCGGTCGTGGATGCGGGAGAGTGCGTCCTCCCTGCCATTCTTTGTTCTCGGGCGATAGGTCAGGGTGAACTGGAAGCGCTCAAAAAACAAAGTCCAGCGGGCCTGTTGGGGGTTAAGGCGCCGGGCTGCCCTGACGTACTCCAGGTTCCGATGATCCGTCAGGACAGTGAACGGCTCACGAGCACCCTCTACTCCTCCAATGCCAACTTTACTGCCAGTAGCTCTCGGTCACCCACGTGGTTCCTCTCCGCAGCACTCAGCTTTTTGGAAAAATAAGCACAGGGGTATAGCAGGGGAGGGTTCCCCTGCTGCTGGGAGAGGACCGCCCCTACCCCGACCTCCGATGCGTCTACCTCGACCGTGAAGGGCTTACGCGGGTCTGGATGGCGTAACAGAGGAGCGGTGGTGAATCGGCCCTTCAGGTCGAGAAATGCCTTCTCGGCACTCGGGCTCCAGGCGAGGCGTTGAGGGATTCCTTTCAACAACGACGTGAGTGGCGCTGCGATGGAGCTATAGCCCTTGATAAACCGGCGGTAAAATTTGGCTAAACCAAGGAAGCTCTGGAGTCCTTTAATGTCCCGAGGAACTGGCCATGACCTGACTGCCTCCACCTTCAACTCCTCCATCTTCACCCCCTCCGGAGAAATACGGTACCCGAGGAAGGAGACGGCCGTTTGGTGGAAGGCGCATTTTTCCTCCTTGACGTACAGCTGATTCTGTAACAAACGGCGGAGGACAGCACGAACGTGCGTCACGTGTTCTGAGAACGTCGGGGAGTACACTAGGATATCATCGATATATACGACTACATACCTCCCCGACATATCCCGAAATACCTCATTCAGAAAAGACTGGAATACCGCTGGGGCATTGGCGAGTCCATATGGCATCACTAGGTATTCATAGTGACCTGACGCCGTGCTAAATGCGGTCTTCCACTCATCTCCCTCCCAGATTCGTATAAGATTGTATGCACTCCGGAGGTCTAGCTTTGTGAAGAAACACGCTCCCCGTAGCTGCTCTATGGCCGCAGGAACGAGGGGCATTGGGTATCGGAACTTTGTTGTCACCTCATTCAGTCCACAATAGTCAATGCACAGCCTTAATCCCCCGTCCCTCTTTTTCACAAAGAAGAAGCTAGCTGAAGCAGGGGACGCAGAATGGCGAACATGCCCCTGCTCCAGCGCCTCTCGGATATACGTCTCCATAGTATCCATTTCGACCATAGAGAGCGGATATATACGTTTTCGGGGAGGCACGCCACCAGGCATCAGGTCAATGGCACAGTCCCAAGCACGGTGTGGAGGGAGACATTTGGCTTTTTCTTTGCAGAACACCCCGTGTAGATCTTCACATTCGGGCGGAATGCTCCCTGTTAGGGCGCTCTCCGGACTCTCCACTGATGTAGCCCCTACCGTCGTTGTAATACAGGCATTTTCCCGAACTGCCCTATGGCTAGTCCGTTTCTAGGAGACACTGATTAAGTTGTCAGTATTATCAGTAAGGGTTAGACTAGCAGGCTGAGGTCTTCACTGTTCTGGGGACCGGTGTCATCTTTCTATCTTTCTGTCTTCTTCCTGCCCTCATGAGATGGGAGGCTGTAAATACCAAAGGGGATTGGGGACATTTCAGAGCTATTCATTTGAAACACACTGAAACACACTGTCAAACTTGTAAATCGATTACTGCTCCCAGATAAATCTTGTCTCGGTGCACAAAGATTATTATTTTTTCACAGCAAATTATTTTCTACACACACACACACACTTCCCTTGACTGCTCTCCCCTCACACTGTGGTGGTGATAGAACTTTCATGTGAGTTTGTCCTGGACAGGTTGGGCTGGCAGTCACCACCATCCTTCCATTCACTCTGGGGGAACAGTGGGGCTGGAATAACAGCTGTGTGTGTGTGTGTGTGTGTGTGTGTGTGTGTGTGTGTGTGTGTGTGTGTGTGTGTGTGTGTGTGTGCGTGTGTGTGTGTGTGTGTGTGTGTGTGTGTGTGTTCAGCAGACCAGGGGAGTTTCCACTAGACCAGGATATGGGAAGCTCTGCAGGAGGGAGATACTCGCTGTGCTGGTAATTCACTGTAAATATCTCCTATTATATTCTATTAAATGTCTTCAAACTAGGAGGGAAATATTTAAAATCTATTTAATTGTGCTTATCAGGATTGTGGCTATGATGTTTGGGCACGTATGCCTCTTATGCATAGGTTGAGGTTGAGAAAATATTCAGTATTTGTAGTAAGTTGATTGGATGAACAGTAACCTCTGAGTGACACTGTATGGATTTCCACGAATGGCATTTGTAATATGTGGACTTTCATGATTCTGTAAATCTCCAACCTGCCGTTTGCATCGCTCGGAGGAGTATGTTTGGCTAGTGAAAGTACAGTAGTCTGAGTTTGTTGTCGGCGAACCTTCTATGTTTGTGTGCTCAGGCTTACATGTTTTTGTATAGGCTCTCTCAGTGCAGGCACACAGAGGTCTGTGTGTGTGTCTGATTTAGGTCTGCCTGAGTGAATGTAATCGAGTGGCTTGGCCAAATCGGTTGTGCGTATGTCAAAGTTGCTGAAACAGATCAGCGTAGGTTGCTGGAAGGTCAATGGACCTGTTGTCATGTGGTCTCATATGGTCTATGGTTGCGTCCCAAATGGCACCCTATTTCCCTTTTGCCCAAAAGTAGTGCACTATATAGGGAATAGGATGCCATTTGGGACGTGGTCCATCTCTGGTTAGAAGGATTTCACAGCTAACCCCCTTTGAATGTTGCCTCGATCTCTTTCCAGACTCTGGATCTTACATGAATGTATATAGACTAAACAAAGTAGGTACTCTACCTCAATGTGTCTACTGTGTGTGCTATATCTGCTTTGACTGCAACTCCTGGTACAGTTGATATGTCATAAAAACATTTAAAAATAAATATTCAACAATAATGCATTTATGGACGACAGGGCATATGAATTTGATATATCGTAATGTGTTTGATATACCGTAATGTGTCTGATATAGCTTAATGTGTCTGATATACCGTAATGTGTCTGTTACAGTATAAGTCTGATATGTCTGTTTTGACTACAGTTATTACCTACAGTTATTACCTACAGTTATTACCTAATAAAAACATATTTATCACCGACAGAGAAAAAAATATGAATTTGATATGACGTAATGTGCAACCACAGTGCAAATCACCTAGAGTCCACAGACTATAGCCCTTCTCCATAGAACGCGTGATTGGCTTTGATTGTTGATACTGTAAAGTCGACCCCTTTTAACTAACCAATTAGCCAGGTCTGTTCAGACCCAGGCAGGCAGGCAGTCTGTCTGTAGAAGGTTATGTGAGGATTTGGAGGGAGGGGGATTAGAGGTGGAATGTAGAAGGGGAGGGGTTAGGGAGGGGGACCCAGCCGTAATGAATGGGAATGGATGACAAGGGGATACTAGTGTATAATGCCATTAACACTGGGGCTGTGTCCCAAGTGGCACCCTATTCCCAACATAGTGCCTATTGGGCTCTGGTCAAAAGTAGTGCACTATCTAGGGAATAGGGTGCCATTTGCGACACAGCCTGGATGATACAAAAGACAGTGAAGAGTTGGAGACCCACAGACAGACACGAGGATACTGAATGGATTGAATACAAATGGAGCTATCTCTGAGATGATCTGGGAATTCAAACCACGGTCTTTAGAGAAATAAACCAATGTCAAGCGTGTTTGGTTGTGAACCTCGTCAAGTATTCAGCATAAACTCAGAACTCCAATTTTGGACCGTAAAGTGGCTTACCATATCCAACTGAACATCTATCCTTTTGTTGCTGGGCCACGTAGACGTACAGATAACAGAGTGGCTCCTCAGATTGGACAGGGTTAACACTCAGATGTATAGTTAGGGTTATAGTTATAGAGGGTGGTTAGACAGTGTGTCTTGCTGTCTTCCCATGATGTAGAAGTACAGTCCACAGATCAGGCCAGTTAATTACATGGGGCTGAGGGATGGTCCTATCTCTTTCTCGTTTTCTCTCTCGCCTCCTCTCCTCTCCACAAGGAGCCAACACAATTAGCATCTTAAGTGAAAAGGCTTACTGACATCACCAGTGTGGGGCTAAACCATGATGAGCTTTTGCTTCCTGGCGGAAGTCCACACTCTTCAATGTCTGAAAAAGGAGGAGGTTTGGCGAGAGAAAGACCTAGATTCTGACTAGAAGGAGTAAATAGTCTTTGCTTCTTAATCAACTCTTAAATGAGGAATTGAGAAAAAATCCTTAACTTTAGATAGACAAACATAGTCTATTTCTATCCCTGTTTCTATTTATGTTATGCTCTACACAACTTGAAGCTTGAATCTACAAAAACTAGAAAACATTACTTGTGAAGTTGCTTCTGTTTTGCAGAAATCAGCCCGCTGGCAGCCATGGCTATATTTTCCATAAAGTGTTATATGTCTGCCACAGCAGGTCTTTGATAGAAGCAGTGATTATTTTTAACTATCATAATTCAATTTAATCACCATGTCTCCGAGCTGTAGTATACCTCTGATCGTCTGTCTGAAATCAAGACACCACAATCATAATGATGTTTAGACAATGTTATGGAATTTTTCTTTTTTCTTTGCTTTTCATCCATACATTTTTGTGGAATATCAGATCATTTGTGAATCCAGAAAATGTACCAACATTGTATGCAAAAGTAACCTGATTTGACAATCTTTCAAGGCACACAAACAAACATGCACGTGTAACCAGTGTGACATGGCTAGCTAGTTAGCGGTGCCGGTGCACTCTAGAAGCACTTCGGTGACGTCACTCGCTCTGACATCTTGAAGTATTTGTTTCCCTTGCAAGGGCTGCAGCTTTTGTTGAGCGATAGGTAACAACGCTTCGTGGGAGGCAGTTGTTGATGTGTTATGAGGATCCCTGGTTCAAGCCCAGGTCTGAGCGAGGAGAGGGACGGATCAACACTGTTACACACACACGCACAAAGTAAAATGCTACTCTAGTTTTGCTAAAGAAAAACTAATATAGCAGCTAAACCGTTCATGCATTTGACTGAGCTAGAGTAATAAAGGAATTTGAAGGGATTTTTCAATGTAATTGTGTATAACAAAACAGACATCAAACACCCAATGGACACCGCCTCTGGAAATAAAACGAGAAGAATGGAGAAACTGCAACTGGCACGCCGGAGCTTTTATTATATATCGTATGACTCAGGATTCATTCATCTGTAAAGACTTTGAAGTCAGGTAAAAACAGAACATATTTTAATGGAATAGTAAAAAGTATAATGTTAAAGAATGATATTGAATTACCTTGATAAAGTAATAATATTTAGACTGAATGTGTTAATTAATTTGTTCCCATAGGTCATAGTCATTATCATCTTTTGTATTGTCCTGCGAGCTATTTTTTAAAGTTTTTTTATCACTTTACTGTAACTGTATGAAACTGGTTCACTTCTCAGTGCCACATGTTAACACTCATCATGTCTGTTGTAAGTGACCTACATAGAATGATATGATAGCCTACTCAGTTCTGAATAAGTAGGTGCTTTATACTTACCATTGACTGTCATAGCTAACTAAACCACACAGGGTGATATGTGGAATTTAGGTCTTGCCTCCCAGCCGTGATCGGATCGACGTGTGGTCGATGTGTCTAACAGCAGGTTGGTGGTTGTAATCAGAGGTTAAACCGTGGTTTTCACATCTAGGCCACGACAGGAAGTGGTTTCAGCTGGGACAGGAAGTGGCTTTTCTGCGATAGAGGGGTGCCAAATGGAGTTCCTGCCAGAGAGAGAGAGGGAGGATGTGTTTGTGTGTCTGTCTGTATGTGTGCGTGTGAAAGAGAAGGAGGATTTAACTTGCTAAGCTCATCCGATGGACACCTCAGCATTTGGTGTTGATGTGTAAACTGTATCAACACTGAAGAATCTCTATTGTCTCAAGCATCTCTCTCCATCTTGCTCAGTATGTATTCTACCACATGTAACAATATGTACAGTATGTAACACTGCCAGGTTTTCAGAGTAGCCTGGTACTGTATCTACCTCAACATAATTGGGCGCGCTCATAAATAATGTATTTTTACTCATAAATAATTCAAATTCAGTTCAAATTACTGAGCATGCTCCTTGGTTTCGGATGACACATCAACTGAATTTGACCCTCCATGTGACTGTCTCATCATGGGCCATGCATATAAAGGACCTTACCTTCTACTCACTACACATGGAGTAAGCATATTCTAATAGAGTTGTAGTGTGCGGTCATCAGGCCTGCAAGTGGCAGCCTATTCCCTAAATAGTGCACTACTTTTGACCAGGGCCCTATGGGAATAGGCTGCCATTTGGAATGCATCCCAGGTATGCCCAGAGGATGCTGCTGCTATGTCAGGTGACAGGTTACTCCTCTGGTGGTGACACTGAAGGTGACATGTCTCATCCACTCAACAATGTCATACGAATGACTCAGCACAGAGCTAGTCTGGATAATAATGAGGGTGATGGTGTGGAGGGTGAGGACTATAAAAACAATCATACAACTATTTATAGCAAAGGATTAGTAAACTCTAATTTATGCTGGCTCTATTGGAAAGCAGATACTGTACAGTACAGTATAATCTCACTCCGAAACAAAATTATCTCACAAAGTTCTGTTCACATTGCTGCTGTGTTTGTTAATATGTTTGATGACCATCTTGTCACACCACTTCCTTCCCCACTTTCCTGCGTCTCTCTCTCTCTCTCTCTCTCTCTCTCTCTCTCTCTCTCTCTCTCTCTCTCTCTCTCTCTCTCTCTCTCTTTCTATTACATCAGTCCTTACAGGGCATGTTGTCTTCTCTCCATTCTGAGCTTGACATTCAGAGGTACTTGCTGAAAATCCAATTTCCCCACACAGTTAGTCTACCTTTTATCCTGTCTGCATCATGCCTGAGCGTGTGACTGTCTGCATCCCAACTAACCTGTCTGTCAGGGTTGGGCTCAATTCGAATTGGGGGCTGTCAATTCAGGAAGTTAACTGAAATTCCAATTCAATTATTTAAAAAGGGCATCTATTTTCAATGACTTCTCAATAAACAGAAAATAAGAGAAGCTATTTATGTCAAAATTGTCATTGTGTGTGCACCTGGGTTTGTCCTCTCTGTGTGCTGACCTCTTCATGTTAGTCACACTTTCACCCTGGCACAGATAAACAATACTACCAGGCTTCTCAATGAGCTCCACAGCCTTTAACACTGCCAGGCCCACAGGACTGCCTGCCTGGTGAACTCATTAGTGGCTTTAATCAGCCTCGCTACACCTTTTCCCTTGGTTGTTTTGCAAAGCTTGAAAAAGATCTCTGACCCAAAAAAATATGGTGTGCTGGAGTTATTTGTATTTTTTTTACTATGTCGATTTTGGGCATGTAACTGTGTGTTAACTCTTCACTTCTCAAGTTGTGTGAAGCTTGTCGAAAGAGAAACACATTATATTAAGTGATAAGGCTTATGGACCATTTTGTTTTTGGGGGAATTGCGACATGGAAAATCACAGGGTGTGTGTTATCTGCCTCAACTCACCTTATTTGTATACTCCTGCCAAAATCACTGCTGGCACCACATTAGTCAATGGGCCGAGGGGTATACCCAGCACAATCAAATTACCGCCCCCTCTTCCTTTTTTAGCAACTGCGACATGGAAAATCATGGTTTGTGTGTGCTTGTGTGACATAACCTATAACAGGCAGTGTCTGTCTGTGTGTCTGCAATCTGCATTGATGCAAACCATTGACACTCAAATAGACTGGAATGCATGACTAGAATGCTAAGTCACACGATTTTCACTGTGTTAACATTGTAGTTTAACAGAGTTGTGGTGGGTTTGATTCCTGCACGTGACACTGATACATAGTTATGTGTGTTATAGCTATGTCAAGATGCTTTGGACAAAAAAGTGTCCCATAACTTAGGGAAATTATGTTTTCATTTGCATAAGTTTCCTATAAAGGGTTGCAAAAGTCCAGTAACCTTCTCAAAATTCCCAGAAATGTTTTTGTGTGGGGCATTTTGGGAAAGCTACCGGAATTGTTTCAAACCGTTTCAAAACCTATTCCTGTGTATCGTGACCCCTCTTGTTGATCCTCTTTCTCCTCTTCTCTCCTCCAGAGCAGAAGCCCTAAACACGGCCTCAGCAGCTCCAGTGTAGGGGACCAGGCTGAGAACCTCTCCCTGGCCTCCCTGGAGTCTCTGGACACAATGTCAGAGGCTGATGCCCCCACCACCTTCACCAGAGGCAGCCGCTCCCGCGCCAGCCTGCCCGTAGTGCGTTCCACCAACCAGACCAGGGACCGCTCGCTAGGTAGGGGACCACAACATGACCACACTGTGTTTGATGCTATTAACCACAACTACATCAAGGACTGCTTCACACACACGGACAGACACAGCTTGCACAACCCAGCCTGGCTCTCTTAAAAAAAAAAAAAGACACACACACACTTACAACACACACACCAGGGTTTCCGGACATTTGACCGGCAGCATTTTAATTTACCGGACATTTGAGAAGTTTACCGGACCCATATGTATAGGGTACTTAACCTGATTAGGGCGTCCACCCACGGTGCTCAGATTGACAGAATTCACATTTAGATTATGGTAATTCATTTTAACAGAACATGTAACCCAAGGATGCAACAGCATTCGTCCTTCTTACCGAATTCCGATGTGCACTTTAAAGATTTCTTTTACTTTTCCTCAGCAGACAAGACGAATAACGAACCGCAAAATCACTAGCCCATGTCAATCTACTATCCCCCATAGTATGAAGGTTTGCCTATTCTATTGGTCAGCTTGTCTTTCAGTGCGAGAAAGAAATAGCCTATTCCAAACTGACTCTGGGACAGTTGTGGGAAGATAGATCCCAAATTCATAGAACCAGAACATAACAAAAAAAACGTTAAAAAGCTATGAGGCTGATGCCTCACAGATCAGGGCCCGGTTTCCCGATAGTGATGGAACTTAGGCTTACAAGTGTTTTAACAATGCATCTTTTTTACAATGGCCGGATATGTAAAATACGTTTCCCAAAACACCGCTCAGATAAGCGTGTCGTTGGAGCATGTGTCGATGCTGATAGGATCGAAAGAAAGAGAGCACTGCTCTCGGATCAGCTTTCTCCATTAAAATATTCCCTTAAAATTTGAATTATTTCACAATACTGATGACAGATCAGCTCCTAGAGAGATATTACCACCTAAGGCTGAACATATTGAGGTGGCTTATTCTTCTAATGCTTACCCAATAAAAATGCACAAAATTCACATTTGGCACATCATTGAGTACAATGACCCAACACACCTCCAGGCTGTGTAAGGGCTATTTTACCAAGAAGGAGAGTTATGGAGTGTTGCATCAGATGACCAGTTCTCCACAATCCCCCAACCTCAACCAAATTGAGATGGTTTGGGATGAGTCAGACCTTAGAGTGACGGAATAGCAGCCAACAAGTGCTCAGCATATGTGGGAACTCCTTCAAGACTGTTGGAAAAGATTTCGACTGGCTGAGAAAAGCTGCCTGTCTGTCTCGTCCTGACTCCCGACATGTACATTTTTATGCGACAGTGGAGATAAAATTGAAAATTTCAATATTACTGAGAAAATGTCTAGATGCTTTTTACAGTGGAGATCAAGTTTATAACTTACATGGCTGGGCAGATGAGACAGTGGATTTGTAAAAGTAGTAGTAGTGCGTTGCTAGGTAATAATGTAAATTATTGCACTTCTTATGAATGTACTGGCCATGTGTATATTGTCTAGTATATCATGGGCAGGGTAGATTCTAACAATGGGAATTCCAAGTCACCCATTGCATGAAATAATCATTAACTAACGAAAATACACATGCTCCAATTTTAATTCCACAAAATTATTCAAATTGACCCATAGACCGAAGCGTGACTGGTCAAATTAATTTACATTCAAATGGTATTTTGCATCAATGAATAGGATAAAAAGCATTATTTAGAAATGGGATTTTTTTTATCAGCTTTAAAAATATATATATATATATATATTGCCTAACGGAAATGCTGACACACACACACACACACACACACTTTTCATCCTCTTCTTTGCTTTGCCTGTTTTTAGCTTGTCTTTCATTAGAATGTATTTCCTTAGCACAAAGAGATCACAGAATCCTGCAACAATATGCCATCATGTTTAACACACACACACACATATTATGGAATGTATTTAAAATGTATGTAAACTCGACACTGAACAAAAATATAAACCCAACATGTGTTGGTCTTATGTTTCATGAGCTGAAATACAAAATCCCAGAAATGTTCCATACGCACAAAAAGCTTATTTCTCTCACATTTTGAGCACAAATGTGTTTACATCCCTGTTAGTGAGCATTTCTCCTTTGCCAAGATAATCCATCCACCTGACAGGTGTGACATATCAAGAATCTGATTAAACAGCATGATCATTACACAGGTACATCTTGTGCTTGGGACAATAAAAGGCCACTCTAAAATGGGCAGTTTTGTCACACAACACAATGCCACAGATGTCTCAAGTTTTGACGGAGCGTGCAGCCAACTGGCCTCACTACCGCAGACCATGTTAACCACACCAGCCCAGGACATTCGGCTTCTTCACCTGTGGGATCGTCTGAGGTGGGGGTGCGCTGAGGAGTATTTATGTCTGTAATAAAGCCCTTTTGTGGGGAAAAACTCATTCTGATTGGCTGGGCTTGGCTCCCCAGTGGGTGGGCCTGGCTGCCAAGTGGGTGGGCCTCATTGGGCCCACCAATGACTGCATCACTACCAAGTCATGTGATCTCCATAGATTAGGGCCTTTTTAAATGTATTTACTTAAATTGACTGATTTC
This sequence comes from Thymallus thymallus, assembly GCA_023634145.1. NCBI lineage: Eukaryota > Metazoa > Chordata > Actinopteri > Salmoniformes > Salmonidae > Thymallus > Thymallus thymallus. The sequence continues at coordinate 13,615,574 of CM042418.1, forward strand.
CTTATATGAACTATAACTCAGTAAAATCTTTGAAACCTGATGGAGATCCCGAGGGGTTTGTGCTGATTGTACAGAAAAAAGGGAGATGGATTGTTAAAGAAGAATGGTAGAAAGTGTAAGCAGAGTGAGTTGAAGACAGGAGGAGAAATGAGGGTGAAGTATCGGAGATGGTAGGTGTGGTGAAGTTATTGGAGCCCGAGGCTTGCACCAATTGTCAGGATAAAAATGAGTCTGTGACAGTAGGAGTGAAGTTTTTGGAAAAAGTGGACCCTTGCCTTTTGGCTGATCCATTTGTGGTTTCAGGGTGAGTGAAAACGGAGTTGGGTGATGTGGAATCGGTGAGGGTAACCAGAAGTGGACTTGTAATAATTGTTGGTCAGAGGAAGCAGGCGCTCTGTTTTAAACGAATGGGGACAAGAGGGGAAAAGGGGGGATACTAGTCAGTTGTACAACTTTATGCATTCAACTGAAATGTGCCTTCCTTATTTAACCCAACCCCTCTGAATCAGAGAGGTGCGGGGGGGCTGCCTTAATCGACATCCACGTCTTCGGCGCCCGGGGAACTGTAGGTTAACTGCGTTGTTCAGTGAGGTGGATTGTTTTGCTCTCAAGAAAAGGGTGCCATTGAAAGGAGTGATTACTGGGATAGCGGTAAATGTGAAAGCTGACCAACTGAAGGGGAAGATTCCCAGTGTTTGTGATGCTTGTCGTTTGGTGCGACGCAGACAGGGTGGTGTGAGTGGTGAAACAGTCATTATTTGTTCTTTTGAGTTTTGATGTTGAGTCTTTGCCCGACAAAGTGATGTTAGGATATATAAGTTATCCTGTACAAACGTTTGTGACGAATACATTACGTTGTTACAGGTGTCAAGCTTATGGGCTTGTGGCAGCATGTCATGTAGGAGGGAGGTTCCTAGGTATGAGAAGTGTGCAGAAGGGCATGATACAAAGGAATGTGTAGCATTGGGGAAAGTAGTGGTATGTGTTAATTGTAGGGGTGCCCATGGGGCTGGGGATCAGAAATGTCTTGTGCGAGAGAGGCAGGTTGAGGTTTCCAGGGTTAGAGTAGTGCAGAAGTTGTCAAGAAAGTAGAAGAAGATGTGTCAAGGGGGGGGGGGGTCCTGAGAGGACTAGTGTGAGTAGTAAATCTACCGGTACAGAGGGATAAACCAACAAGTGATATTTTTCAGTAAGATTGGATTTTTGGCATTTATAGCAATGGTTATCAACTGTACTGCAAGGATGGAACATAAGTCGCAGAAAATAGAGGTTGTGGTGGCAGCTGCAGAGAAGTATTTGGGTGTGCGAGATTTGACGTCAGAATAGTTACAGGGTGTGTTAAGTGGTGGTGTCCCATCCTCTCAGGCTGTTGGCCTGAAGTAGGATGAAATATATTTAAATGGAGTGGAGTATGGTATTCATTTATCATTATTATTATTATTATTATTATACTTTTTTGTTTTTGTTTTGTGTAGTGTTAGATGGTAGGGTATTTGTTTTTATTTATTTTTAACTTTTGTTTTTTCAAGCAAAGTATAGTGGAGTTGTACTCCAGTCTAGTAGGTGGCGGTAATGCAACATTTATTGGATGCCAACCGCCGTTAAACCTCATCGAAGAAAAATAAGAAGAAAATCTTTGAAATTGTTTTGTTTTGTTTATATTTGAAATGCATTTAAAGAATGTATTTATCTATTTATTTGGAAATGTTTGTAAATATATCCCAACACGCATTTAAATGTATTTATAAATAAAAAATGTTTTTTAAATGTATGTCAAATATATATAATTAACCAAATCATATTGTAACATAATGGTGACTGTCTTAACAGTTAAACTTTAGTAGGCTCTTTGGTATCACATTCATTTATGTCAGTCCCATTAAGACTGCATTCTGTAGCTGGCAATATACAAGGCTAACCTTTAATCCCAGAACACAACATAACACATTAACTGGCATGGCAGTCCACGCCCCAACAAGTAGCCTCCCAGTCTTCTAAAACGCTGCCGCCGCTACAATATATTTTGTCAAAATGCATTTTTATTGTACTTGACACATACCAAAGCACTAACATGCATTTAAATTACAACAAAAATTACTACAAACATGATACATTATCTTTCATGTAGTGACTCCATGTCTTTCATGACAAATAAATAAACGAACTTGACAAGAGCATTGCAACCAACGTCCAACGGGCAGAATTTAACGCGTACAGGGTCGTTTCACGAAATGAGTGCATTTTGTGTCCCTTTGATATGTTATGTAGAAATTATGCACCAGTATTGAATTGTTAAAGTCTGTTATATGAAATGCTCTTTAATATAGACCACATGGATAGTTCAATACATCTGATTTTCAATATGAATAAAGACTTGCTAAAGTGCAAAAATTCTGCATTTTGCATCCCCTGTGACTTCTAGGAAGATTTTAACCCACTAAACCCCAAAAATACTCAACGTTTTTACCATAATTGCAAAGACCTCGTTATTTTGTTGTTTTGACAGTTATTTTTGAAGATTAGTGATTAATTTACGTCTGTCCCTCATTTTAAGGTCAACCCTGAACTCTTGTTTTAATATGGTGAAACTATTCCTTTTTAATATTTCTTTGAAACTAAACATTGAACATCTAATAGTCAAATCGTAGTGTAAAAAGCATGAGCTGGTTCTACTTCTTTTTAGCATTTACTGGTCGAGCATAACACGCCAACCCTGTTACCCATAGACAGACAGGCTAGAAATTACATTTTTGTGAATCTTGCATTCAATTGCCCCTCCCTGTTGCACAATTTCCACTCCGCACTTAGTTAGACCTAGACCTACACTTTGACATATTGTGGAGAATTGTACAATGTATAGTTTTTGTTTAAATCGATACAAACTCATTATTATATCATCTTTTTTTTTTTCATTATTAAAATGACTTGCCTAGTTAAATAAAGGTTAAATAAAAATATAAAAAATGAAGCTGAAGAGAGGCATTTACTAAAATAATTTTTAAGAATCACTATGGCCACCCTGTAGATGTCATAGCCATGCATTTCTGGAATATTGTCAGGCCTTACATGCACTTGAGCAAAGAGGCAAATGTACAGTTGAAGTCGGAAGTTTACATACACCTTAGCCAAAAACATTTTAAGTCAGTTTTTCACAATTCCTGACATTTCATCTTAGTAAAACTTCCCTGTATTAGGTCAGTTAGGATCACCACTTTATTTTAAGTGAAATGTCAGAATAATAGTAGAGAGAATGATTTATTTCAGCTTTTATTTCTTTCATCACATTCCCAGTGGGTCAGAAGTTTACATACACTCAATTAGTATTTGGTAGCATTGCCTTTAAATTGTTTAACTTGGGTCAAACGTTTCGGGTAGCCTTCCACAAGCTTCCCAATTTTGGCCCATTCCTCCGGACAGAACTGGTGTAACTGGGTCAGGTTTGTAGGCGTCATTGCTTGCACACGCTTTTTCAGTTCTGACCACAAATGTTTTATAGGGTTGAGGTCAGGACTTTTTGATGGCAACTCCAATACCTTGACTTTGTTGTCCTTAAGCCATTTTGCCACAACTTTGGAAGTATGCTTGGGGTCATTGTCCATTTGGAAGACCCATTTGCGACCAAGCTTTAACTTCCTGACTGATGTCTTGAGATTTTGCTTTAATATATACACATAATTTTCCTTCCTCATGATGCCATCTATTTTGTGAAGTGCACCAGTCCCTCCTGCAGCAAATCACCCCCACAACATGATGCTGCCACCCCCGTGAATCACGTTTGGGATGGTGTTCTTCGGCTTGCAAGCCTCTCCCTTTTTCCTCCAAATATAACAATGGTCATTATGGCCAAACAGTTCTATTTTTGTTTCATCAGACCAGTGGACATTTCTCCAAAAAGTACGATCTTTGTCCCCATGTGCAGTTGCAAACCATAGTCTGGCTTTTTTATGGCAGTTTTGGAGCAGTGGCTTCTTCCTTTCAGGTTATGTCGATATAGGACTCGTTTTACTGTGGAATGAACGCGTCTCCTTCCTGAGCGGTATGATGGCTGCGTGGTGCGTGGTGTTTATACTTGCGTACTATTGTTTGTACAGATGAACGTGCTCCCGAGGATGAACCAGACTTGTTGAGGTCTACAATTTATTTTCCGAGGTCTTTGCTGATTTCTTTTGATTTTCCCATGATGTCGAGCAAAGAGGCACTGAGTTTGAAGGTAGGCCTTGAAATACATCCACAGGTACACCTCCAGTGTATGTAAACTTCCGACTTCAACTGTATGTACATGCATCTCTGGAATACATTTTAAGGCATTAAATGCATTTTAGCAAATCATTTTACGTGACGTTAAATATATTGACATGTATTTCTTTTTCGTATGGGTATTGACAGAATTAGAAATGGTGTTTGCTATGAAGGCAGAGGGCACTGAATTTGCATCAGTATGACAAACACCATCAGTTGTGTGGAAATAGTTGCATTAATACACTGCAGCATAGCTCCAGTAATGTCACGGTGGTTCTTCTAAGAGCCAGTCATTTAACTTTGCTGACCTAAACCGAGAAAATGCTACAGTACAACTCTCATCACAACATGTAGTCAGCCTCTGAGCCTCTCAGGATTTTGCTTCTTAAAACGTTCTTTGAAAATGTAAGCGAAGGACACACATCTTAGTTTGAAGTTACTTTAGGTTGAGTAACTGTAATTTCATTTATTTTGAGTGCCTCTGAATGTGTTGTTTACATTCAGGTACTCCTTTGTCCAACATGAAAATTTATGGAAGTCATTTCGCATGCTGCTCTGTGCCAAAAGAGGCCTCTTGCTTAGGTTGAAATGCAGACATTTGCCGACACAGCAGGAGAAAGCGTTATGCTAGCAGCAAGGGTTATGGGGTGATGAAGTGGTCGAGAAAAGAGGGCACATTACCCAGCATTCCTCTAGTGGCCCTCCCATACGGAGTAGGGTGAAGGTTGCCCCTAAACACTGATCTTGGGCACGTTAGGCATTTTCCCCACTAATGGTTAAGGTTAGAATTGGGCGAGGGTAAGCTGATCCTAGATCTGAACCTAGGGCAAACTTCACCCTGTAGCCTCCCACACACATATACACAGTCGTGTCCCCAGAGACATCTGGTCTTCCTTAAGAGCCCTGTGCCAGTAGAAGTAGTTCCTTCAGTCAGAGGACTCCTTAACACAACATTGGAGCTACAGTAGCTGACATCTACAGTAGGAATTACTCTATTCAAGTGAGTTTCTGTATTCTCTCAATGTTACTTATAGCGTTATGTATAGTAGTTCTACATTATGCTTATACTACAGTATAGTAGTAGTTGTTTTGGGAGAACTTTTAGATATTTATTTATTTGTGTACTGCATTTTATATATCGAGGGAGCATGGACATTTAAAGAACTCTCTTCATTATTCTGCTTTTGAAATGAATGTAATTTAAGGGGATTTGGTTCCATTTGGAAAAGCATTAGAGTAGAGTGGTGAATAGGATCTGACTGTCGTAATGCTTGCAAGCTCTGTAAACTAGGTCTGCATCCCAAATTGCACCTCAATCGCTATGTAGTGCACTACTTTTCACCAGAGTCCATAGAGCTCTGCTCAAGAGTAGTGCACTATATTGGAAATACAGATGTACGATCTTAATTAATTCCTGCAATGCAGAATATGTCAAACTTGTAGTGTATTTGAGGTTTAAAAAGGCTTCTGAATTTATTTTAATTTACAGAAAATGTATCAACCCCTACAGAAATGCCAATTAATTATAATCCACATAATAATGTTCATTTCCTGTTGCTGCAGGATTACTTTCCTGCTGTAGCAACCTAGCTCAAATTTAGATCCTAGGGTGCCATTTGGGATGCAGACCAAGTCTGTTCTTCTCTGTCCATTTGCCACTCTATTTGGTTCTGATTTAGAGAGTGAAACCAGACAATCAACAACCACATACAGTCCTGCAAACCGACTCCATCTTAGAATTGAGCTGTCCACAAAGTCTCCGGAGCTAATAAAGTTAGTTTTTTAGGGAATGATACAAATACTCCTATTAGCCACCAGTCATCCAATAACACACGTCGTATTAGGATCGTCTGCAGGGTCTTTCATCTTAATGAAAAGCTAGTGGATAACTGCTAACATAACAGTACACCAAGGAAAGAGCGAGTTGATTCACAAACTGACTTTGTTAAGTTGTTACAAGGAAGCCCTACTATTAGTTATTGAGCCCTAGATATACTGTATGTACCATAGCACTTTATTTCCTGGATTTGTCCTCACTCTCTTTAAAGGAGCCTGTAAGGATCTTGTATTATACTGGAAACATCTGGTTGTTTTTTACTGGCCCGCAGGTAGTCTAGCAAGGGCAGCAGAGGCCAAGCTCACACCCACAACACACAGCCACAACCCTCTCCCATCCCCATCCCTCCCCACTCTCACCCCCGAACAACCCACATGACTTACGAACTGCATATTTGCACTTGTATGCACCCGCCCACATGCACACATACACACCAATGCTTATAGTTTTATGGGTCTCTCTATCCCCACTATCTGAATTATTATTGTACTCATTGTAATTAGATATTTTACTCAATGTAAATACACTAAAGATGTCCGACTGCATAAAACTCATGTGGCCCACAGTACACAAAGGATGCATCCAAAATGACACCCTACTTTTGATCATGGGCCATAACACTGATGTCGGGGATCCTGTACATGGTTAACAGCCACCCGATCATCATCATCATCAACCAATCATTTACTCTTTGGTAACCCTCTCTACTTCCCAGGTGTGCTGTACCTGCAGTACGGAGACGAGACCAAGCAGATCCGGATGCCCAATGAGATCACCAGTGGAGACACCATCAGGGCTCTGTTTGTGAGTGCCTTCCCCCAGCAGCTCACCATGAAGATGCTGGAGTCTCCCAGTGTGGCCGTCTATGTCAAAGATGACATGAGGAACATGTACTACGAGCTTACTGATGTCAGGTAAATGTGTGTGTGTTTGCACTGTGTGTGTGTGCACTGTGTGTGTGCGTTTTGTCTCTATTTTTCCACACTGGGTTAGCTAGAGCAGGTAATTTGGGGTTTGCTTCCCTATGTCTCAGTCTCACCCCTGTAAGGTCCTCAGGGTTACCCAGCAGCCTTCCTCTCTCCTCTCCTGTAGTGGAAGCTTTAATTCCACAAACACCAAAACAAACCAAAACAACAGTGTCTGAGTCCCTAATGACACCCTAATCCTTATCTAGTGCAGTACTTTGGGTTTGCCTATGGGCCCTGGTCAAAAGTAATGCACTACATAGAAATTAGGGTGCCATTTGGGTCGTAAGCACAGTATCAGAGTCTCTACTTTCTCAAATTTTGTCCCACGTGATGGAAAGTGGAAAGTTCTATTGTGGGCGACTTCATGTGTTTTTAAACGTTTCCTTCCTGCTCAGTTGGCAGGACAAAAGGATTGGACAAGAACCCTTAAACAGTCTTGTTTCTTCCAGAGCCACAGATGTAAAGTGAGTGAGAGAGCTGTAGCAAAGGTGGCCACAGTCTGGCTGTCTTCTCCTCTCTGTGCAGAAACATGTGCCTGTGCAAAAAGACATTATGCGTCCCAAATGGCACCATATTCCCTATTTGGTGCACTACTTTTGACCAGGGCCCAAAGGAACTCTGGTCAAAAGTACTGCACTAAATAGGGAATAGGTTGCCATTTGGGACGCATAATAAGTGTATCTTTGCACAGTCACATGTAGCATTAGCTTTAGCCTGCCTTTCTTTTAACACACAGAGAAAAACAAACACCAGTGAGGTTCTGTTGCGTAAGTTGTCCCCATTGTCTCTGCTCTTTTAAATTGTCCACCGGGGTATGACTAATAAGACAACACTGACCAGGGTTCTTGCCCTCACAGTCATCCCCAAACACAGTCACGTCACCAATCACCCACTTCCTGGTACTATGGGTGTGTTTATGGGAGACAATACTTCATGAAATCCAACCATACATACAGTGTATTGACAATGCATATAGAAACTGTTTAGTGACTATATTGTATTATACTATATTTGAATTTCTGTAGAGTACAATCTTTCAGCACACTGGGCAATTATACTCCATTTTGAAGGCTCAAATGGAAAAACAAGTGTTCTCTATCTGTATTGTTCTCGCGGTGGTGGGATGTTTACTTTGTGACTAGCCGTCATATTTTTTATAAGGGCTGTAAAAGTTGTCACATATTCCTTCCTCGCAGACTGGTACAGTAGAGCACAGGGGTACTAGCTGACTCAGAGCACATCTAGATAGAGAGAGCGCTTTACTTAGGAGCTTTATTTAGAAGAGAAACTATTCACCATAACACCACTGGACAAGTTTTGGGCTTATTGGACACTTTTTGACACAGCACCGTGATGTCTCAGCCAGTGTACAGTCAGTACACTAGACCACGGACTGTGTATGACATAGCCATGTCAGAGTACACACCAATGTCTCGGTATTGGAGTCCCAGGGCTAGAGGAGACAGACCACTGTCCGATAGTGATATAATCTGGGCTCCTCATCAAACTTCGGATGTTTCTCTCTACAGGAATATCACGGATCACTCCTGCCTCAAGGTGTACCACAAGGACCCCGCACAAGCCTTCAGTCACGGCCCAAGACCCACCAACGGGGATGCCAGGGTGAGTACTTTACTTTTGGTTTTGTACACCAGCTTCAAACAGCTGAAAATACAATATTTTTGGTTATGGAAAATATATTTCACAGCGGTTTAGATGGTACAATGATTCTCTACACTAAACTTTCTTGTTTTGTCACATAAACTGAAATTAGGTCAACTATTAGCAACTGCATAGTGCATCATTAACTCCAGTCTGAGCAAAGGAAGATAGAGAGTCTAATTCTAAGTCCATCCCTGCTGTGGTGTTTTTGTAAAAAAGGTACAGTATTTATGACGGGTATTATTATGGGCAACATGCCAGCCATTCCCACGGAAACAGCTCCAGTAAAGAATAGGCCTGTCTAGTCAGTCTAATGTATAAATAACACAGTCTATGGGGGCCCTACCCCTACCTCGTCCTCCCCTCTCCCCCTATCCTCCTCTAACCTCTTCTCTCCTATCCTACCTATCATCCCTCCCTCTCAGCATATGGGTACAGGAATGACCCCCAACCTCTCCCTGTATTCCTTAATCTGTTTATGGGGGTCTTCTGTTCTCCGTGCCTAATTTCGGGGGGGGGGGGGGGGGGGTTGGGGGTCGAGGGAGCCTTTTGTGTGTGCTTTAGCGCAACTCTCCGAAAATAATTTAACTACATTCACGGGGCTTTTCCTTGTCCATTCTTCTCCAAATCTCCTGCTAATCTCCCACAAGGCTGTTGCTTACTCTCTGCATGTTGGTTTCCTGCTGATGTAACGGAACTAACGCGCAAAGACCTCATTCGTTGTGTGTTCTTCCCCAAATCCTTTCTGGTCAACTGACCCCTGTCCTCCCTAATCCTCTTGGATGCTTTATCTATGTAGCCGAGAGGAGTCTGTGGATTGCCATGCAGAATACGGCCCGCATTCCCTGTGTAGTGCACTACTTTTGCCCAGAGCCCTGTCGGGTCCTGGCTAAAAGTAGTGCACTATTTAGGGAAGAGGGTGCCATTTGGGATACAGGAGTATTATTGCCGTTATTACAATCACAATAACCCTTTCAATGAGACCCAGCATCATGCTGTGTGTCTTTGTAGAGAGATGTCAACTTTGCATTATGGGAGAAGGAGTTTGTTGTCAGATTCTGTAGTGTTTTGCTTTAGTACAGAGTAAAGTAGCATTGAGTCTTAAGTCTAGGGACTACTTTTGATTTATTCTCTCTCTTATTTATGAAAATGTGCTTCAGTCTGCCTCTATTACCTATTGTATGCATACACTGTAGTATTTTACTGAAATGACTGGAACACATAGGAGAAGCCACTATTTCTAAAACAACTACTGCACGGCAGAAAACTCAAGAAAGAACTATTGATTGCACTACTGTTGATTGTTAACAGGGAGTAGACCTATTTTATGAGCAGTGTTATAAAAAGTGACACACACACACACACACACACACACACACACACACACACACACACACACACACACACACAACTATGTCTTACTATACTTGTGAGGACTTTTTGGGGACCAACAATTGAATCCCATTCAAAATCCTATTGCCCTAACCATAACCCCAACTCCTAACCCTAACCCCTAAGTCTAAAATAGCTGTTCTACAAGTGAGGACCTGCAAAATGTCCTCACTTCACTTCTTTTCCTTGGTTTACTATTCCTGTGAGGACTTTTGGTACTCACAAGCATAGTAAGACAGGTACAGTACAAACACACACACACACACACACTGCATGAATACGTAACATTACGCAACACAGTTCTCATGAGCTGTCTTATCAGTTCTGTCATTATTTAACCCTCAGGAGCAATTCACACACTCAGTCTGTCTCTCTAGACTACTAGACTACTGGACTACTCCAGGAGACCTATGGGCATTGTCTTCCACACACACTCACGCACAGGTTTCATACACACATGCGCACAGGTTTGAGTTTATTTGTTCTGGCCTAGGCACTGGTGGCGATTGAGTTGAAGTCGCCTGCCTCTTTAAAAGGCGGTGACTGCTTTGATGTTGTTTGAATCCCAGATTGAACACAGAACATATTAGTTAGGCTATGGACTTTGATCTCATCCAGGGATAGACAGAATTAGAAACTACAGATACAAAATGCCATAAAGATCAATGTATCAAAATAAACTACAAAATAATTGTATTTGAATTACTTCTAAAAGAAATGTGTTATTTGAATTACATTGGCTGTATTTTGTAGTGTATTTAATAAAAATGCATGTATTTTGTATTTAAAAATACAAAAATACATTTTCAAGTAGCTGGCCTGAACAGCAACAACATTCTCAGTAACGGTTACAAAAAAAATACTTCTGATACCAATGCAGGGGAAAAGCAGGGCCACAAAATGTGAACCGCTATGAAAAACAAATGTTATAGAAAACAATGTTATATTTTGTTAATACAAAATACTTTGGATTGTAGTTCAGTCCAGTGTATTCAAATGACAAAATACTCAGAAGTAATTCATATACGTATTTCAAATACTGCCCATCTCTGATTTCTTCTGAGCTAATATGACACTTGCAATATTTACAAGGTGTTCTGGGATTCAAACAACAAAGTGGTTAGATTCTTCAACAAACAATGTCTTTATTTAAAAATTGATGTACCAATCCCAGATCACCCCTTTAAAGACCTGCTCATTAAGTGATACAGCTATAATTGTGTATACAGTCGTGGCCAAATGTTTTGAGAATGACACAAGTATTGGTCTCCACAAAGTTTGCTGCTTCAGTGTTCTTATATCTTTATGTCAGTAGTTACTATGGTACACTGAAGTATAATTACAAGTATTCCATTAGTGTCAAAGGCTTTCATTGACAATGACATTCAGTTTATGCAAAGAGTCAATATTTGCAGTGTTGACCCTTCTTTTTGAAGACCTCTGCAGTCCACCCTGCATGCTGTCAATTAACTTCTGGGTCACATCCTGACTGATGGCAGGCAATTCTTGCATAATCAATGCTTGGAGTTTGTCAGAAGTTGTGGGTTTTTGTTTGTCCACCCGCCTCTTGAGGATCGACCACAAGTTCTCAATGGGATTAAGGTCTGGGTAGTTTCCTGGCCATGGACCTAAAATGTCGATGTTTTGTTCCCCAAGCCACTTAGTTATCACTTTTGCCTTATGGCAAGGTGCTCCATCATGCTGGAAAAGGCATTGGTCGTCACCAAACTGTTCTTGGATGGTTGGTAGAAGTTGCTCTCGGAGGATGTGTTGGTACCATTCTTTATTCATGGCTGTGTTCTTAAGCAAAATTGTGAGTGAGCCCACTCCCTTGGCTGAGAAGCAACCCCACACATGAATGGTCTGAGGATGCTTTACTGTTGGAATGACACAGGACTGATGGTAGCGCTCACCTTATCTTCTCCGGACAAGATGTTTTCCGGATGGCCCAAACAATCGGAAAGGGGATTCATCAGAGAAAATGACTCTACCCCAGTCCTCAGCAGTCCAATCCCTGTACCTTTTGCAGAATATCAGTCTGTCCCTGATGTTTTTCCTGGAGAGAAGTGGCTTCTTTACTGTCCTTTGTGTCGAGGCACAGGTTTGGGAAAGGCTACCAAAAAATGTCTGCAGCATTGAAGGTCCCCAAGAACACAGTGGCCTCCATCATTCTTAAATGAAAGAAGTTTGGAATCACTAAGACTCTTCCTAGAGCTTGCCGCCCAGCCATACTGACCATTTGGGGAGAAGGGCCTTGGTCAGGGAGTTGACCAAGAACCCGATGGTCACTCTGACAGAGCTCTAGAGTTCCTCTGTGGAGAAGGGAGAACCTTCCAGAAGGACAACCATCTCTGCAGCACTCCACCAGTCAGGCCTTTATGGTAGAATGGCCAGACGAAAGCTACTCCTCAGTGTTTGCCAAAAGGCAACTAAAGAACTCTCAGACCATGAGAAACAAGATTCTCTGGTCTGATAAAACCAAGATTGAACTCTTTGGCCTGAATGCCAAGCATCACATCTGGAGGAAACCTGGCACCATCCCTATGGTGAAGCATGGTGGTGGCAGCATCATGCTGTGGGGATGGTTTTCAGTAGCAAGAACTGGGAGACTAGTCAGGAAAGATGAACAGAGCAATGTACAGAGAGATCCTTGATGAAAACCTGCTCAGGACCTCAGACTCCGGCGAAGGTTTACCTTCCAACAGGACAACGACCCTAAGCACACAGCCAAGACAACGCAGGAGTGGCTTCGGGACAAGTCTCTGAATGTCCTTTAGTGGCCCAGCCAGAGCCCAGACTTGAACCCGATCGAACATCTCTGGAGAAACCTGAAAATAGCTGTGCAGCGACGATCCCCATCAAACCATTGTACCATTATATAAATTATAGTGACTGTAAGCTCGTATGAATTAACTGTTGTTTCTATGCCATTGAGCCATTAGCTTATGGTAGGTTGCCCTTTAAATACAGACTGGTCAGAGTCATACATTTAAATACTGAAGGGCACACACACAGGCAAGGTAAACAGTGGCTTTATTCCTGACAGATGTGAAGCTGAGAGTGCAGATGTTTTTCTAGAACATGTTTGAGACAAAAGAGCCTTTCTGATGCCTCCTTGCGTTAACAGTTTCTCTTCATTGTGAAACCAAACCCTGGCATACTAGGAGAAGGGCAAATGCAGAACAATAATCAAATGAGTGCTGCACCTGTTCAAACAGTGTTTGATGGGAGTGGAAGAACACTGCTGCACATCTCAGTAGGGCTAAGTAGTGTCCTGTCTTCTCTAAAGAAATTATCAGATACACACACATCCACTGCATTGATGCTGTCTATCCACAGTAAAGTCAGTGTGAAATAGTTTCTGCTATTGGTCTCCATTAGTTTTGTTTTCCTCTAAGATATTGTTTCCCAATGTTTTGGCAGTTAAATAAATTAGTGGGGTTAAATAAATTAAATATAATCCATAGATGGCAGTTCCCATTCAAGTCAGGACTGGCATCCATTGCTAGTGTACCCATGAGTTTAACAGTTAAATTCCCAGAGTAAGAGGTTACAAAACCCTCCTATGGATTATATGTCTATGGCCACAACGCAACAAACTGTATATTTGGAACACATGCTGCCTAAACTGTGGCCTTCCCAACTGTAGGCATAGCAGTAACTGCAAAAATAAAGGAAACACAGTATATATTATGGTGTGGTGTGCATTTTCCTGGCATGGTTTAGGTCCACTTGTAGAATCTATGCCAAGGCACATTGAAGCTGTTCTGGCAGCTCTTGGTGGCCCAACGCACTATTAAGACACTTTATGTTGGTGTTATTTTGGCAGATACCGGATACCTGTATGTGTTTGTGATAAACCCCTTGACTTTTTCCACATTTTGTTATGTTACAGCCTTATTATAAAATTGATTACATCTGTACACAATACCCCATAATGAAGCAAACACAGGTTTTTAGAAATGTTTGCTAATTTATATATTTTAAAAAAACGTATATCATATTTTCATAAGAATTCAGACCCTTGACTCAGTTGATGCACCTTTGGCAGTGATTACATTATTGAGTGTTCTTGTGTATGACGCTACAAGGTTGGCACACCTGTATTTTGGGAGTTTCTCCCAGTCTTCTCTGAAGATCCTCTCAAGCTCTGTCAGGATTGATGGGGAGCGTTGCTGCACAGCTATTTTCAGGTCTCTCCAGAGATGTTCGATCGGGTTTAAGTCCGGCCTCTGGCTGGGCCACTCAAGGACATTCAGAGACTTGTCCCGAAGCCACTCCTGAGTTGTCTTGGCTGTGTGTTTAGGGTCATTGTCCTGTTGGAAGCTGAACCTTCTTCCCAGTCTGAGGTCCTGAGCGTTCTGGAGCAGGTTTTCATCAAGAATCTCTCTGTACTTTGCTTCATTCATCTTTCCCTCAATCCTGACTAGTCTCCCAGTCCCTACCACTGAAAAACATCCCCACAGCATTCAGGCCAAAGAGTTTAATCTTGGTTTCATCAGACCAGAGAATCTTGGTTCTCATGGTCTGAGAGCCTTTTGGCAAAATCCAAGCGGGCTGTCATGTGCCTTTTACTGAGGAGTGTCTTCTGTCTGGCCACTCTACCATAAAGGCCTGATTGGTGGAGTGCTGCAGAGATGGTTGTCCTTCTGGAAGGTTCTCCCATCTCCACAGAGGCACTCTGGAGCCCTTTCAGAGTGACCATCGGGTTCCAAGGCCCTTCTCCCCCGATTGCTCAGTATGGCCAGGTGGCCACCTCTAGGAAGAGTCTTGGTGGTTCCAAACTTCTTCCATTTAAGAATGATGGAGGCCACTGTGTTCTTGGGGACCTTCAATGCTGCAGAAATGTTTTGGTACCCTTCCCCAGATCTGTGCCTACACGGACAATTCCTTCGAACTCATGGCTTGGTTATTGCTCTGACATGCACTGTCAACTGTGGAACCTTATATAGACAGGTGTGTGCTTTTCCAAATCATGTCCAATCAATAGAATTTACCACAGATGGACTCCAATGGAAACAGGATGCACCTGAACTCAATGTCGAGTCTCATAGCAAATGGTCTGAATACTTATGTAAATAAGGTATTTCTGTTTTGTATTTTTAATACATTTGCAAAAATGTATAAAAACCTGTTTTCGCTTTGTAATTATGTGGTATTGTGCGTAGATATATTTTTTTTTTAATCCATTCTAGATTAAGGCTGTAACGTATCAAAATGTGGATAAAGTCAAGTAGTCTGAATGCTTTCTGAAGGCACTGTATATAGTATACATTTTAGCTCTTGGGCCCATTCCCTGACTCACACAATTGACCAGTCACATTTATTTATTATGCAGTTTATTTTAAATGTTTTATTAATCAGTTACCGAATCAAGGTAGGGCACCCCATTTACCCATGTGTGCCCCCTACCTCCTGTCCTCCCCCATCTGATGATTAGCAGAGCTAATTGAGAGCTGGCTCATGAGTCCTCCTGTGGTTGGTGGTTGCAATTTAAAAAAAATACTAAATATATACTACATATATAATATATACTGTATATTTAATATTTACAGTATACTGTATATTTCCTTTATTAATTTTTGTAAAAAAAACTGATGTGCTTCCTCTTGGGCCTCCTACGGGCTTGGGCCCAGGGGCTTCAGCGCCCGTAAGCCCCTGCATTAACCCGACCCTGAATGTAAAGAGTTAAATTAACACTCAGTGGTGTAAAAGAACCCCAATGTTAGTGTTAACAACCATCATAATATTTCCCAGCATGCTCTATTGTACGTAGATTAGATTTTATGATATAAACTTCTTCTTCTCAAATATAAACAATATAATTTTTTCACAACTATTGCTGTGTGGAGACCGAGTGGCGCAGCACTCTAAGGCGTCACTACAGACCCTGGTTCGATCCCGGGCTGTATCACAACCGGCCGTGATCGGGAGCCCCATAGGGCGGCGCACAATTGGCCCAGCATCGTCCAGGTTAGGGGAGAGTCTGGCCTGTGTAGGCCGTCATTGTAAATAAGAATTTGTTCTTAACTGACTTGCCTAGTTAAATAATCAAATAATTACTTGCACCCATTACTGAAATGGTTGTTCCAGTTTATATGATTAAGGTAGTCTCATATCTTAGTCTTCCCAACCCTGGCAGTCATTCTGAATGCAGGTTGCGTGTGAATAAAAATTCTAAATGTTGAATATCCTCGCTCTGGCAGGATGCCAATAGGAATTACACATTACTTTGCAAACCAGTGTAATTTGACTTGCAGGCCTGATGCGGTCTGTAAACTATGAGTTTCGGGCCATTGTATTAGGGTAAAACTAGGCCCTCAAAAGAAGGCCCTGTGAAATAACACATCTAAATCTAGAAGGGGGATTCTTATATTCCCACAAGGCTTGTCAATGATAATGCATTAAGTAATATATACTGTATAAAATACCATCATGTTTTTATGTTTCAGAAACGATTAAGTGAATGCTTCTGATGTGTGTGAATGAGGTGAAAATCCTGTATCGCTGAACAAAGACTCAGACTAGGCTGGATGCAGAGCCAACAAAGACAAACTCACTCATTGATTGATAAGTGAAAACAAACTTTCTATAAAAATGGAAAGCACAAGCTACTGAATTCAATCACTCACTCTCGAAGTCAAATATTTTCACACGTCTCTTATGGAAATGCTCAATGTTAAAACTGTTTTGGTTTGATAGGATTATTATAAGGTGGACATAGTACTTTATACACGTTCTAACAAAGGAAAAGCACCAAGTAGTTGTATGAAGTCAAGCACAGCTGTTCTATGCTGTTTGTGATGGCTTGTCAATTATAAACAGATGTTATACCTCAACTATGCATTCCTTTCATCCTCTTGAAAGACCACATTGCATTTTCCATATCATGACCTTATAAGGCAGGAGGTCCACGTTTGTCCGCAGACATATAAAACATTGCCTTTAATAAATAAATAAACACATCTGAAGATGTGAGGAGAATAAGCGGCTAAATGGGTAACATTTGGTTTGAACTTGGCTCATGTGGACTTTTGGCTCAGAGAACTTTCTCTTTCCACTGCCTCCTTAAGGTTCTCATTAGAGGGACAGTATGTCTAGGAGGGTCTCATAAAGTCAGCTCAATACAGTTTCATATGAGTCTATTACATCAGGCTATTAGAGTCTTGCCCCAGGCCAGATACACACCCACATGAATCAGGAGTTCTGATGGAGAAGTAGTGAGACTTATTGTATCTGTATTCTGCCCTACCAAGCAAAAAGGCAGTAAGTGCTCATAGCGTGGAACTGAGAAAAATTGCTTTTATTTACCTTGGTTTAACAGTAACGTTATGCAGTTACTGCTAACATGAGCCCCATTTTCTCCAACACAATACAATAGAGGCAGGATACTTGTCCACATGATTAAGCATGTATTTAATGTAGTAAAAATGACAAACACTGCAGTCGTTGGATGAGTTAATAGGGATTTTCATTGTTATGATATCGGTTTATGGGCAACATCTCTCTCTTATACAATGACTACCACCTTGGCAGGGGCACATTTGTCTGACTTCAGAGACCTCTTTGTGGTCATAAGTGGGGAATCAAACAGTCACCACATGATATCATCTAAATGGTGGGATTCATATTTAATCAAAGAGAAAAGGGGGACGAAAGTTGATTATTCAATACTCTGCCCTCCACGTTTGACTTTTAACTCCATAAATCTGCTCCAGTCATGCCTCTCCATTAACACAGCTGTAGCTGAATTAAGTTACGCTTCGAACACACCGACTGCGTCATTGCATTTTGGTACACCAAAAGTACATACATTTCCAATGGAAAGCTATGTTTGCCTTGCAGCATTGTGTTGCAGAGGCAGTTGCAGTGCGTTCTGTGTGCTGCACACGCTGGATTTATCGAACGTATGCGTCAAACTGTATGCATAAACGGGTTGACAGAAATGGTAGCAGAAGGTAAATGTTGAAGTTTTGTTGCACACATATCTAGATGATGCTGCATACTATTTTTGCGCAATGACGATGTGTTTGAAGCGTTAGTTTCATAGTTTCAGTCCACAGGTACTCTGTGGTCCTTCATGGTTCATGGTTCAATGCAGTCCCAGCTGTCTGTTTTGCTGCCTGTTTAAAAAGGCTCTGCCAGACGACGAAACCTGTTGCTAATTTTATTTACCAACTACTTCTTTCCTGCCTGTAGGCACATAGTTGAAATCATTCTCTCTCAGTGTTTTCTCATGTTGGCTGTTTTAAAAGCCACACTATTATCAGCAACCAGTGGCAACTGAGCTCGCAAGCTTGCATGAACCTTAAATAAACCCTCAAGGTAATCACCTAGATTTAAAGTTAATGTGAATATGCTGCTAATCCGAGGGGATTTTTATATCCCAAAATCTTATCCAGAACTCTTATCTTATCCCAAAAACGTGTTTTCATGTCAAATCTTATTTTATAAGCCTGAGAGTATAGGCAATGCGGGGTGTCTGAAATGTTAGTAAAATATTGATAGGGGGGAAAGTATCCCTGTGGCCTTAGCAAAAGTTAAAATCAACTGTTCTCTCACTCTGAGAATGTGCTGATGTGACATTCTTTTTCTCTAAACATGTGGTTGAAAACCAACCGTCCTGGCTGGCTTAGAGCGTAATGGTCTGCATCCCAAATGGCACCCTATTCCTTACCAGAGCCCTAGTGAACTACATAGGGAATAGGGTGCCATTTGGGATGCAGGCATGGTGTGTTTGGGGGTGACCTCTCTCCAGAGATGCAGGGTATACAACAAACCAGACTTCTAGCTCCTAGACACGCTGAGGGAGGTGTCATGGCCGACTACCTGAAGACTGTGACACTCGACTACATTTGGTAAACATGGTCAACTAACGTAAGTGTAACGTAGTAATAACATGATTTGGTGTTTTTTGTTTCACTCTTCCTCCAGATGCACAGAGAGGTGATGTATGCCAGCCGAGATGGCCAGCACCCCCCAATGCGACAGCTCTCCATGGGCCCCCCTCCACACCACCCCATGCAGAGCTCCCTGTCCCCACCCACAGCCCACTCCATGCCTCCCTCGCCCTCCCGGATCCCCTTTGGCCTGCGCCCAGGGTCCATGCCCGGCAACGCCACCATGCCCCGGGAGCGCATCTCCAACACCACCCCTCCCTCGCGATCCGTGTCCCCCTGCCCCAGCGCCATCCTGGAGCGGCGGGATGTCAAGCCAGATGAGGACCTGGGTGCTATGAGTCCCAGCCTGGTGAGGGGCAGTGAGGGGCTGTACGCTGACCCATACTTGCTCCTCAACAATGGGAGGATGGGCCACGGCCCTGCCCATGGAGGTCACCCTCCTCCTGGAGACATGGTGGACCATGGCAGCCTGGCCGGATACCACCGCACCTTCATCCGCTCCACCGGCTCCTACAGTGGGCCCATCCCCACCGAGGCCATGGAGCAGACTTCACTCTATCGCCAGAAGTCCAGGAAGTACGGAGACAGCCAGCTGCCTACGCTAGGCTCCAAGACCCCACCCCCCTCACCCCACAGGATGGCAGAGGTGAGGATGATTGACATCCCCGGGGCACCGCCCCCTCCCAGCGGCATTCCCCTGGAGCGCTCCTCGCCCGTTCGCCAGTCCTTCAGGAAGGAGGAAGTGGTGAAAAGCAGAAGCAACATGGCGTCTCCAGTTGTCCCGGACCTTCAGGGTCACGGCCCTATCCCGCCAGCCAACGACCCCCAGACACGGTAAGCCAACCCAGGGGACCTGAGGTGGGACAGGTGGGGTGGAGGCTCAGTGAAAGGGTATGATATTGCATGAGGGCATAGATTAACTAACACCGCATCCTTGCACCACTCGAACAGTAACTGTGGGCTGCTCTGTTTTAATCTTAGCTCAGACTGTGTCTCATCATCACCACTGCAGGGCAGAGACGTCTCAGTTGTTTTCCCTGTCACACACACACACACACTCTGCGTGTCTGGTCCGCCCTGTCAAGGTCATCACATTTTAGCACAGTGGGCTATAACACTGTATGATAATTATGAATATTCTTATTGTGTCTTTCATCTATATCAATTAGGGTTGTGTGTGTGACCAGCTCTATTTATATGAATAGCTTATTCCTAGTCCTTAGAGTGAAGAGTTGAAGAGAGTTGGTTTACTCAGGGCTACATAGTTGACACGGTAAACCAAGCCACTGCAGTAATGGAATAACGCTTCAAGCCCCCTATTCAGACTGTATATCAATAACGCTCTGTCTGGATGTCCGTGTAGATCGTCTATTAGCCCTATTTCTGCAGCTATTTCAACTTGGCTTGTTCTGTTTCACTGAAGGACAGAACACACAAACACAGGAGAGGGCATGAGGGACATAATCCAGCCATACAATAATATGTGGTTTCAATGGAATGTATTAGACCCGGATGGCTATGGGGGTGAGGGGGCTATGTGTGTACTGCTCAGGAAAACCAAAGCAAATATTGACCAGGTTGGTTGGATAAGACCTGGGCTTTTAGAAAGCCGAATCAGGGGGAACAGATCACTAGGACCACCTGCATGGCACAAACACCATGGCTGTGTCCCAAATGGCACCCTATTCCCTTTATAGTGCACTACGTTTGACCAGGACCCGCATAGGCAGGTAGCCTGGTGGTTAAGAGCGTTGGGCCAGTAACCAAAAGGTCACTGGTTAGAATCCCGAAGCCAACTAAGGGAAAAATATGTCAATGTTCCCTTGAGCAAGGTACTTAACCCCAATTGCTCCTGTAAGTCACTCTGGACAAGACTGTCTGCTAAATGACTCAAACGTAACATATATTTGAGATATTCCCATCTTAAATGGGTCTGGGACAGAAGGAGGAAATTATTTTTTGTGGAAAGGTACTTCACATGTACAACAAACAGGGTTGTTTCGTTCGCTTTATACTCTATAACTACGGAGTGGCCTTCAAGCATGAGTTGTACTTACGTACATGCACAAAGAGCATTCCATATAGGCATGGTGCTCTATAATGGTTATATAGGTACAATAAACCTTTCTCTTAGTCTTTGCATTTCATTGCCCGGGGAGACATAGCTAAGTGTCTGTTTCTCTACAGTACATAGTCTGGGCGCAGTATACAGCACTATCTGGATCACAGTCATTTCTCTTGTCCTCATCTAGCCCCAACCAGCACTCTCCCTTCCCCTCTCCTCCCATGCCATTAGATATGTGATGACATGTGAAAAGACAGTGCTCCTCTATGTCTGAGCCTCACTGGTCACCAAGCAATCACCAAGCATAAGGATCCCTATTCACCCCCTGTCCTTGGTTTTCTTCACATTGCCAGTCCTGACAGAGTAATATGAGAATTGATGAGTTTGTCTCCTCTTTCTCGTCCATGCGCCCGCCACCAGTGACACAGTCTATTGTTTTATCCACAATGTGTCCACTAAGGTACAACTAATCTCAACTCTTCTCAACCTCTGGGCTAAATATACTAGACAGCCCTCTCTTGTTTTCAGAAATTCAGACTAGCCCACTCTTGTTTTTCTAGACTACTTCAGGCAGACTCCAGGAGTGCAAAACAGGCATTCTAAAGTGGTTGAATTTATTAGACCATGTAAGCTGGGATATAAAGTTTATTTTTGCCTGAATGGAGCCTTCACTACCATAGCATGGTAATTTGACAGCTTGGAACACTTACTTTTGGCCAGATATTGTATTCATAAAATGTATTCATAAAAAGTAAATTCAACTTCTATTCTCAATATCCAGCACATTACTTACTCGTGTTTTTATATTGCTAATTTGATCTCTAAACAACCACGTCTGTCATTGAAACAATGCAGGTAGTATTTAGGAAGTAACTCCAAACTTAAGAAGTACTTCTAACTTAAATGTCATAATGCCACCTCCTAGTATGCCCCAGTGTTAAAAGCTTGATTTTCTGATTTTCCTGCAGAGAGCGTATGAAGGCTATGGAGCAACAGATTGCCAGCTTGACTGGTCTTGTTCAGCATGCACTTTTAAACTCCCCAAACACTAGTGGCATCAACGAGGCTCTCAGGTAAGCAAGATGAAGAAGTGAAGCAGCTTGGGACATTGAGTTCTCCGAGATAAGCAGAGGCTGCCACAGCCAAAGTGGGAAAAGATAATAGCAGATGAACTAGCTCTCACTTTTAGCCATCTGAGCCAGCCTAGGTAAACAGAACATTGTCAGGGGGAAATAGGGTGGACATGGGGTCTGACATTATCTCAATTTATTCTCCAAAATGGCTGCCTCTATTGGTTGATCTGGCTGCAGTTTACCTTTGCATTTCAACCTACTCTGTGGAGATCTTGTGCTAACTGTGTTTGCTTGAGTTTACAATTAACAATCTCAAAGAATGCACGATGACTGGAATGAAAATGGGATGAATTACTATGGGAACTGACTGCGCCTAACAGCCATCATGTTAACCTGTCAGTCTGTCCAACCTTACTGTATGGCTGTCTGTACGTCTATAATGCTTTTACTAATATGTATCAACCCTAACTCAAGGATAGTGCCAAGAGTTTAGTATTAATAATCTTATACCGCGATTCAACAGAATTCATCTCTCTCTCTCTCTCTCTCTCTCTCTCTCTCTCTCTCTCTCTCTCTCTCTCTCTCTCTCTCTCTCTCTCTCTCTCTCTCTCTCTCTCTCTCTCTCTCTCTCTCTCTCTCTCTCTCTGTGTGTGTGTAGTGAACGACCCATGAAGACATCAAGACAAGCGTCTCCGGTTCACAGTGCAGGTCAGGACCACTATAATCCTTCTACATGTATCACATCATGATCTGCGTCCCTATATGGCGCTCTATTCCCTATATAGTGCACTACTTTTGACCAGAGCCCTATGGGCTTTCCTATGGGGCGTGGTAAAAAATGGTGCACTATGTTGCCATTTGGGATGTAATCATGATGTACTTCACAATACAGTTTTCTGTTGCATATCCATGTTTCCCCCATGATGCATTGCACAGACAAGGCTCTATGTCACTCAACACAGTCTGGTCTGCATTAAGCTCTCCCCTACCGCCCCACTAAAACAGTCAGTGATTCAGTCAGTCATACAGACAAGCTACTTTACTCTTCGCCAACTCATATTCCCCTCAAATCCTCTCGTCACATACAAAAGCAACATACCTAATATGTGCTGCTGAAAAACAAGAGATGTATTAATTCTCGATCCCCTCCAAGATGATTCAATCTCGTCTAGCTAATGGTCTGTCCAGATGTGGGTTCGATAAAAGAAATGCAATCTCTTCGTCCTCTTCTTCAGCTTCTTCCTCTTCTTCTTACACCACGCTGATACAATCTGCGGTGTCACGTTGTGTGTGAGTGAATTTCAATCTCTACAACACCAAAAAGACTGTTCAGGTCTCACAGGATTTCCCTTCGTTTATCGCTCCCTCGCATCAAATACATGAAGAATTTACATATTTCTCTTGATTCCTCAGACTCCCTTGTTGTTACTTCATAATCTCCATCACAAAAACATCCTCTCAGTCTCCAAACAGTGGATGCATCCTAAATGGCACCCTATTCCCTATATAGTGCACTACTTTTGACCAGAGCCCTATGGGTCTGGTCAAAAGGAGTGCGCTATAAAGGGGATACAGTACCATTTGGTACACAGACAGTGAAACACAGGAACCTGCACTTCAGGTCTGTGCCACTGTCATCCACTATGAGAGGACTGTGGTGAATGTTGCAGGGGGATTACACAGTGACAATAGCAGTGTGTTCTTTAGCCCCACAGCAGGGCTGTACTATGGGCATCTCAGAAGTACTGCACTCTATAGGGAATAGGGTAACATTTGGGATGCTACTCTCTCTCTCTCTCTCTCTCTCTCTCTCGCTCATTCCACCCTTTACATTGTTTTAACACTGTACAGGGACTTTTTCACTTCCGCTAATGGACTTTAGTGGCTTATAACACAGCATTGGAACTTAAAGTGCCACTCCCAGAACAAGCGCCCCAGAGACACACTTTGATCTCTGTCAGTGTTCAAAGGTCAAACTACTACACTCTGAATGTGAGGAACAGCGTAATTTAATTCAACTTGAGTTACTGTCAATGCAGACTGCAGACAGTAACAGGCCAGAGGACAAGACGTCTGGCGGTTGTTTTTCGACGGCAGGCGAACCCGTCTCCCATTCCTCACGGTGATTTGAAATGGATTGCGTCCAAAATGGCTCTCTATTCCCAATACGATGCACTATTTTTGACCAGGGCCCTATAGTCCCTGGTCAAAAGTAATGCACTACATAGGGAATAGGCTGCCGTTTGAGATGCAGCCATTGTGAGGTTGGCGGTCGGCTGTGTGCTTCTGTGGGCAGAAGGCCCTTATTATTAAACATTAGAAATATTCAATCAGAAACCAACGCGGGCGTGGGGAATGTGTTCGGAGACATGTGAGGTGAGCGCTAGCCAGGCCAATGACTCATAGAGGTTACATTTCAAATGACACCTTATTCCCTATATACTGTAGTGCACTACCTTTGACCAGGGTCCCTATGTATTCCTGCTTCCCTATGGGCCCTGGTCAAAAGTTGTGCATTACATAGGGAATAGGAAGTTTTTTGGGACGCAAACATACATAAGGCAGAAGGTGAAAAGCAGGAGAGAAAACATTACTCCATTCAATCTCAGAGGAGGAGAGGAATGACATTTAAACTTTTTACGTGCCTGTGCACTTTTGACTGTGTGGTATTTCCTTTGCAGTTAATGAGGGAGTAGTGCATTGCCTGCTTCCTCAAAAATCTGCAGTGTTGCTCAAGTTTCTGTCACATTGTGAAAGAGATTTATGTACTTGTGGATGCATACAGCATAGCCTACATTATGAATAATTCAATGATTCATTTTGATTCCATTGTTCTAAATCAGCTGGATAGAGGGCTCATCTTTATGTAAAGTCTATCAAACTCTGTTTTCTTTGCAGTTTTTTTATCACCGTTGTAGAACTGACTAGCTTGTAGGGGTTTTAAATGTGGCTATTTGATTTGATCTCATTCAGGAGGTTCCCCTATCCTAGCACCCAAAAGTGTCGCGCCCCCCTCTGAGAGTGGCTCTACCCCTGCACTACCAGACTCTGCCCCCATTCAGGCCAACCTGTTCCAGTTCAAGAAGAATGTCTCGAACCTTCGGCTGCAGCTCCATCAGATGAGACAGCTGCAGGTAACACCCCTGATGCTCTATCTAGAAGTGGGATTAAGTTTCTCCTAGATGCTGATCTTGGGTCAGTTTCCCCAGTAATGGTTAAGGTTAGGATTGGGATAGGGGTAGCTGATCCTAGATCCGTACCTAGGGGAAACTTTACTCCGGAGCCCCTATGTACTGTTATTGGCTATCAATTTCATATCAGCTGTCAATCATTGCTTTTCAGCCATTCAAATACTGTATTTCAGCTACCGGTCCACCCCCTCTATCTGGATTGGTTAAGAAACAGAACTCTTTCTTTCTCATTAATCATTGGAAGGGATTTATGCCACCAGATACAATCAAAGAATGGTGTTCGCTTGAGATATTCATTCTTGTGTGTGTGTGTGTGTACGTGTTCATGCATGCGTGTGTATATTCATGTGTATGTGTGTATATTCGTGTGTGTGTGTGTGTGTGTGTGTGTTACCTAGCTCCAGAACCAGGAGGCTCTACGTGTGCAGCTGAAGCGGGCTGAGCAAGAGATCAGCGTAAAGCTGGTGGAGGCCATGAAACGTCTGGAAGACCCGGTCCAGAGACAGAGAGCCCTGGTGGAGGAGGACAGACATAAGTACCTGGGCTTGGAGGAGAGTGTATTGAATCAGCTAGGGTAAGAGGGAGAGGGAGGGGCAACAACAACACAGTGACAGCAACCATTACATCCACTAGGACCTAATTTACTGACTACCACACGACAGCTTTAGAAATGTTATATACCCAAAAAAAAAAAGTGCTCATTAGTACAAAAATTGGCTTTTCATGTTATCTTTGTAGGACCCAAAGGGGTTTGAATTTGTGTATTTACCCTAGCACTTCACAGCTGATTCAAAATATCAACTCATCATCAAGCGTTAATGATTTGAATCAGGTGTGTAGTGCTAAGGCAAAAACTAAAATGTGCCCAGGACCAGGATTGAGAACCACTGCTGTAGGGGAACCCTTTTCTTTGGCTGTGGAGAACCTTTTTATATTGGTTATTTGAATAACCCTTTATATAACCATTTGTATGGTTCTTCATTACACTGTTCCAATCAGAGGGTTCTTCATTACACTGTAAAACATTTCCTGGCTACTGGTTGCAGGGAAAATACGGTAAACATACAAAACGTTACTGTATTTTTTGAGCTGGACTAAGGTATTATTGATGTAAGGGACAGTATGCTGCTGTATTCTGATTACTTAGGAGTCAACCTCACTTGAGATTTGGACTCTTCTTTACAGTAATATAATGTTAAAGCAAAGTTTCTTTGAAATTACAGTAAGATAATGTACCTTTTTTTTTACAGTAACTTACAGGTAACTGGCTGGCAGTAAGTTACCGTAAAAACAAGTTACTGGTTTTACAGTGTAGTGAATACGACCCAGGTGTTATTGGCAACTGCAAGTACATACCCTCCACAGGTTTGAACAGGCAGACCATGTCTGTCTCTCATTGGAGCCCAGCAGTCACTGAACAATAAGATCAGGCAGCCTGGGCAGGCAATTATTCACAGCATACTCTTAATTTAATTCACTCATCGCGACTTGCCAATTGGGAACATTAATTGAATCCTTTTAATTCCGATGTTTAACAGGCAAGGTCAGAGTGCTACCCTGATA
The DNA here is from genome assembly GCA_023634145.1 of Thymallus thymallus. Taxonomy (NCBI): domain Eukaryota; kingdom Metazoa; phylum Chordata; class Actinopteri; order Salmoniformes; family Salmonidae; genus Thymallus; species Thymallus thymallus. Next base: position 13,642,464 of record CM042418.1, read on the forward strand.
GGCGAAAGGAGCGTTGCCTGAACATTTCTCTTCTGGGGAATCAGACATGGGCAGGGCGTTGGGCGCTGGATTCAGCTCAGTGTTTTCCTTGGTGCTTTGCCAGGTCTTACTCAGCAAAGGCCTGCAGTAGTGTTTTAAATAAGGCTGACTAATGAGCTCTGTTTGGCTGAGGGGGATGTGGCATAGAGGAATGTGGCGTCAAAAAACGCAGCCTTCATCTCCGGAGAGAAAACCCAATTTAACATGACCTGGGAGAGTGTGAGTCTGGGACTCCTAAAAATACTTTGGGAAGAAATGAGGCGACAAGCAATTCAAATAGGACTGTTTAAGCCTTTTAAATCCAAGGATCTATAACATGAGGATATTGCTAACATGGAGGATGTCAAAGGAAGGAAAGTGGAGGTGTTGTGTTTTGCGTTACTTTTCACAAATGTCACTAGGCCTATAGGATTTTCCGTAGTTCTAAACACATGCATGTCCTGCATTCTCATTCCTTGGCTCGAAACCGACTGGCCATAGGACGGTTCTGGCAAAAGCCAGATGGGCTGGTCCATCTTTAGCCCACTGGGCCGGTCTCAAGTGGGGATATTGTACAGCATTATCATTAATTGGCTAATAATGGGGGCCTCAAGGGGAGAAATTGTTCTGTGTGTTCTATTTATTTCCAGTCAGTTCTGTTCACCAGATCTGAACCAGCTGTCAGCACTTAGCCAGTAAACCTACTACCCTTGAGTAATAGAGAAAGATGAGAGAGAGTTGAGTGCCCATTAAGCCTCCTCAAATAGATGATCCCTGGGATATCTTGCATGTTTGTCAAGCCATCTTTAGAAGTGGATTTTAATGCTGCAACATTTCATAGACTCACATTATAGCCATTCTGAAGTCCTGTATAGTTCTTTTAAGAAGAAAGAGATGCTTTTACCCCGCCTGCTCTTCAGTTTAATTTTCCCATAGTCATAATCAAGAGGCCTTCACATAAGAGGAACTCCCTTTTGAGAGCAGCTGTACAAAAAACGTACTCTTCTCAAGGGAATCTGTTCACAAATAATCTAAATGTTTGGTTCTCATGCAGTTCAGAATGGCACACAATGCTATCATCTACCCAGCACATTTCCCCTTGGAGTTGACTGCTCAGAATACAGTGTTATCAAAACGATAGGGATCCTATGTAAAGGAAGTGGTCACACAAATAAGCCCAGATTCCATGTGTACACAGTTGAGGTTTTGGGAACCCAATCCAGTCGGAGCGGACTCACATAGAGGAAGTGCAGTGTGGTCTGACTGAGAAAGGCCACCTTGGTCATTAAGGTTGAAGGGCCGACTTCCCTACAGCCCAAAAGATTTTAGAATATGAACATTGATGTGATCTGTTTTTTATATTCATGCACTGTCACTTTTCAGTTGTCATTCAGTTAGCTCAAACTAGAACTTGCGGTGTGCCAATAAGCTTACATTAGTATAGTCTGCCCTCTAGTGTTGGTGTGTAGTCAATGTTTCAGCTGACACTTCAAGCATGCAATCTCAAGTCTATTATAGTGATCTGTTAGCATCCCCAGTGTGTCAGGGATTTGATGGTGCCATCATATCTCATTTGGTAGCTGTGTAGATGAAATTAGGATAATGATTGATTGGGCTTTTACAGATGCTCAAAGCGCTTACATAGTAAGTGGGAAAATCAACTCATCCATCACCAATGTGTGTCACCCACTTGGGTGATGCACAGCAAACCAGTTGTGCCACAAACCTCATCACACATCAGCTAGCATAGTGGAGAGGTGAGGAGTGATATACCAATTAGGAGTGGTGTTTTGAATGTCCTCTCTCTCTCTGTCTGTGTGTGTGTGTGTGTGTGTGTGTGTGTGTGTGTGTGTAGGGAACTGGAACATTATGTGGACACTCTGAAGAGAGAGACCAGCTTGTCGGGGGCTCACAGAGCTGTGACACTGAAGCATGTGGAGGAGGGGGCTGTTAGCCTCAGGAGAGTGGGAGAATCTCTGGCAGGACTCAAAGGTAAGACAGCAATACAGTGTAGCCTACTTTAAAAAGACACATACAATATCTTAGATTATGTGCATTGACATGGATTCCATAGGTTTCCATGTGTTATGGTTTTCAGTTACAGGTAAAGTAATAATATAATTTCTAACTGAATAACACAATGCTACAACTAGAAAAAATTGTATTTTCTCAAATAAAATACATTTTATGTCCCCTCAAAAAATATGCTTAAAAGAATTGTGTGTTGTGAATAGCAATCATGTTATACTAATACAGCACATTAATAATGTTCCTCCAATGAAACCCTAATAACATGTTTTCTCAGGTGAGTTCCCGGCACTGCAGACCAGGATGCGTTCGGTGCTGAGGGTGGAGGTGGAGGCGGTTAAGTTCCTCAAGGAGGAGCCCCACAAACTGGACAGCATGCTAAAGAGAGTCAAGAGCCTCACAGAGACACTCAGCGGCCTGAGGAGGTACAGGAACCAGGGAGGGACGGAGGGAGGGAGGTAGGGGAGCATTCCAATTCTCTACCCTTCACAAGTGTGCACTCGTTCACTCATGCATTTGTATTCGACCATATTCACAGTCGCCTTGCCATGGTGTGGTGGTTCCCGCTTTCAGTTTTTTGCAGATGCTGCCATCTATTCACGGTTTCTGGTTTGGGTAGGTTTTAATAGTCACTGTGGGAACAACATCCCCTATACACTTCCTGATGAACTTAATGTTATTCTCAGAGGCTACCTGGAACATATCCCAGTCCGTGTGATCAAAACAATCTTGAAGCATGGATTCCGATTGGTCAGACCAGCGTCGAATAGACCTTAGCATGGGTACTTCCTGTTTGAGTTTCTGTCTATAGGAAGGGTTAAGCAAAATGGAGTTAGGATCTGATTTTCCCGAAGGGAGGGTAGGCATCAAAAAAAGCCGAGTAGCAGTGTTCTAGGGTTTTTCCTAAGCGAGTACTACAGTCAATGTGTTGATAGAACTTCGGTAGCATTTTCCTCAAATTTGCTTTGTTAAAATCCCCAACTACAATAAATGCGGCCTCAGGATATGTGGTTTCCAGTTTGCAAGTCCAGTGTAGTTCCTTGAGGGCTGTTGTGGTATCGGCATGACAGGGAATATACACGGCTGTGACTATAACCGAAGAGAATTCTCTTGGGAGATAATACGGTCAGCATTTGATTGAGGTATTCTAGGTCGGGTGAACAAAAGGACTTGAGTTTCTGTATGTTATCACAATCACACCATGAGTAGTTAATCATGAAACATACACCCCCTCCTTTCTTCTTCCTGGAGAGTTCTTTATTCATGTCTGCGCGATGAACTGAAAACCCAGCTGGCTGTATGGACAAGGACAGTATATCCCGAGAGAGACATGATTCCGTGAAACAGAGTATGTTACAGTCCCTGATGTTTCTCTGGAAAGAGATCCTCGCCCTGAGCTTGTCTACTTTATTGTCCAGAGACTGAACATTAGCGAGTAATATACTCAGGAGCGGTGGATGGTGTGCCCGCCACCTGAGTCGGACTAGAAGTCCACTTCGAATACCTCTTCTTCACTGGCGCCGTCTTGGAGCAGCCTCTGGGATAAGTTCAATTGCCCTGGGGGGTACTAATAAAGAATCCAATTTGGGAAAGTCGTATTCCTGGTCATAATGCTGGTGAATTACCACCGCTCTGATATCCAAAAGTTATTTCTGGCTGTATGTAATAACACAAAAAATATTCTGGGCTAATAATGTAAGAAATAACACACAAAAAAATGAAATACTGCAAAGTTGCTTAGGAGCTAGAAGCAGAGCTGGCATGTCTGTCAGCGCCATCTTGCGTTATCATCTTGCCCCTATCCACATCGACAGGACCGCAGTGGAGAAGGTGGAAATCTTTAAGTTCCTCGGCGTACAAGACTGACAATCTGAAATGGTCCACCCACACAGAGAGTGTGGTGAAGAAGGCACAACAGCACCTCTTCAACCTCAGGAGGCTGAAGAAATTCAGCTTGGCCCCTAAGACCCTCAGAAACTATCACCGCCTGGTACGGCAACTGCACCGCCCGCAACCGCAGGGCTCTTCAGAGGGTGAAAATACTGGCCACTTGAATAATGTTTACATACTGCTTTACTCATCTCATATGTATATACTGTATTCTATGCTATTCTACTGTATTTTAGTCAATGCCACTCCGACATTGCTCGTCCTAATATTTATATATTTCTTAATTCCATTATTTTACTTTTAGATTAGTGTATTGTTGTGAATTGTTAGATACTGCTGCACTGTTGGAGCTAGTAACGCAAGCATTTCGCTACACATTCAATAACATCGGCTAAATATGTGTATGTGACCAATAACATTTGATTTGATTTGATTTAAAAGCATTGTACTGGTGCAAGCATGGATGGGGGGAGTTTTCTTCACCATATTCCTCACACCAGTCCATTATTTTTAAATCCATGAGGAGGAGTGTACACCTCGACAAGAAGGGTAAAGAATCTGAATGTAGCCAGAGACTTTGGATGAAAACGTAACAATAAAATAAAGATCAAAGTAAATAAAGTGAATTAAAGTGAAAATTAATAAATACTTGGTGGCCCGAAGTCATGGGGAGTGGTTAAGAGAGAGAGAGTGGATGGAAAACAGAAGCTTTTAGAGAAGTCAGACAGTGGGACAGACCGACAACTTTATAGGCAGGCAGGCAGGCACTTTATTGATCCCGGGAGAACATTACTTTGTTAAGCAGCTACGAAAAACACAGGGCAGGTGCGAAATGGCAGAATGAAATACACAAAAGACAGATACACGATACATAGTGCGGCAGTATGGTGTATAAAAATACAAGAAGTCTGGGTTTTTATATTTTGATAATGGTTTATGAGACTAACAGTTGATTACGCTGGTGAGATTTGGCTCTGATCCCATCCGATAGGTCATGTGGAATGGATGGAGTTGGCGTCCATCTTGATTTAGCTCTCCACCGAATAGATAAGTTAATTAATTTGGGCAAAACACGGCTCCCTGCAGCATCCCATTTCGAAATAAACATCTGCTCTTTGGGTCGTCATCACTATTACCGAGGGCGCACCACACTGCACCACGCTGCGAAACTCATCTACATTCCCTCGTCCCCTCAGTGCGTCAGAGATAATTATACTCACTTTGGTGTTGGATTTGGGCCAAATTCACTTTGGGAGGTTTATAGTATTTTCAGGCTAGACAAGCCAGGGTGGTAGAGTAGTTCTACCAAACTCCAAAGTTCTGTATGTACTGTTCTGTGTTATGAGGTTAAGAGATTTGATGCATTCATTCATGGCAGCATGGCACACAGTATGTCATCATAGATATGCTTTACCTTAATGGGATACCAATTGTTGCAGTTTGGATTAACTGGTGTTTGGTCAGTCTACTTTCCAAACTTTCGCCAAATTCTGGGGAAAAAAATCCACTTGGAAATTTTCAGAAATCCTGGATGGAATAGTCCAGAAGGGAACACACAATCCAGTATCCTACCACCAGGATTTCTGGACAACCTGAGAATTTTGGGAAAGTAACCTGAATTTTGAAACCCTAATATTAAGTCTATCCTGCCACTCTCTGCCCTATAGATGTGCTACAACCCCAGTAGAGAGCAGCCCAGGCACCACCACCACCATGGTAGAGCACGACCCTCCAGCGGAGCCTCTAGCCTCCCCCTTGGCCCTGCCCGAGCCCCAGAGCTCCTCCATCAGGTCCGAGGTGGTCATGCCCTCCTCCCCCATGGTCATCCACCATGTCCAGAGTGCTCCAGTCCACATTCAGCAGTCCCAGCAGTCTGCAGCCCTGCTAGTCCAGCCCAGTCCCCCTACAACCCCCACCCACAACCAGGGCCGGGACTCCCCCAGCTCAGCCAAGGGCTCCACAGGCACCGCCTCGGCCTCCAACTCCAACCCCTCCAGCCAGGGGGGAAGCCCTGCCCAGCAGAAGAAGACCCCTGCTGCCAACCAAGAGCTTCCCACCCAGGCTCTGGTCAATAACGGCAGCAGTGGGACAGGGAACCTCTTCATCGAGGAGATTCACACCACGAGCAGCAGGAGCAAAAACAGGGCCATGTCTATAAAGGTAAGCCCTATGGAAGTCATAGTGCACTTCAGTCTATGATCTATGACGTCTCATATCAGATTTCCCCTAAAGGTTATTGAAGGCACTGTGTGTTTCTCTTCCCTCCATTGCTCTCTCTCAATCCCCCCTACTCTCTCTCTTTCACCCTCCACAGGCGGCAGAGAAGGAGTGGGAGGAGCAGAGGCAGAACATGGGCCACTATGATGGGAGGGTGTTTGAGAGGATCCTGAATGAGGCCCAGGCCAACATGACGAAGGGCATCCCCTGTCTGGAGGTGCCGAGTGAGGGGGAGGTCTTTACAGCGACCCCTGCTGCCCTGGAGGACCAAGTGTATTTCCCCAAGCCTGTGGAGCCAACCCCAGGTAGGGAGGGTTCTTTTATAAAGCTACCTGACACACTCAACATATTCCATTACTATAAAATTGACATTTTTTTAAGCAAGCACATAATTGTTCTTCAGTAAAATGACCCTTTGTAATTTTCATGTAGCCCTTATTGTTGACCTTATGTATGTGTTTGTCTATTACCTAAGAGCCTGAGCCCAGCTCAGAGAAACCAGCCATAGCCAAGCCTGCTAGTCCTGAGAAACTCCCCAAGCCGGGGCTAGAGAAGCCCACCACCACCAGCAATCCCACCACCCCTTCAGACAAAGTTGGCAAAGTCAGCTTGGAGAAGGCCAACAAGTCGCCTCCCCCTCCCCCGCCTAGAAAGACCTTTTCGACCTCCAGCTCTGGAATGACCACCACTCGGTCTGGAGAGGTGGTCTACACCAGCAGGAAGGAGTCTGTCTCGGGACAGGTCAGTCTGCCATGTAGTCTAGCTGCAGGCTAGTCTGCAGTCAACTAGCTCTGGTCCAAGGCATTATGAGTGACTTGCTAACACAGCCTTCAGCATCAGCAAGCTGCACGTAACGTTCTGGACCAGAGCGAGTGGTGAACTACAGACATGCTTCTACTTGACCTATAAGCGACATGGGGAGAGGGGATGAAGTTTAAGGACAGTTTATCAAACAATTTGAAAGCAATATATAATTGTATATACCTTGGATTGGCCAATGTTGATCTGACTCTTGTCTTAAATAATAGTGATGCTAGTATTTGAGTCATATTAAATGTGTTAACCCGCTCCTCCATTCCCATCTAAACCAGGAGGGAGAGGAGGCTGAGGTCCCAGCACCAGTCCCAGCTGCCCAGCGCAAACCCACCAAGGTCCCCCCAGAGACCAAGCCCTCCACCCCTCCCCCTGTTGCTGCCTCAGCCATCCACGAGGAAGAGGAGGACAAAATCATGGCAGAGCTCCAGGTGAGACACGTACTTTCAACAGCTGCTGTACATTTACCACCACACACATATACTTCATACTATACTATACTATTCTATACTATATTGATCACATAGAACCACCGAGAAACACAAACACATGCATACTAATGACGGTTGTATCTCTCCTTCACTATGGGAGTGGGTCCTCTATCCCTTCCTTTCCTGGTGGTTTGGTTACCGTCACTTGGCAGAGGATGGACACAGTCCTTTACAAAACCAGAATTAGCCATGGTCTTACCCCTAGACAGGTGATCCATTCGGCGAGTAGTATCAAACACGAGTAGGATCAAACCAGCACCAGGCTCAGTGACTTTAGGAGAAGCATTTTCTCCACTTTACTGCCGGGTACTGTAGGTGTTTCTAATACACTATCACCTCACATATGGTAGGTATAGGTAGGCTCTAGCCGTCAGGGCCCTAAACCCTAATCCCCTTACACACAGTATCTTCACTCCCCAGGTGTTCCAGAAGTGCACAGTTAAGGATGTAGGGGTGAAAAGTAGTGTGCTAGAGACACACCCTACTCGAGTTGAGCCCCAGATCAGGGAGCTAAGACCCGGGGCCTTATTGCCCCTCAAAGAGAAAAAGGTAAAGGATGTGGTGCCGTTTAGCCGTCCGCCTAATTGCCTGCTTCTGCCCACTGCGTGACACCAGCTAACGATCGATGGCTGTACCTTAACCTCCTCTGTGCCTTTCACACCTCCCTGCTTCTGCCTCAGTCAAGAGATCTGTACTGTAACCACTCCACTACCTTCTGATTCTGACTTATTCTCTTTTTCCCTTTTTGATTTCAATGGAACTCATGGCTTGGACTTGTTTTTCTCTGATTAAGTCTGCAGAAAATGTCTGGAAAAGTGTATTGTGTGTATCCAACAAATTAATGGTGTCTTGTTGCTACTGTTATTTGATTGCATTATGTTTGTCTTGATTGATCCAGTCAATAAACTAATTATTTATCTTGAATCCAGAACTAATCAAATGGTCATGTCTGTGTTTTTGAAATAACTGACCTTTAATCAAATAATAATTAGCTTATAGACTTTGCTATAGGAAAGTACTTTGATTGGCTACTGAGGTGAGCAAGGTTTTATTCCTTGTTACCTAGGTGACAGACTTGTTTTTGCAGACTTGGTTTACTTTAGGTCACCGTGACCACTTTCTTTACTTTACATATTTCTTGGGAATGATACCTTTCTATTTCTCTGAATCTCTATATAACTTTTACTCCATCTTCTAAATACTTTTACATCCCTAAACAGATGCCTAATGTGGTTGTTGACTACATGAGAAAAATATATTTTATATGATCACAGAGTCACACAGGGAACTATATTGTTTGCGTCCCATAGGGCTCCCTATTCCCTATATAGTGCACTACTTTTGACCAGAGCCCTATTGGCCTTGTTGAAATGTACACTCTTAGAAAAAAAGGTGCTATCTAGAAACTAAAAGGGTTCTTCGGCTGTCCCCTTAGAAAAACTATTTTTGGTTCCAGGTAGAACCCTAGTGGGTTCCATGTAGAACCCTTTTCCCAGAGGGTTCTACATGGAACCCAAAAGAGTTCTACCTGGAACCAAAAAGGTTTGGGATTGGTACTCAATTTTTGGACTTTTAAATCAATGGTATATAGAATGCTTTGTTGTTTGAATCCCAGATTGTCCCTTTAATGGTTTTTACACAATCCAATACCTTATCAATTACATTACATTCCATTACCCAATAGCCATAACATACCATAACTATTCACTTGTGGCTGCATGTATTATCCTATAATGCATCTAATATGTTATAAGAACCTGTCTTGAAACGCAATCAAAATATGCCTTATAAGAGGGTTGTTGCCCAATGCTGTGTTGGGCAACAGAGTGCAGTTGCATAGTAGAGAGAATCCATGTTCGAGTGCACCCATAGAGTGCAGTTGCGCAATAATGCTGTCCCTTCACAAACTGTCCTAGCAGAGCTCTGAGAACACACGTGAGGACAAAGATCCCAACGTAGATGAAAACGGGAACACCACCCCTCTTCGTCAGAGCCCAGGGGTACGAATACCATATTTTCAAACCTAAAACTTTATAGTCAAAATCTCAGGGAATTAACTATGCTAAAATTTATCTTGACATCCAAACGTGCCTTGAAATGTTTACAAATGTCATGTTGTATGGTTATATGGGCCTTTTGAAGGCCAAATGCATGCCTAACATGTCATGATATATCTATTTTCCCTAATTGATAGGCTTGTCATGTGTTGTAGTTTTGTAGTTTTTAACATGTACATCCTTTGCCATTGGCAGGTCATATACTACGTAACAGGGCAGATCTCCAAAGAGCAGCCGCCACCCCTGGCCCCAGTGGAGGAGGCTCCTGAATGCAGAGACAACCCAACACTGTCCCCCTCACAGGTGTCAAATGTGAATGCGAATGACAATTCCCCAATCCAGCAGCCACAACCGAAACCCCAGCAGTTAGGGCCACCTATATCTCCCAAGCCTCTGTTCTTGAATTGCCCCAGCCCTCTGTCTCAGAAACAGGTGGTGAGCTCAAAGTCAGTGAAGACCAGCCCAGGAGTGGTAAAAGGGGTTCTGGAAAGCCCAGCAGCAAACACTGTAGATAAGCCTCAGATAAGCACAGTCAAGAGGCTTGAGTCCTCAGTCTCCACAGTCGTCCAGGAGTCCAGCATTTCACTTAGTAAGAGTGTTGTGTTGCCCGCTGCATTGCCTAAAGTCCCTCCACCAATCACCATAAGAGAGGCTCCTAAGGCAGTAGTGTCTCCCCCAGAGAAGGCCCTTAGTGAGGCCACCGATCGTCCTAGACCCAAGTATGAGGAGGTGGAAGAGGAGGCCTTCCTGAGCCCCGACCTCCCTGGTGAGGAAGCCCCTCCGCCCCCAGACAACATTGCCTTCATGATCACCAACACCAAGGTCCAGGCCCTATCCTGTGGGGAATATCAGGAGCTGGTCAATGCCAAACGAGGCATCCAGACCGTGACCGTGGGTGGGGGGCCTGGGAACCGGGAGATGACTCACACCACCCTGGGCGACCACGGCGGCAGCTTGGTGGGGTCGCAGGACGACAGCTTCAACAACAAGAAACCGGTCATCATCATCTTTGACGAGCCCATGGACATCCACTCAGCATACAAGCGCCTGTCCACGGTGTTCGAGTCCGAGGAGGAGCTGGAGAGCATGCTGGCCACAGAACGCATTGAGGAGGAAGACGAGGAGTCTGAGGAGACATGGGGGAGCAGCGGCAGACTGCAGGTAAACGTTGGGCCCGAGGGGGAAGAGAGGGCGGCTGGTCCCATGGCCATTAAGGCCCCCAGCGGTGCTCTTAGCTCTTCCAGTAGTAGCTTGTCGCACTCTTCCTCCTCGTCTTCGGAGCTCGCCGAGTCGTCCGGCAACGGCAAGCCAGACGGGAAGAAGAAGTTCAAGTTCAAGTTTCCCAAGAAGCAGTTGGCCGCTCTGTCGCAGGCCATCCGCACAGGCACCAAGACAGGCAAGAAGACGCTGCAGGTGGTGGTGTACGAGGACGAGGAGGAGTCGGACGGCACGGTCCGACAGCATAAGGAGGCCAAGAGGTTTGAGATCCAAAGCTGCTCCAAACCATCTGCTCCTCCAGCAGACATGTCACCCAAGGCCCAGGCTCCAGCTGTAGTAAGGCGGGAGCATTCAGATTCCCAAGGCAGAACAGACGAGATCCGGAAGAGCACCTACAAGACCCTGGACAGCCTGGAGGAGACCATCAAGCAGCTAGAGACCACCATCAGTGAGATGGGCCCCGCAAGGCCCCACCAGGAGGAACCAGTGAGGAGTGCAGCCAGCGTGGAGACCCAGGCTGGGTGTGTCTCGAGTGGGGAGAGTGGAGGCCTGAAGAGGTCCTTATCACTCCCTTCTAAGAGTTCACTCCCCAAGGTGCCCCAGCCCATTAAGGCCTCCTCTCTGAGGAAGAAGACCAAACCTCAGCTCCTCCCCCGGCCAGCCGCCATCCCCACCGCCACCATCACCCCCAGCCAACAGGTCTCTTTCTAAGCTCTTGTTCCTCTGGAGGCTATGGGTCACCTTTTTACCCTTCCACCCACCCTCCCTTCACTCCATCCTAACCACTGGGTTTAGCAACCAACCACTCATTAATCACTCCCCAGGTGTTTTGGAAATGACGGAGCCCTTCTCTGTTGCTTTCTCCCTCTAAGTGATCATGGTCCAACATGATTGGGGAGTGGCATTTTCAATGGGTCCCGCCCCCTGTCTCTCATATCTCTCCTTCAATTGGCTGCTCAAACTCTAACCGGGGTTTCAGCAAGTGGCAGACTTTTAATGACCCTCAATGTTGATTACACTTTTGGTTTCTTGAATCTGTTGTTCTTGGACTACATTAACTGTAGGGTTTTACGTTTTGGTATAAGCTACTACGGTACAGGCAGTGCATGTGCTCTTACTGGTGTTAAGGTTAACGGTTAGTGGTAATCTTGAACGGACAGGTCTTTGACCTGTCATTGCCTTGCTTCTATCAGTTTGTCATACCTCCAATATGGTGTTCTGTTTTTTTCTTTCTTTTATTTTCTTTCTTGTTTTGTTTCGTTTGGATCCTCTTGCAGAACGCAACCAGTGTCGCTTCCCCTACTAGTCGGATGCCAGTGCCCATGTCTGCGAAGTCCAGGCAGTCGCCAGGGACTACTACTGACAAAGCAGGAAAACAGCAAAAGCTACAGGACAGCGCTCAGAGGCAGTTCCGACAGGTAGTTTTACTATAGGGCCTTACCAGGGACCATAGGGACTAGAGGGAACAAACTTGTATAGTAAACATAGGGTATAGAAAACAATAGGCCTGTGTTAAGGGACAAAAATATAAAAACAACCAAAGCTGTGAGCGTTCAAGTGTTTTGTTTAAATGGGATTGAGGTGGCCATTTTGGCTTTTGTTTAATGTTTTCTCTCAATCTGCTCTGACTGAAAGGCATGTTTGACTCTTGACCGTTACCCCTATAACATCACCGTATGCTTCTGCATGGTCCACACTGCTCATGGCGGCTTTTGCTGTGTTGGTGACGAGAAAAAAATAAAAAAGAGACAAGAAAAGAGAAAGTCCAGATGCATCCTATCATCGACTGAGTTCTCCATCACATCCCCAGTTTCCATCACAACTGAGTTCCTAAACAGTGTTGCCAACCAACCTCAAGATGCTTTACTAAAGCAATATATCTGATTAGCCACACTCCCTCCTACCCACAATGCACCTCTACTAAACCCAAACACCTCTACTAAACCTAAACCCTCTACTAAACCTAAACCCAAACATTCTCACACTGATGCTACGCTCCTTTATTTTCACAATGCACAGCTACTAAACCACACTTTAATACCCCTCCCTCCTAGCCTGCTGGAACTAGCTTGATCGCTGCGTTCACCATTATACTTCACTTCAACAGAATCAGGCTGGTTCCACCAGGCTACCTCTGGCCCTTCTCTGAAGGACGCTCTTCTACCACCCATCTCTCCCCTTTGCACTTGCTGTACCAGTCAGTGGAATCTTCACCCCTACTTCTCCAGATATGCACTTATCTTTCCTACCCTCAAAAAGATCCCCTTTTATCTAACATACTCCACCTTCCTCCCCAACCAAGATGCATCTCTGGTTTTTCCCTCCTCTCAGTTTCTGTCTCCACCTCTCAGAAAGCTTGACAATCACTCTTAACACAGAGGCATCACCAAGCAGTGCCCCTCCCCCATCTCAAACCTCCTCCCTTCATCCCTCCTTCCATCCTTTCAATCTTTTCTTTCTCCTTTTTAATGAACAGTGTGTTTCTCAGTTACCTTCAGTAACCCAGTAAGAATAGATACTGTAGCTAGTTTTAGCCTTTTTGTGTGTCTTTTAGTTCTCTTAGTAGCAATGTTTGTTTTTGTGATTGTTTCTTGTCTATAACGTCAGTTAAGTCAATGTTGTCTTGCCTTTATTTATTTTTTTACATTTGTTACTTTAATAACCAGTTCCCATTTTGACAACCAGTCTTTGTTCTGGCATCTCTGTTTGCAGGCTAATGGAAGTGCTAAAAGAGCGGGAGGGGATCATAAAACGACTTCCCCTACTATACCTGCCTCTAAAATTCCTGCTTTTTATCCTAGTTCTGCTAAAGGCAGCTCCTCTCAGTCTGCTACAAACTCAGATGCTACTAACCCTATTAACCTTTCCTCCTCCCCCCCCCCCCCCCACCACCAAGTCCTCCATCCCGTCCCCTTACGCCCCACGCCACCCTGGCTCGGCCTTCCCCACCTTCTCCCACATCCCCTCCCTCTCTAACGGTTCCTCCCTCAAACCCCCCACGCCCTCTCACACAGGTAAAGCTCTCTCGTTCTCCTCGCAGACTCAAAACGGCCAAGCACCCTCCTCCTCCTCTTCCTTCTCTTCCTCCTCCTCCCCTCTGTCGCCCACCCCATTGGGCCCGGGTGTGAAGAGCATCCGCACCATACACACCCCCAGCTTTACCAGCTACAGGCCCCAGAACGGCAGCAGCGGCAAATCCTGCATCCCAACCGCCACAGCAGCCAAGGACTCCACTTAGCCCCCATACAGTAGCCACGTTTGTGTGTTCTCTCTCTCTCTCTCTCTCTCTCTCTCTCTCAATTTATTCTGTTGTTTATTGGTTTGTATTTTGTTATAAAAAGGGTCATGGATGCACTTCCCCAACCATTCATATTTCAATTTGATTTGGCACTGGCATTCTCACACTGATGCTTTGACTTCCTTTGAAGTTGCATTTTCTCTTGGTTGAAGCTTTGAACTTGAATCCTGGATTTTAAAAAGGTGTATAAAAGTACTGCGTAAATGATTTTAAAGAGGAAAAAAAATATAGAAGGAAAGATATTTTTCTGACTATCTAAGAAAATAGAGTTGTTGTACAATCACTATTACCATGTAAAAAAGGTGTTTTATTTTTGAAAACCAGAGACTGGATAACCATAGTATATATTCATCTTACACTATTTCTTATGTTCTCATTCATTATAGCCCTTGTAAACGCATTTTATGAATGTATACTGCAAGTATACAGATGTTTAAAGTGGAATTGCATTGACTTCTATTTTGCTAAGAATATTTTCTCATATAGTTATACATGCACTGCCAATGTATTTTTAGGAGATAACAGATTTTAGGAGGTTATTTCTGTAGTTATTGTGCCTACTTGCCAAAGTTGTTATGTCATTTCCTGACTGCATTACTGTAATCATGAGATACCAAGTGGAAACTCTACACATACACTCAAGGTGTGATGGCTGAAGTCTTTACCTTCAATAGCTTGACTGAAGGTCTATGTTTCTTAAGTTAATGTTTATCGATGTCTAAATGCATACAGTACTAAAAACAAAAGAAATGTTGATCTACCAAGTGTACATACATGCTTCTAATAAGAACTTTAGTAGTTTTGTTAACATACCAAAGTTTATTTGTATGCATGCCTTTAATATACTTTAGAAGAGTGATAATGTTAAAGAAGAATTATGTTTGCACAGATAGATTTTGTAAATATTTTGTTTTCTCTCATTTTTGTAAAGCTTTAAACCACACTACATAAAAAGCAATGTGGTAAAGAAAGAATTGTGTTGGAATAAAATCAATAAAGGTTTGCATGCTTGTAATGCATTTAAGTTCTAGTCACGTTTAGTTCCTCTCCTGTTCTGCTCTCAACTCTGTACACGGTTCCAACCTTGTACCAAGCAGGATATAACTCTGATTCATTACATTTACTTGACCAGGAGGTGTCAGTGTCCAGGCCACATTCTGACTAAATTGCAGATGAACACCAGATCTCAAAACCCCTGGGAAGGTGTTTATCGTATCAGTTAATCACATCAATATGATGTAGCAATCGGATGCTTGACTACACAGTCAATGAAGTGGCATGCAACCATTGGTTGATGCAATGCAATGTGGCCGTGTGGAAAGTGACCAGTGCTTTGAGGGTGTGAAAACTGTAAGAGGAAGTTAACCTATGAGAATACATTTCTAAGAGTAGGAACAACAGAACTATGCTTATCCCAGTCTGCAACCACCACCACTGTAATGTGTCTGTAATTAATTGAAAAGAGATATCAAGCATCACTGCTTGAAGGCAAAAGGCCTACTGGTAAGTACTGTATTAGAAGTGGTTATTTACTATTTAAATTGTGCGCTGCCCCGTGGTACACCCTTATCACAGCCGGTTGTAATACAGCCTGGGATCGAATCTAGGTCTGTAGTGACGCTTTAGACCACTGCGCCACTCGGGAGGTGGATAATTTCCTATTTTAGATGAAAGTGTAAGTTAATTTGATTTCAAATTTAAAGGGGCAGTCTGCAGTTGATGCAAACATTTTTGAAGAATATAACTTATAAATGACTCATGAGCTTAGTTCAACTGTCTTAACCAATCAAGAACCCAATATATACGTTTTGTAAACAATGTAATTGTAAACCAATATTGTATAGCCTCAAAACATTGATCTCATGGATGGTCAGTCCTTGCATCCATTGCTCTCTATGAATTGGAGAGTGGTTACAAAAGTGAAAAATAACACAGTCAGTTTCAGTAACATTTGTAGTGTTGATTCAGGAATTAAATTAACACTGTAAAGCATTAAACTACCACTCAGTGGTCTACAATAACCCCAATGTTTATGTAAATAACCAGAGTTGAACAAAAAACGCCCATCATTATCATTTTTCCCGGCATTCTCTCTTGCAGGTTTAGAATTATTTGTTCAATATCTATGTTTTTGCATGTACATTGATTGATTAATTAATGTTATGCTACTTGACTACTTTATAAGTAAAATACTGTACATTTTTCTAAACTATTCCAATATTTTATTGAGGACTTATTGCACCCATTACTGAAATGGTTGTTCCAGTTTAGATGTTTAAGGTAGTCTCATATCTTAGTCTTCCCAACCCTGGCAGTCATTCTGAATGCAGGGTGCGGGTGAATAAAAATTCAAAATGTTGGATAGCCCCACTCTGGCTTGATTCCAATAGGTATTACACATCACTTGGCAAGCCAGTATAAAGTGACTTGAAGCTCTGATGTAGCCTCGTAACAATGTGGTTCGGGTCATTGTATTATGTATCGTCTTAAATAATTACATTTGAATGGCAACATTTTCACTTAGGATCTCACTTGGTGAAATCCACAGGACTGAAAATGTATGAATGCAACAACCATGTCACTGTCACTAGCAAACACAGTCATGGGTGGTACTGGTAACAAAATAATTCACTCAAACGGCACCCATGCAAATAAGCCTTAAAACCCTTTGCTCTGACATGCACTGTCAACTGTGGGACCTTATATAGACAGGTGTGTGCCTTTCCAAATCATATACAATCAATTTAATTTACCACAAGTGGACTCCAATAAAGTTGTAGAAACATCTCAAGGATGATCAATTTAAACAGGGTGCACCTGAGCTCAATTTCGAGTCTCATGGCAAAGGGTCTGAATACTTATGTAAATAAGGTACCTGCTTTTTATTTTGAATACATTTGCAAACATTTCTAAAAGTTTTCACTTTGTCATTATTAAGTATTGTGTGTAGATTGATGAGGGAACAATTCATTGAATCAATTTTAGAGTAAGGCTGTAACTTCACAAAATGTGGAAAAAGTGATCAAGGTCTGAATACTTTTCGAATGCACTGTACATATTAAATCATTTTTTTGCAAAATGAATGAAAAACTCATGGCATTACTTTCTTCCAAATAGTAAAAGTGGGTATAAACATCACAAAAAGATGCCAGAAAATAAACTTTATTTCTTCCAAATGAAAAGCCTCCTTAATGTCTCCATCCAGTGAGCACCTATCCTTTAGTTTAAACGAACGCCCTCAATATTAAACAATACAGAGCAGAGCAGGAGAGGCCTAAAAAGAAGATATTAAGTAAAATAAAATGTATTTATCAAGTCATATAAAGCCCAATTCCTGAAAAAACATATCAAGCCACTTCACTCGGCCATTTTAACAGCAGAGCCTAGGCCACTTAGCAGGAGCTATGTTGTTCAATTAAAGTTTGTTTATAGTGTTATTATTTATAGAAGACTGCAAGAAATGTAACCCCATCATCCTATCACAGCTGAATAAAGAAACTATAAAAGCATGATTGCTTCTCCTTTCTCAAGTTAGGCTAGTTTGTGTATATTTTTGTTGATTGCTAACATGAACTGAGCATCGACAACATTCAAAAGTAATCTATTGAGCTTTTGGACAACCGCCCCTACTCACACCCTACTGGCTTCCAAATGGAAAAACTTTCTTATCAAAGTTGTGATAAAGTCTGTATAAGGCTATTTTGTTGATGGGATCATATAAATTAATGTATTCTCAGTCTATGTCCACAAACACCCTGATCCTCTCAGGTCTGTCTCTCACTTGCAGTTCTGTGGTCGCAGGATTTGATTTGGAGCTTACTTAGATTTTCCCATCCATGTGCCAAAGACAGCAGTCTGGCTGGTCCCTTGGCTCTTCCATTGCTCCTTCTGTCAAACCCAGCCTCCAGTATTCATGGCCTCCAACAGCACCTTTTTCCCACTCCTATTACCTCTTCTATCTGGTGAACAGCTTGTTGCGTTGTGGTGGCCATAGACATATAACCCATAGAAGGGTTTTGGAACCTTTGAACTTGTACATTTTACTGTTAAACTCATTGGTACACTAGCAATGGCTGCCAGTCTTGAATTGAATGGGAACTGCCATCTATGCATTATATGTCTATAGTTGGTTTGCCTTGGCAAATTTCAAAATGCAATAGCTTGAAAAACGTACAGTTTGAAAAGCAAATGCTGTCATTACTAAATGTGTCATGTGATATGTACTTTTAATATTAAAAAAAAAATGTACACACAAAAACATTGTGTTAATAAAATATTTAATAAATGATCTTCCTCATGTGAAGGGGACGATGGCACAATCTTTGCGAGAGGGAGGGTATCTGATTTTATTTGTCCTCAACTCATAGCTTAGACACTTCCCACTTTGCAAAAACTGGCTGAATCAACGTTGTTTCCACGTAATTTCAACCAAAAATATAAACTCTATGTGATGACGTTGAACCAGTTACCTGGCTAAAAGGTGAGCCATTTTCATGTGACCGGGTATCCCGAGTTGAACTCAGAGATTACCAATGTTACCTCTCTAACTCCTCAAACACGGTATGTAGTATACCACACTAGTCTCTGTCACAGTGCGGAGTTAAAGGACGACAGACGGAGCGTTCGTAGTGACATTCCTTTTTTATTATACTTATCACAACTAATTACTAATCATTTCAAAAACAACAAAGAAGGAGAGAATAGCAAAGTGACTTACGTGCAGCACTAACTGTAGTCAGACACGAACAATGATCCACAACGCAGGTGGATTAGTGGAGCAGACAGCTGTCTCCAATTGGGGATCACCAACAACCCACTCCTGAATGTGATGACCTGACTGTGGCTCTCCCACTCCCTCTAGTGGGATTCTGAGGCCTGGCCTCAGTCAGACCATCACAGTACCCCCCCCCCCCCCCCCACAAGGCGCGGGCTCCCGACCGCGATACCTCCCCCCAACCAAGAACTACAAAGTCCAAAATACCCCCCAAAAAATTGCAGGAGGTTGTTGTTGGTGGGGGCTCCGGCTCCGGCCTCGGGCGCGACGTAGGCATTGAAGGCTGCTTCCTCCTTGCCTCCCCATTGCACGCCCGATCCTGTCTGGACCCCGGCGCGATGGACCAAGTCCTGTCTGGACCCTGGTGTGGGAGCAGACGTCCGGTGGAGCGGACTGCTCTGGCACTGGAGCGGAGCCGACGACCGGAACCAGACTGGGCACCGGTGGAGCGGACTGCTCCGACACTGGATTGGAGCAGATGACCGGTCCCTTGTGCCAACCCCTCCTCTGAGCAGGGCTGGCTGCCGGCCCCATAGCGGGGCTGCACGTCGTGCCCACCCTGGGCACCGACACAGAGAAAGGTCCTAGCCACAGAGCTGTGCTGGCCTCTGGAGGTTCCAGGCTGCGGGCCTTCGCTGGAGGCTCCGGGCTGCGGGCCTTCGCTGGAGGCTCCGGGCTGCGGGCCTTCGCTGGAGGCTCCGGGCTGCGGGCCTTCGCTGGAGGCTCCGGGCTGCGGGCCTTTGCTGGAGGATCCGGGCTGCGGACCTTTGCTGGTTCAGAAGCCCGCTCCCACTCCTGTCCTAGGTAGTTTGTGGTCTGGAATTTTCATCGGACAGTGGAATTATGTAATTCGAATTGCTTGTAAATGGAATGATGTACTTCAAATTGCTTGGAAATGGATTTGTAACCCCTCCCAGACTCATGGGCATCAATAATCTTTCTTCTGAGGGCCTCGGGTAGGCCTTTTGATCTTTGAATGATGTGTTACAACACACCCATATGGTTAAGACCAAACCAGACCAATTTTCTTATCTTTATGAACCCCCCTCCTTACCTTAGTTTCTCTCTAATGTGTTCTAATCATTTGCACTTGTTTTGGTACACCAAATTTACATTTTGCCATTTTATGTGATGGTAAAGGTACGTTTTTTTCTTTGTTTGTGATTTGTTAAATTGGGTAACGTTTATCTGTCAATAGTGTTGAAGTGAAGATTACATATCTGTATAAAATATGTAAAAAAAAAAAAAAAGAAGAGAACTTTCCAGGGGGTGTACTTACTTTTTCACATGACTGTATGTCATAAAATATATTCACCCCACCCAGTATTGTAATCAAAACTTACCAGAAAGCATGTAGTCCTTGGCTCAGACAGTGTAGTAGTGTGGGCCCAATAGCATCTCGTTAGTGTACAAGATCTTGAGAATCAGCTGTACATGTGATGGAAGAGTGCACTGTGCATGCAGAGGGTTGAAATTCCATTGAATTGGGGATAGTTTAACCAAAATATGCCACAAGACCTAGAATTGCCATGTGTTCATGTTTAAGTAACTAGTTATAAGCTAAATTTACCGGAATGTTTCCGACCCTTTGCACCCCTATTGAGCATACATTTAAATAATTTGCTTTTTATTTTTATGCCTGCATCTGACGGTCAGTCTCAATGGAGGGATAGAGCAGCAGACTGAAGGACCGCCTCTCAACATCCCTCCGCTCTCCCTTACCAAAAAGGGACACCGTCTTCCAGATGATGGCGAAACTCGAGTCGCACCACATTATCTCTGCCTCAAGAACAAATTAATGTTGTTACTCCTATGTAATGAAATATTCCTCGATATTAAAAAAGATCCAAAAGCTGCTATCAACAACAACGCAAGCCTATAGATACACTCATTACTGCTGAAGTGATTGTTGTAGCGCTGAGTGGAAATAGGAAGAATGAGCATTTTATAGCTTATAAAAGTGTTGAATACAAAGTGTTGACAGTGCTGTGTAATAACTTAAACATGAACTCACTCATAAAAACAGCATATCTTTGCTGTATTGATTGACAGTCTCTCTCTAGTGATAGTTTTAAACGTTTTGAAATCTCACAGTATCAACTTCTTTCTTTTATGGCTGGTACATTACTGCAGACACGGTCATCTGAGCCATACGATTGGCCAGCGGTAGGCCTATAGTGCACTTGATTTGCTCTGGGCCTGCCGGGAAGGCATAGTTTGTACCTTCAGACACATTAAATGGTTCAAAATGGCAACTGATCGCCATTCAGGGCAGCTGAATCGAGTGCAACTACCACCACCAGCCCGAGACCAATAAAAAAAATTGTAATACCAGCCTTTATCGTTGGGTTTTTTATAGAAATGTTTGGCGATGGACTAGGAATGCCTTGGAGATCGACCAGTCCCCGAAGAGGAGCCCGGGCAACATCATCGCCAAAAAACGAAATGGAGACGATCAAAGAGGAAAGGCAATCAACCAGAACCGATTCAACCCCCGCAGCCCGGAGCCTCCAGCGACAGCCCACAGCCCGGAGCCTCCAGCGACGGCCAGCAACTCGGAGCCTCCAGCGACGGCCCGCAACTCGGAGCCTCCAGCCCAATGCCCGGAGCCTCTATCTACGGCCCACTGTCCGAAGCCTCCAGCGACGGCTCTCTGCACGGAGCCTCCGGCAGCCAGCCCAACTACACGGCTGGAACTCACCTCTGCATCGATACCCGGGCTGGGCATGGCGTGCAGTCCCGCTTTGGAGCAGGAGCTCCTTAGCGTGTCAATGCCCAGTCTGGGGCCGGCAGCCAGCCGAACTACACGGCTGGAACTCACCTCTGCGTCGGTGCCCAGGCTGGGCACGGCATACAGTCCTGCTCCAGGGAGGGGGCTGGATACGGGACCGGTAATCTGCTCCGCTCCAGTGCCGGAGCAGTCCGCTCCACTGGTGCCCAATCCAGGTCCAGACCTCTGCTCTGCTCCCGCACCAGAGCAGTCCGCTCCACCGGTGCCTAGTCCGGGTCCGGTCGTCTGCTCCACTCCCATGCCGGAGCAGTCCGCATTCAGCCGGAGCAGTCAGCGGAGCAGACGACCGGACCCGGACTGGGCACCGGTGGAGCGGACTGCTCTGGTGCGGGAGCAGAGCAGAGGTCCGGACCCGGATTGGGCACCAGTGGAGCGGGCTGCTCTGGCATGGGGGCGGAGCAGACGTACGGACCCGGATTGGGCAGGACCGGTCGTCTGCCCCGCTTCATGGACAGAGCAGTTCGCCACACCGGGTCCTATTCCAGGACCAGTCGGCAGACCAGCTCCAGGGAGCTGCCAGAGCAGTCCGCTCCACCGGTGCCCAATCCGGGACCGGACGTCTGCTCCCCTCCAGTGCCCGAGCAGTCCGCTCCACCGGTGCCCAATCCGGGTCCAGACGTCTGCTCCGCCCCCATGCCAGAGCGGTCCGCTCCACCGGTGCCCAATCTGGGTCCGGAAGTCTACTCCGCCCCCATGCCAGAGCAGTCCGCTCCACCGGTGCCCAGTCCAGGACCGGTCGTCTGCTCTGATCCCGCACCAGAGCAGTCCGCTCCACCGGTGCCCAGTCCGGGTCCGGTCGTCTGCTCCGCTCCAGTGCCGGAGCAGTCCGCACCACCGGTGCCAATTCCAGGACCGGTCGTCAGCCCCGCTTCATGGACGGAGCAGTTCGCCACACCGGGTCCTATTCCAGGACCAGTCGGCAGACCAGCTCCAGGGAGGGAGCTGTCAACATCGCCAGGGCCAGAACCGCCACCGACGCTGAGGTTCCATCCCTAACCCTCCCCCCCGATTATTTATTTTCTGTAGATTTGGTTTTTTTCTTTAATTTGTTATCGCGGCCGGGTATCTGCGCCTTAGAGGGGGGTACTGTCAGGCTCTCTATTTAGCCATGGTCAGAGCCTGACAGATCTAGTATTCCTAGATCTATGTATGTTTTGTGTTTGGATCCCCAATTAGAGGCAGC
The DNA here is from genome assembly GCA_023634145.1 of Thymallus thymallus. NCBI lineage: Eukaryota > Metazoa > Chordata > Actinopteri > Salmoniformes > Salmonidae > Thymallus > Thymallus thymallus. The sequence continues at coordinate 13,665,242 of CM042418.1, forward strand.
TGCTATGCGTTGTCTCTAATTGGGGATTCTATTTAAGCTGTGAGGACCCACACCTTTGTGTGGGTCATTATTCATTCATTGTCATTGGATGTACCAGGATTGTCTAGTATTAGTAAGTAAACGTTTCTTGTTTTGGTTGTATCAATACTAGTTTGAGTTAATAAACTATGTTCCAGTGCAACTCCGCAGCGTCTACACCCCACTTCGTGACAATTTTAATGATGAAAAGTTTCTAACCTTAGCTAATTATGCCCAGGGATTGATGCCGTGTTCATGTGATGTTTGGGAACTAGTAAATATGACCTTCTTACAGGGACAAATGCATGTGAACGCCCTTCAACTCGGAATTATGACTAGGAAACTTGTGTATGATCTCTGCACCCCACATGCTGAACTCTGACATCACGCACCACTGAAAATGGCAACAAACATGGCCACAATTTCGGCTGTCAATGGTGAGAATGGTTCTTGCATTTCTTCCGAGCTCTGAGCATGTGAACACTCCAAGTCGTGCCTCCAAAGTATTTTTCTGCAATTGAAATTCTTCGGCAGGCCGCCTACAGCCATGAGAGCAGGAGTACGCCCAGGTGTCAGACGAAGACGACGAGATGCTCCTGTTCCCCAACTCGTGGGTACCTCCAGCGCCGGTTCCTAGCCCGGCACCTCCTTCCCAGTACCTCCTGTGCATGTGCCCAGCCCGATTCCTCCAGTGCCGGCTCCATGCACCAGACCTCGGGTGTGCCTCCCCAGCCCCCCACACCCGACCTCCTGTGCGTGTGCCCAGCCCGGTGCCTCCAGTGCCGGCTCCACGCACCAGACCTCCGGTGCACCTCCCCAGCCCGGTGCAACCTGTGCCAGCTCCCCGCACCCAATCTCCTGTGTGTGTGCCCAGCCCGGTGCCCCCAGAGCCGGCTCCACACACCAGACCTTCGGTGCGCCTCCACAGCCCGGAGCCTCCAGGGACAACCCGCCAGTGCGGGTTCCTAGCCCGGTGGCTTCAGTGTGTGTCCCCAGCGTGGTAGCGCTAGTGCAGGTTCCTAGCCCTATAGCTCCAATGCCGGAGCAGTCCGCTCCACCGGTGCCTAGTCTGGGACCAGTCATCAGCCCCACTCCAGTCCCGGAGCTGTCCTCTCCACTGGTGCCCAGTCCTGGAAAGGGCTACAGCCCCGCTCCTGAGCCGGAGCCCCCACCTGACCAGAACCACCCCCGGTACTGTAAGGATCTATGTTCAGAGAGGTCTCTGGAAACCTTTATGGTTCTCAGGTTTAGTGTCCAGAGACCTCTCTGGATACTATATGTTCAGTTTGGGATTGGTCCCCAATTAGAGGCAGCTGCGCCGCATTGCCTCTAACTGGGGAGCCTATTTAAGTTTAGTCATTCCCACCTGTGTTGTTGTTTTTTGTATGTTCTTTTTGTGCACGCCTGTTCATGGTCGCGGTCTCTCCTTTTGATGGTTTGGGATTTTTACTTAATAAAAGGAATGTTTTTGCACCACAGCTCTGCGCCTTGGATCCTGTCTAACCGCAACCGTGACATTAAAACCAGATATAATGTATGTAGAAAATAATAGACCTATATATTTTTTACTAATATAATCTTTGAGAACTAACAATCACCTAAATAAAAGCTAGACAGTCAGAGAGACTTGAAAATTCCAAAAACAATACATTTATTTTGTTATTATGTTTGAGCAAAATAACTGCTAACTGTTCTATCATCTGCATGGCAAAATGTGTGGAATTGCAGCAAATTTGCTTTAAAACGTCAAACGTCTGTGCACTGAAACCACAAGCCTGCCACACCCACCACCTAAGTCCCTTTTTGATCCAGATAAAACCCTGCAAGTCCTTCCTCCGATCACTGACATGAATACAGCATTAATATCAAATTGACCCCCCTCCTTACCTTAATACACCTTGCAGTTAGTTTGACATGTTTTTTATCACAAAAGTTTCAGCTTCCCCTGTAGACTCTTCAGAGCAGTCTCCAGTTCCTCCTGAAAAAAAATCAAAGTTTATCACTAGAGCCCTCTATGTTAATAATACAATTATTTGGCAGGTGCTTATATTTGTCCTATTCCACATGTATTAACACACATGTTTTTTTCCATATTCCACTCTCCCTGAGACCCTCAGAGAGGGGGGTCACACAGCCAGGGTCTGCCATTAGATAGATAGGTACTTTTGATCTCCGAGGGGAAACTACTTTGTCAAGCAGCAACGAAAAACACAAGGCAGGTGCAAATTGCCAGAACGAAATACACAAAAGACAGATACATAGTGTGGCAGTATGACAAAGTATAAAAATACAAGAAGTCTGGAGTGCAAAAAGCTATAAAAAGGAATTGCATAGTATGAGTGAATGAGCTGAATATGTACACTATACATTGTTACAGTGTTAGGTGAAAAAATGATACAAATATTGCAAGTTGATATAAATAAATACTAAATATTTGCATGGTTAACTATACTATACAGGTCGATGGCAGAGAAAGATACTTAAATAGCTAAATGTGCGTATGATATGAGTGAGGGTAATAATACTTTACTTAATATACAGGCTGGTTAAATGTACAGTTAAGTTAATATTGGCATGATTAAATTAACTGTACAGGTAAATGTCAGGAAGAGATACTTAAATAGCTAAATGTGCGTATGATATAATTTAGGGTAATAATAATTCCCTTAAAATACAGTCCTTAGTACAGGGTTTAATTACAGATAAATGCACTTATTGCACATAAGATATTTTAAATGCAATAAAAAAAGATATTACTGACAGGATACTAATATACAGTCCTGAGTGAATGACTACCTAAATTCAATCCAATAATTCCTTACAATATTGCACGAGATATATAACAACTGTACATGAATATGTACAGTTGAAGTCGGAAGTTTACATACATTTAGGTTGAAGTCATTAAAACTTATTTTTCAACCAGTCCACAGATTTCATGTTAACAAACTATAGTTTTGGCAAGTCGGTTAGGACATCTACTTTGTGCATGACACAAGTAATTCTACCAACAATTGTTTAGACAGATTATTTCACGTATAATTCACTATATCACAATTCCAGTGGGTCAGAAGTTTACATACACTAAGTTGACTGTGCCTTTAAACAGCTTGGAAAATTCCAGAAAATGTAGTCATGGCTCGACATCCTAGGAAAATCAAAAGAAATCAGCCAAGACCTTGTAGACCTCCACAAGTCTGGTTCATCCTTGGGAGCAATTTCCAAACGCCTAAAGGTACCACGTTCATCTGTACAAACAATAGTACGCAATTATAAACACCATGGGACCAAGCAGCTCAGGAAGGAGATGTGTTCTGTCTCCTAGAGATGAATGTACTTTGGTGCGAAAAGTGCAAATCAATCCCAGAACAACAGCAAAGGACCTTGTGAAGATGCTGGAGGAAACATGTACAAAAGTATCTATATCCACAGTACAACGAGTCCTATATCGACATAACCTGAAAGGCCGCTCAGCAAGGAGAATCCACTGCTCCAAAACTACCATAAAAAAGCCAGACTACGGTTTGCAACTGCACATGGGGACAAAGATCGTACTTTTTGGAGAATTGTTCTCTGGTCTGATGAAACAAAAATAGAACTGTTTGGCCATAATGACCATCGTTATGTTTGGAGGAAAATGGGGGAGGCTTGCAAGTCGAAGAACACCATGCCATGGGGAAGATGGTATCATGAGGAAGGAGAATTATGTGGATATATTGAAGCAACATCTCAAGACATCAGTCAGGAAGTTAAAGCTTGGTCGCAAATGGGTCTTCCAAATGGACAATGACCCCAAGCATACTTCCAAGGTTTTTGCAAAATGGCTTAAGGACAACAAAGTCAATGTTTTGGAGTGGCCATCAAAGCACTGACCTCAATCCTATAGAACATTTGTGGGCAGAACTGAAAAAGTGTGTTTGAGCAAGGAGGCCTACAAACCTGACACAGTTTCACCAGTTCTGTCAGGAGGAATGGGCCAAAATTCACCCAACTTATTGTGGTAAGTTTGTAGAAGGCTACCCGAAACGTTTGACCCAAGTTAAACAATTTAAAGGCAATGCTACCAAATACTAATTGATTGTATGTAAACTTCTGATCCACTGGGAATGTGATGAAATAAATATAAGCTGAACTAAATCATTCTCTCTACTATTACTTTGACATTTAACATTCTTAAAATAAAGTGGTGATCCTAACTGACCTAAGACAGGGAATTTTTACTAGGATTAAATGTCAGGAATTGTGAAACTGAGTTTAAATATATTTGGCTAAGGTCTATGTAGACTTATGACTTCAACTCTATATACAGTCCTGAATGAATGAGTGCTGAATGAGTAAGTCCTGAGTGAATAAGTGATTTCAGACCAGAGAGTTACTCACGGATTTATGGATGCTTAATTGTTAAACTAGGTCCTAACAGTTCCAGGTCTATGTTGCCGACGGCACGGCATCCCGGTGAGGCATTAAATAGTCTAATAGCCGCCGGCAGGAAGGACCTCCTGTACAGCCCATTCCAGTCTGCTGTCCATATGGACTCCATCCCCTCTATAGGGACTGCAGTCGGTTGGGCCTTGGTTCTCCTGAAGTCCACCACCATCTCCTTTGTTTTGCTGATGTTAAGCTGAAGGTGGTTTTGCTCACACCACACCATAAAGTCATTGATTGTGCTCCTGTACTCCTCCTCCTGCCCACCCCTAATGCTCCCTACAATTGAGGAGTCATGCGAGAACTTTTGCAGGTGGTATGTTTACGAATTATATCTGAAGTCTGAGGTGTAGAGGGTGTACAACGGTGACCCTGTAGTAGTCAAAGTGCAATGCTGAAGGGCACATCTACAAATGTTTTTCCCCTTGTCAGCTTGGGACTCTTAACTAGATTTTTCGGTTACTGGTCCAGTGCTTTAACCGCTAGGGTACTTGCCGCCTGAAATGTCCCCTCCCAGCCAGTGAGTGTTTATGTTACTGTACCTTGTACTCCTGTGCAGCTTTCTCAATGGGGCAGCAGTCGTGGTGTGTGTGTTTTTTGGAGGTCAGACAAACAACACAATTAGGCATATTCTCCTCCAGACAGAACCGCTTTAGTTGCTCCTTGTGATGTCTACAGACGACCTTAGAGTCAGATATGGCTCTCCTCCTCTCTAGTAGGAAGGCTTCGCTCAGGTTCTTGAGAGCCGGGTTATAGGGAAGATCTTTTCCTGCAAACGGGACACTCCCGAGCTTGCCTGTGACTCCAGCTTTCTTCCACACAGGCTTTGCTGAAACTGTGGCTACGCGCAATGACGACAGGGTCTTTGAAGATGTCACAGCAAATTGAAAAGGTGAGATCGTCTTCGGGTTGTGATCTGTACGCCTTTTTCAGTTAGCTAGCTAATGCAACACAGCGAGATTCTCTGCTAATTTAGCGAGCGAGCGAGCTAGCAGGTCAATACCGCACTCTTTAGTAATTTAGCTAATTTAGTTACTTTCTTTCTTATGTTCTTTAAGAACCTGCTTATTTAATCACCTGTAATGTAGAATCTCTATAAATCCATATACAGTAAAGTGAAGTCCATATCATCTTGTTGTGTAAATCAGACAATATACAGCAGTATATGCACATGGTGCATCATTGATTTAAATGTGCATGCACTTATTCTGAGAATGATCGAGGTATGCATGTTCACGATTGGTTGATAGGCCCTCGTTGGTTGTGGTATGAGCCCATGAGGTATACAGTACATTTGAGGCTGAGGTATTTCTGTGTTTTGGATACACCTCAAGATGTTTTTGTGATTCGCAAACTACTTCGGTGAGGACCCATAGGCAGGATCTCGTTAGCAGGGCAGCCAGTAAGCTAAGGGTATATGTGTGAGTATTTCTTGTATTCTAGGCCAGGTAAAAGCCTGTCTTTTGGTTTTGTTGTCAAGAGTCCAGTTCTGTCTGCTATGGCATAGCTGTTGTCTTGTACTTGTCACTAAATTGCTTCCACTGTGAGAAAGAGAGTGCTTTGAAGGCAAAGTACCAAGCCATGAAGAGAGCTGCTACATTTGAGCACGGCAGGGACAAAGTCAAGGTTTAAGGTTAAGATCATTCTCGTGCCACCCCCTCCTTGTCCATGTGTTTATTTGGATCCCCTATAGCACATTACTCCCAAGTTAACACACAATAGAACACATATGAGAGTATATTCATCATAGCAATACCCTAGTATGGCATTCCATATGAGATTTGCTTCCGCAACCTTCAAATCTGTTACTGCTAATTTTTATCAAGCCATAACAATCTCTAAATGTCCACTTATCCTACTTCCCCCGCACATGTTTAAATAATTACTGTACTTAAAGTACTGTGTATATAGTCGTGGCCAAAAGTTTTGAGAATGACACAAGTATTGGTCTCCACAAAATGTTCTGCCTCAGTGTTGATGATGGCAATTTGCAATACTCCAGAATGTCATGAAGAGTGATCAGATGAATTGCAATTAATTGCAAAGTCCCTCTTTGCCATGAAAATGAACTTAATCCCAAAAAAACATTTCCACTGCATTTCAGCCCTGCCACAAAAGGACCAGCTGCCATCATTTCAGTGATTTTCTCGTTAACACAGGTGAGAGTGCTGACGAGGACAAGGCTGGAGATCACTCTGTCATGCTGATTGAGTCAGAATAACAGACTGGAAGCTTTAAAAGGAGGGTGGTGCTTGAAATCATTGTTCTTCCTCTGTCAACCATGGTTACCTGCAAGGAAACACGTGCCGTCATCATTGCTTTGCACAAAAAGGGCTTCACAGGCAAGGATATTGCTGCTAGTAAGATTGCACCTAAATCAACCATTTATCGGATCATCAAGAACTTCAAGGAGAGAGGTTCAATTGTTGTGAAGAAGGCGTCAGGGCACCCAAGAAAGTCCAGCAAGCGCCACTTCTCTCCAGGAAAAAGTGATAACTAAGTGGCTCGGGGAACAAAACATCGACATTTTGGGTCCATGGCCAGGAAACTCCCCAGACCTTAATCCCAATTTGTGGTCGATCCTCAAGAGGCGGGTGGACAAACAAAAACCCACAATTCAACACTGCAAATATTGACTCTTTGCATAAACTGAATGTCATTGTCAATGAAAGCCTTTGACAGTTATGGAATACTTGTAATTCTACTTCAGTGTACCATAGTAACTACTGACATAAAGATCTAAGAATACTGAAGCAGCAAACTTTGTGGAGACCAATACTTGTGTCATTCTCAAAACTTTTGGCCACGACTGTACACATATAACACATTTTCATATACCTTTTACCCGCATGCTTTCTATGAACGTTTGTACTTGAATTGTGTTTTTCTAACTACATTCTTATTGAATACTTTCGATAGTTGTTAGACTGTTAGCGCAGAGACTGCGCATAAGCATTTAATTGTACTGTGTATCAAAATGCCAGATCTTCCGGGAGACCAAAGAGAAGGAGATCCAGGATCTTCTGCGAGCCAAGAGGGACCTAGAGTCCAAGCTACAGGAGCTAAAGGCTCAGGACATCATGGTGTACGATCCGGATGACACCGGATGACGATGACAACTGCACCACCGTCACAGGTAAAGGACAAAACAGACTGTGGCGGCGAATGGTTAAAAGCAACAAGTGTAATGTTGTGTTCATTTCCTGAGAACTCTACATGTTGATTCACCACCGCTCATCGACACGCAGCAGGTGATCTAATGCGTACAACCGACGTTCGTTATTTGTCCTTAAGACCAACCTACCACACCTGCGGAGCCACATAGGAATGAATATGGCAATTCCCGTATCCAGTATTTCAATGCAGTTAAATTGGGAAATTTAAGTAAACAATTCCAGTTGTAAAAAAGTCCTGAATTGACAGAATTGACCCTAATTGCTGAACAGTTTACTTAAAACTTGTCAAAGTGTCAACCAAGTATCATTTTAACAATCATATAATTTCCTCTGATGTAAGTTACTCAAAAGCTGGTGTAGTTGCCTGTATTTTGCCTGTCTTAAGCTGCAGGGACTCTGTGTGGCTACTGGGGTGGTGGAGTATTGGGCAGTGAGCCCTCTATTGGCAGCATGATGCAACTGCAGCAGCCCTTCAGAGGACCAGAGTTTGCCCACAGTTTGTGCGATGTGGAGGGCCCGTTTGCCATGTATAATGTGTATATGTGTGTGTGTGTTTCAGATGACTGGGACGCTACTGTGGCCAGTCAGCTGCATGCATCTCCTCACGTGTTATGGAGCAACACGGTATGCTGCTACCTGATCTCTACACAGGAGACACAGGCTGAACTGGATCTCTTCACCCAGGTACTGTACACCAGGGATGGAACTTAAAAAAACAGTTAACTCAAATTATTTGGGTGACCTATCTCTTTAAGGATATGGGGCACTGGCCAGCTAGCTTGGAATTCTACTAACAAAGGGTCCAAAACAATTTATACTAGTACTAGCTTCAGCTTAATTTCCATCCCTACAGGTACAGGATCTTAATTTGATCACTATTTAATTGCTGAGAATGTTCCTGCAAAGCAGGAAATTTAAATATATTGTGTATTTGAGTTTTAAAAAGTCTTTCCACTTGCCCCAACGAACAATGTATCAACCCCTATAAAAATGTATATTCATTATAATCTACATAATAATGCACATTTCTTGTTGCTGCAGGATTATTTTCCTGTTGTAGAAAACTGGCTCAAATTAAGATCCTACATCTGTACAATGCATTCACCCTGGAGTACTCGTCACCTGGCTATACAACACATCTCTCTTCATGTCTCTTTCTCTCTCTCTTTCTTTCTTCTTATCTAATTTCTCTGTCTGTCTTTCCTTCCCAGAGGTACTTTCCTAGGCTACAGAGTCTGTGTGATGGGCTGTGCCATTTCTACCTGAACATCTGTTTCCCTGAGGAGGGCGCAGCCTCCTATGCACTGGAATGAAGACAGGAGATCGAGAGAATCTCTGTGTCTATGCTCCTACTCAAATCCTCCATCACTAGGTCACTGTCTCTCACTCACTTTCACCTGAAATCATGAACACAGACAGTGGATGCTTCCCCAATGGCATTCTATTCTCTATATAGTGCACTTATTTGGACCAGCAACCTATGGGCCCTGGTCAAAAGTAGGGCTTCCAGAAGGTAGGGCTCTCTCTCTCTACCTCTTTTCCTCTTGCTCAGCAGGAAGGTATTTTATTGATATGATTGTGTGATTAGATTAAAGGGTTATTTTATTTTGCATCATCATCATCACAGGTTCTGCTCTGTACTGAAAGTGCTCTATTTTGAAAACTCCACTGTTGACATGCACCCTTTTGGGGATTGTATTACCAGTATACAAACAAAATACAAAAATATACATTTTGAACAAAATATCACTTTAAATATTGAATTTGCGTGTCCGGCAGCGTGGTAAAAAAGAAATTGGTACATATTTTGCTGTTTAGTAACGTGGGCAATGATGTCAATGGGAAAAAACAGTTTTTGTTGTTTGCAGTAAGTTCTTTGTTGTTGTAATATCCCAAACGGACATGGCAGTTTCACCAATTAAGGATACTAGCTTTAATGTGAAATATTCAAAATGATGACTAGCAGTACTATAGTGTAATAGACTAAAACTTTTGTAATAACTGTTGCATGTGTGGGTAATGTCATGCTCTGTCCTCAGTGCATAGATTGTCTGAATGACATGGTGGCAGCCCCTCCTCTCACCCCTCCACTGCAGTGAAAGTCTGTTGCTCTCCAAATGGTGAGAATTCATTAATATTCGACCACATAATCCTTTATAGTAAATGCAGTTCTCAAACATTTCTGTATGTTTAGATCTATAGACATTACAGTTGATAATCATTATGAAAGTGAATTCTTCCCCCATCCAGGATTGAGCTGCAGCAGAACCCCTCCCCCAACAAAAAGCTGCTGGTGCATTTCTGGTCCATCTCTGGCCTGTCCATGGATCCCTCCAAGGTCTTAGAGGAGTTCCCTCACTGGCTAGAGAGAGTGTCTGCCAGACACCAAGGCAACATCGTCATTGACTCCATTGACCAGATACTGTACAGGTACTAAACTACTATCACAGTAGTCATGTCAGGAATGGAGTTCATTCGGAACACTGAAATTCACTTAAAATATGCATCAAACCTTTATAGAAAATATTGGTGTATTTACATGGGCTTTCTAATAAGTTAGCCATACTGTAATCAAATGTGTTTTTAGCACATGTAAGCAACATTTGTCTGTAGCCACAGAAGTTGTTCATACAGTATGTCCCCAAGTGTCCCGGTTTTATATTATCAGTTGACAGGTCAGTTTGTTACTATGAGGTTTTATATCAGTTGACAGGTCAGTTTGTTACTATGATGAGGTTTTATATTATCAGTTGACAGGCCAGTTTGTTACTATGAGGTTTTATATTATCAGTTGACAGGTCAGTTTGTTACTATGATGAGGTTTTATATTATCAGTTGACAGGTCAGTTTGTTACTATGAGGTTTTATATCAGTTGACAGGTCAGTTTGTTACTATGATGAGGTTTTATATTATCAGTTGACAGGCCAGTTTGTTACTATGAGGTTTTATATTATCAGTTGACAGGTCAGTTTGTTACTATGATGAGGTTTTATATTATCAGTTGACAGGTCAGTTTGTTACTATGATGAGGTTTTATATTATCAGTTGACAGGTCAGTTTGTTACTATGATGAAGTTTTATATTATCAGTTGACAGGTCAGTTTGTTACTATGAGGTTTTATATCAGTTGACAGGTCAGTTTGTTACTATGATGAGGTTTTATATTATCAGTTGACAGGCCAGTTTGTTACTATGAGGTTTTATATTATCAGTTGACAGGTCAGTTTGTTACTATGATGAGGTTTTATATTATCAGTTGACAGGTCAGTTTGTTACTATGATGAGGTTTTATATTATCAGTTGACAGGTCAGTTTGTTACTATAATGAGGTTGTCACGGTTGTGTGTATACATAGACCAAGGTGAAGCGCAGTCGTAGTTCGACATTCTATTTATTTTATATATAAATATACTCAGTGACGAACTGACCAAAACGTTACACAAAACAGAAATACACTTACTTCAACCGTGCACTGAAGATATACAAACAATGACCCACACAGCAGGTGTGTGATAAGGCAACTTAAATAGAATCCCCAATCAGAGACAACGGCTCGCAGCTGTCTCTAATTGGGGATTCAGTACAAAAAGGAAAACATAGATCTAGGCCTACTAGATCTGTCAGGCTCTGACCCTGGCTATCTAGAGGAGCCAAAGAGCTCCCTATGGCCAGAGCCTGACAGAGGTTTTATATTATCAGTTGACAGGTCAGTTTGTTACTATGAGGTTTAATATTATCAGTTGACAGGTCAGTTTGTTACTATGAGGTTTTATATTATCAGTTGACAGGTCAGTTTGTTACTATGAGGATTTATATTATCAGTTGACAGGTCAGTTTGTTACTATGAGGTTTTATATTATCAGCTGACAGGTCAATTTGTTACTATGAGGATTTATATTATCTGATTGTGGCCAGGAAACACTCCATCATGCTCCTTCTTGGTCAAATAGCCCTTACACAGCCTGAAAGTGTGTTGGGTCATTGTCCTGTTGAAAAACAAATTATAGTCTCACTAAGCGCAAACCAGATAGGATGGCGTATCGCTGCAGAATGCTGTGGTAGCCATGCTGGTTAAGTGTGCCATGAATTCTAAATAAATCACAAACAGTGTCACCAGCAAAGCACCCCCCCACCATCACACCTCCTCCTCCATGCTTCATAGTTGGAACCACACATGCGGAGATCATCCGTTCACCTACTCTGCGTCTCACAAAGACAAAAATCTCAAATTTGGACTCATCAGACCAAAGGACAGATTTCCGCCGGTCTAATGTCCATTGCTCGTGTTTCTGGGCCCAAGGAAGTCTCTTCTTCTTATTGGTGTCCTTTAGTAGTGGTTTCTTTTCAGCAATTCGACCATGAAGGCCTGATTCACACAGTCTCCTCTGAACAATGTTGAGATGTGTCTGTTACTTGAACTCTGTGAAGCAGTTATTTGTGCTGCAATCTGAGCTGCAGTTAACTCTAATGAACTTATCCTCTGCAGCAGAGGTAACTCTGGGTTTTCCTTTCCTGTGGCGGTCGTCATGAGAGCCAGTTTCATCATAGCACTTGATGGTTTTTGCGACTGCACTTGAAGAAACTTTCAAAGTTCTTGAAATGTTCTGTATTGACTGACTTTCATGTCGTAAAGTAATGATGGACTGTCATTTCTCTTTGCTTATTTGAGCTGTACTTGCCATAATATTACCAAATAAGGTATCTTCTGTATACCACCCCTAACTTTTTACAACACAACTGATTGGCTCAAATGCATTGAGAAGGAAAGAAATTCCACAAATTGACATTTAACAAGGCACACCTGTTAATTGAAATGCATTGCCGGTGATTACCTCATGAAGCTGGTTGAGAGATTGCCAAGAGTGTGCAAAACTGTCATCAAGGCAAAGGGTGGCTACTTTGAAGAATCTCAAATATAAAATATATTCAGATTTGTTTATCACTTTTTGGGTTACTACGTTTCCATATGTGTTATTTCATGGTGTTGATGTCTTCACTATTATTCTACAATGTAGAAAATAGTAAAAAATAAAGAAAAACCCTTGAGTAGGTGTTCTAAACCTTTTGACTAGTAGTGTATCTAACAGGATAGCTGTGTTTTCCCGCAATTGGATTTTAAAATGTTATACAATCAGAACACTTTTCTTTCTCCAGAATAATTCCCCCCCCCCCGGGAATGGTGTGGCTCGCTTGACACAGAAGCAGGCCCCAGCGAAACAGGTACAGGGGCTGGCAAGCAGACACTTTCATTACAGGTACCATGAGAATAATGTATTTTACTGTCTGACCAAATCATGGTTTTAGCTTCCTAGAAAATACGATGTTTTGAGTGAGGTGAATGAATGTTTACTCGCACAGCCAAGTTACTTATAGACATACTCTCTAACCTTCGTTTTACTTAAATGAAAAAGGCCTCCATGTTCGCAATCAACAGTAGCCTAGGCCAAGGCTCCTCTCTCGCTTTCTACCTCTCCTCAGCAGCAGGGCAGCCCCGGACAATTTGGCCAAATACAATTTTATTTATCAGCTTTTCATTTATTTTATTGGCCAAAATCCGGCAATTACTGGTGTGTGGGTGGGTGGATGGGTCGGTGGGTTTCAAGTGAAGTTGTCATCTCTGCATGCTGTATTATAAGAAATAATGCTTTGTGTTTGACGAGTCATCTGTTAACAGGTATGAGCAAGCCAAAAAACTGAGGAAGAGGTCTGTGAGTATTTGCCAAAAGACTGCCCGCCAGAAAGGCCATATGGGGAGGACACATGAGAGCACTGCCGCTCTCTTTCTGCAGTATGGCTTTAGTGTGTGGGTGTGGGTGTGGGTGAGTGGGTAATGTGTATGGGAAATTCCATGGTAACAGAGTGATGCTGAGACTCAGATTATTCACTTTAAAATGTAGTGGAAATTGTTAAAAGTTGTCCTTGTGCATAGAGTTGGTTTGTTGAACTTTGCAATCACTGGTTTTTGTTTGACACATTTTAAAGTGAAAATCTGAGTCAGCATCACTCTGCCGCCGTGGAATTGCCATATACATTCATAGTGAATTGACTGTATCTATCTCTGCAGTATGGCTTCAGTCTGTGTGTGCGTGTGTGCATGTGTGTGTGGGTTGTGTAATGTGTATGTTTTAACAGACTGTGTGTGTGTCTCTTTCTGTGCAGTATGGCTTCACTCTGCTGCGTCGGCATTAGATCAGAGAATTTGGTGGCAACTTTCTTGAATCCTCAAAATTACATCTATTCGATAGGTACCAAGTGGTAGAAAATGGACTGAAACAGGGAGGAACTCGTCCAATAAGAAACAATTGTTTTGCTATGGGTTTTTTTCTATGGTGTGCACTAATCAATACAACCCTGTTGTTACATTTCCCAATGGGCACAGACATCAATTCAACGTCTATTCCACGTTGTTTCAACATAATTTAAATTACTTGGAAACCAGTGTGCGCACCAGTGGGTTGATTGTCACATCCCAGCTAGCACATTTGGTTCCTTGGAAGTTGTGGGAATGTGCGTTTTTGGTTTCCCATTGGTTCTGGGAATGAAGCCTTAAGTTTCCTGACCGGTAAAACAGTAGGTTTTTTTTAAAATGTTCTGAGAACAGAAGTGAAAATTACACCTGTTCTGGGAACAAAAATTATTTGGTTGCAGGAGGTTCTGAGAACGTTTTGCTATGGTTCCCTGAAAGTTTTCCTAGGAGGTTTTATTAACCTTCTGAGAACGGACATCATAGGTTATCTTAAGGTAATAAAATAATGATCTGAGAGCATGTTTCAATAAGACTTGTAACACTGTTAGCTTAGTTCGGGCTAACTGTTTTGAACTCCAAGCACAGACAGGACACGTTTACACAGGCAGCCTAATTCTGATAATTTTTTTCATTGGTCTTTTGGTCAACTCTGGAAAAGATCTGAGGTGAAAGGATCTGGTCAAAAAAAATATCATAATTGGGCTGCCTGTGTAACATGGAAATTCATTTGCTGAGGCATTAATCATGCAAACACATTTTTTTTTGTGTCACGGTATCAGAGATTCAAACTTATGATTTTGTTCTCTATCCAGGAACTGCCTTCTCCAGGTTTCCCTGGACAACACAAACCTCTCCTTTATCAGCATCTCAATCAGGATTATACTATAATAATGTTTATAGAACCTACAAAGTGTACAAAGCATTAAGAACACCTTCCTAATATTGAGTTGCACCCCCCCATTTTGCCCTCAGAACAGCCTCAATTAATCGGGGCATGGACTCTACAAGGTGTCAAAAGCTGGATGTGTTTGTGGTGGTGGACCATTTTTGATACACACAGGAAACTGTTGAGCGTGAAAATCCCAGTAGCGTTGCAGTTCTTGACACAAACCGGTGCGCCTGCACCTACTACCATACCCCGATCAAAGGAACTTAAATATTTTCTCTTGCCCATTCACCCTCTGAATGGCACACATACACAATCATTGTGTAAGAAAATGTAAAGAAAAAAGGCAATACCATAAACTATAATCAACTGGATCCTGGCTAATAAATACTTTATTGAAACAAAGTGTGTACAGAGAGTCAGTCGGTACAGTTTCAGTTACAGTTAAAACAGCTGAGAGTATGACATGGAGTATCTCTGGTCCATAGCGCCACAACGAGTTGCAGAGGCCACTCATTGTTGTCGCACTATGGACCAGAGCTAGACATGGAGTAAATACATTTAAGGCAGGTTTGTCATGCAGAGAAATGTTGGGCCTCATTCTCCATCATTCAAAATGTTTTAGAAGAAAAAAGTGGGGAATGCATAAACAAATTAATTAATTTGCATTCTATACAGTAGTAATAGTTGGTCTGAGGCTGCAACCATAACTGCAATGATTGATTACTTATTCAATTCCGAGTGTTACAACAGTATTTCCTCTCAGTCAACATGTGACACAAGCATAATGAATTATATAGATAGATCTGTATGTACCTGGTCCATTATGTCAAACAAAAGTTAATGTAAGATAATTACATACAATTTAGGGGCAGCATATGTATTATATATATATATATATATTATTATTATATTTAACTAGGCAAGTCAGTTAAGAACAAATTCTTATTTACAATGACGGCCTACACCGGACAACGCTGGGCCAATTGTGCGCCGCCCTATTGGACTCTCAATCACGGCCAGTTGTGATACAGCCTGGATGCTAGAGGCGCAGGCCTTAGACCGCTGCGCCACTCGGGATTCCAGCATAGGGTATTTCAGCGTCCAGTTTGTGCTCTCCGATGCTGGAATTCTAATTGAATTTCAAAAGCTATAGGCTTCCATATCAAACAGGCTTACACTAGTAAATTCCAACTCTTAGAGAATATGAAGATCATCAACAGCAGCACTTGAGCTCATTAACCATGCATTGCGTTCCCTTTAATGTCAACGGAGCAGAAGTACATGCATTAAGTAGTATTGATACTGTAGTACATATAGTGGGTATTAAAAATCGTGCTTTATTTAGGAACATGGAGATATAGTATGCCCCCTGCAATGGAGATTTTGCATGGTGTCAATGCTTCGTTATTAAAAGGTGGTAGGTTCACTGCGATGTTGCTGAGAAAAGCGATGCATGACGATGATGGTTGTCAGATAGCAGAGGTGTCTTCCTGGTCCCGGTTACATCTTCCTCATCTGAGCCATCAGCTCCTCTAGACTCTGTTCCGTTTCCTCCACCGTCTCCCCTCCTGATGCCCCAATCTCCTGGAAAAGAGGACAGAAGTCATTATTAGTCAAAACTTGCTTGAGAGGCCTCCTTGAGGTGTACAGGTTACTTCCACTGGCCCAGAAATAGTGACTTAGGTTGTCTGTACTTGTACCATACAGAGTAGCTTATATACTGTAACAAACTTTGCCTACTTAGTTATCACAGGAGGCTGCTGAGGGGATGGCCGGAACGGAAAACATGGAATGGCATCAAACACATGGAAATCATGCGTTTGATGTATTTGATACCATTCCACTTATTCCGCTCCAGCCATTACCGCGAGCCAGTTCTCCCCAATTAAGGTGCCACCAACCTCCTGTGGTAGGCATTATGACGACCCCCCTCCCTTATTAGAGTACAGGCGTCACTACAGTCCCTGGTTCAAATCCAGGCTGTATCACATCCAGCCGTGAATGGGAGTCCCATAGGGTGCACAATTGGCCCAGCGTCGTCCGGGTTTGGCCAGGGTAGGCCGTCATTGAAAAATACGATTTTTTTACTTAACTGACTTGCCTAGTTAAATAAAGGTTAAATAAAATAAACATAGAATAAATAAAAAAACAAATACATTTTTGGAGCAGTGGTTAGCAGGTCTGCATAGTTCGAGATCCTCAAGGGGCGATGCATTGTTGGCGTTCGTATAAAAAATAAAATGCAATTGCTGTGGCTACAATATCATAGTATTCTTATGAGGTTTGTATGGTACTGACCTTCTCAGGGATGGTGTAGGCCAAAGTGATGCCTTCTGGGAGGTCGGGGACGGGGCCTGAGGCCGCATGGAGTTCTTCTTCCGTCTGCTCCGACACCAGCTCAATACCTGACGGAGCATACTGTAGGTCAGTAATGGTACCTAGACAGCATCACTCACTATGGACAATACACTGAGGCAATGTCAATGCTCTAGCTAACTCACCCCAGTCGTTCTCCTCGTGAACCACTTCCGCCTCCACCACCTCCTCTACAACCTTTTTTGGTCGCGTTGCCTCTTTTTTCTGTAGGCCACAAAGCACACACACATCCCACTGAATTACAACTGTACCCGGTCATGTACACGCCCAGGTCAGGATGGGGGAAGTAGAGAGACAGAAAGAGACAGATAGAAAAAGAAGGAAAGGGCCTTCTTGGTCAGTCACCTTATAGTCGTCCTGCTGTTTCCTGCAGTGGCGGTCATCACATGTGGGGTTGGCCTTCATGGCCATAGTGGGGAAGAAGTCCTGCATGGCGTTGTAGCCCAGGTAATGGCTGACTGTGCCAAACTTCAACAGGTACCTGAGGACCCCAAACCACTGTTAGGATATCTTCATAGGAAACTATGTTATGGGTATTTGTGATGGGCTATGATCAGGGTCGTATTCATTAGGGCACAGCGTAGCAAAATGCTTCTCAACAGAAAACAAAGTGTTGCAAGTTCAGATAGTGCCCGTTTCAGTCTGTTTTCTTCCGTATGGTGCCTAATGAATATGACCCAGGTCTCATTTACAAACTAATGTAATCTAGATCTTACTTGAGGACATTTTGGACAAGGATTCCTGCCACCACACCCATGGTGGTGGGTAGGCTGGCAGCACACACCCCATCCCTCTTCAGGGTCTTCTCATCAATGTTGGCCGCCACCACCAGGGGAGGAGCACACTGCCACAGGGACAATCAAAGCTTGTGTTTGGAATGAGTTTACAGCCATTCTTTTATATTAAAGGGATTCTCCAGGTACTTTTGCATACTTTCAGTAGTTCTGAAAGGAGTGCCCACTAGCCAAAAGTGTTCCCCGAAAATTGAGTACTACATCACATTGCTCGCTCTCTCACTCAGCTGTGTGATTCTTGCTAGCTGTCACTCAAATGGCGAGGGGCTGAATCTCATTGGCTGGAACTCGAATTGGGGGGGAAATGTAGGGAAAATGGCAGTTTCCAGAAAACAGTCGCTTTCAAACTAGGGGTATCGTGGCTAATTGAGGTAAAACATGAACTCGACATTGACACATCCAGCCCAAAGCAGGAGGCTTAAAAATACTTAGTAGTCGCCAAAGTACCGGAGCATGTCTTTAAGTAGAAAAAATTATATTGCAAATGGTACCCTATTTCTAATATAGTGCACTACTTTTGACCAGAGCCATATTGGCCCTGGTCAAAAGTATGTACTTGCCCTGGACAAAATAGGGAATAGGGTGCCATTTGGGACACATCCTAAGTGTGTGTTGTGACGTACTGCGAAGCAGGCAGTCTCCCCTGGGATGATGAGCTGAATGTGTCCAGACACAGCATTCTCACTCACACCTGACTCCATCCAGATCTGACCCAGCTCGTTACACGCCTAGGAGCAAGAAGATGACCAACATATGTAATCTGATCTTCACCAACATAATACTGTTATGTTTTATTGTGAGGGAATAAGGGATATATATTAGTACTGACTGTGTTGATGGCCATCCGGGCCTCAAAGTTGTCCACACAACTCAGTATCAGGTCTACGGCCTTTCCTTCTTGAAGCGCCCCATAACTGAGACAACACAGATTATTAAAAAAATGACCATGTAGTGAACGTGTGGACTTTCAGAAGTTATGTGTGTTATGGTAGATCATGAAAGTTTAACCAAAATAACCCCCCTTTCTAGATTATTGTTGGGATGTGTATGTGTTTACTTCAGAGTTGTCCTCATCATGTAAAGTAAAGACACAGTAATTCGAATCAACTTGAAAGTCAGAAAACGGAGGCAACACTGTCATGATGTATGGAACAGCAGTGGAGCAAGTCAATACTGAAAATGCTCTGTAGAAATGACCACACAAGCAGTATTATACGCCACTTATGAGATAGGAGAGGACACAAGTTCTCACCTTATGCGATCCATGAAATGTGCAAAATTGTCCATGGTGGTGATGTTGTAGTTGTGGGTCTCAAACTGCACATCTGGGTTGATATTCCTGTTGACAGAATTTCCAAATATGTATGCACCTTAGTGACATCAAATCAAATCAAATTTTATTGGTCACATACACATGGCTAGCAGATGTTATTGCGAGTGTAGCGAAATGCTTGTGCTTCTAGCTCCGGCAGTGCAGTAATATCTAACAATAATGTCTAACAGTTTCACAACATATAACATATAAATCTAAGTAAGAAAGGATTGACAATATATATATATATATATATATGCCAGGGCGGCATTGGACATAATATTTCAGACCAGTGGTACGTTTAGCAGGACACAATGTTGTGGAATGTTCAGAAATAAATATATGACTTAGGACTAGGACTGTGGCAGTCACAAAATTCTGTCAGCCGGTGATTGTCTAGCAAATAACTGTCGGTCTCACGGTAATTAACCGTTAACATTAACACATTTAGCATCTCTTGGCTTCCACACATAGCCTACAAGCCATTGAAGCAGACCTTTGGAACATCTATATTTTAAAAAGTCTGATAAATCCATGTAATATAGCCTACACCTTCACAATAAATACATTATTTAATTTTAGACATGTCTAAAGAAGCATGATATGAAGAAAATGTAGTCTATTTAAGAAGAAAAGAAGAGCATACTCTGAGTTGCCCTTATGATAGGTCCTGATGTGGCTATGCCAAATGGCTGTGGGCTACACTAGTTAATTTAGCAGACAAGATTTGCTTATAATTCCGTGGCATTCCGTGCACCCTAAAAATATCCATGCATTTTGTGGCCAGGGGCCCTTCTCCCTGAGAGCCGCGCTCTCCAAAGCACCGCTCACTCACATGACTCTCCATCACATGATCGGGTCTTTCTCACAGGCTACAAGTGAAGATCAACACATCGGGGACGAAACTGTGTGTGTCCTTATCCAATTTCCGAGGTGCATATTGAAGATATTGGAAGAACCGTCCACATTTACTTTGTCAGCCAACAAAATTAGTAGGCCTAACGAACATCAAAAGCACTAGCCTAGATCAATCTACTATCCCCCATAGTACAAAAGTCAACCTATTCTATTCTGTGTGAGAAATAAATATTCCAAACATAGTCTCTGAGAGTTGTGGGATGCGATAGATCCCAAATTAATACAACCACTAGCATAAAAAAATATATGTTTATATCAAGTGACCGCAAATGCAATTATGCATGTAATGCTTTTATTAAAAAGGTGAATTTCCAAACAAACTCACGCGCTGCTTATGTATGCCAATTAAGCTCTACACCCCTTGTAAAGCGAATTAATAAGCTTAATTTTAAGAAGTTATTTGGCCACTTTAGTTGCAATTCAAACCTTTTCAAAACATATAGGCCTATGGGCTAGGCTACATGACTTGTGCAACTGGTTTGAAAAAAAAAAACAGTTTTTAACACCCATCAGACTATTCTTGATTTAATCTTGTCTTTACATATACTAAATAATATACATGTGTGAAATTTGTTTTGATTTAGAATGGACCATTATCATGCACCTGTCTCGGAACATGCCATATGGCAAAGCCACTTAAATAGCGAATGGAGGACGCTTTTCCTGTGGTTCATTTTCATGACAGCCAGGTAGGCTATACTCCTGTTGTAGATATAAGCAACGTGCTTAATATTAGGAAAGTTGAGGAATAAATATAGTCAGCCTAGCCTATAGAAAGCTGATGGGATCCTCCTCTTCACTCTGTTTTCTCACACAATTGCATAGCCTATAGAAATGTTGAGTGACATGAACTCATGGGCTCTCATGAAGTGTTTGATTCTATTTTTTATTAAGTTTGCATTGATGTCGGAGTGATTAGAGGGCCAATAGAGTGCTGAGTACCAGGCAGTTAGCAAGTTTGGAGGCAGCATCAGAGCTTGGAGAAGCCTAATTACTGTGACTAAAAGGTCACACGGAATTTGACTGCCTTCATGACTCGTGGCAGTAATACGGTCATCGCAACAGCCCTACATAGGACCAACATCTCTGACATGTAGAATGAGGAATCATGTCAGGTCTATTCATTACATTTTTATCTGCAATGTTCCACAATGTTTGTCTACTGAACGTGGCCCTTCAGGTCACTATACCTGAGTGTATGTTCAGCTGCCTCTACTTTGCTGAGGCCAGCCTGGTGAGGCTGGAAGAACAGCCTGTTCATATTGGCCAGCTCCACATTGTCATAGTCAAACAGGATGAGCTGTACAAAGAGAAGACACAACAAAGCAGAATGATGCAATGCATGTTGAATTAATGGACATTGTCCATTGGAAGCATAAGGTTGAAACAAATGATATAAAGATATGTTGTTGTAGTAATGTTAAGTTTGTATTACCTTACCAATGCCACATCTTGTGAGCATTTCTGCAGTCACACTTCCAACTCCTCCAACACCCACCACAGCTACAGTAAACGTCCGGATTTTCTGTTTAACAGTAGAATAGAAATTAATGCCATTTTATTGTCATAGATTTGGGTAAGGTTTGAAAATTACGCAATATTCAGGAATTCCCCAACAGGGATTTATAGAAAGCCTTAGAACTTTGGGGAAATTGTACAACCTTAGATGTGCATCATCATCAACAATATTACATACGGTTGTATCTTACCTCGTAATCTTCAACAATGCCCATTCGCTTCAAAGCCATCAGACGACTGCAAGGTAAGAACATGTTGAGGTAAGGACCATTTGCCGGCATGTGGCCGTTATTTCTGGGGTGTCAACCATATCAGGTACTCTATTATGCATTCATGATCACAAATGACTCAATTCGCGGTAGTTAGATTTTGACAGCTGCCATACCTGTAAGGGTTTGAATCCACTACTTCTGCACTCATTTTGTCGATCCTTGGTCTGTGTTGAGGTTGGTTATTGGCAGGTTCCTCGGCACACATAGCCGTACATCGCTTTTGCTTACACTTGATCAACTCATTCTCCAGCTCCCTCACTCGCAACTTCAGTTCTTCGACGGAGGTCATGTTTCTATTAGGGATAATGCACACTACTCCGTTGTTCAAATGTAAAATGCCTAGATTTCAAAGCCTTGACAATTACCTAAAGATTACAAGCGATGGGTGATGGGCTAGTACACGTCTACACAACTCGAATCAGCTGGCAACCGGAGTTTCTGTAAATACAGTCCGGGCGGAAACAAGCTGCAGTGAGTATAAAGTGTCCTATAAATACATGATCTCTACGGCATCTAAAAAAAATCTACCATCGCTCAGTACGTGCCATCAGCAAATCTGTGGTTTTATCGATTTGTGAAATGAGCTCAGTCACTCTTTGCAGCGACGTTTTACGGAAAACGTCTGACTGCGCAAGGTTTGATCTGTAAAACATATGTCGGCTAAAAAGAAACAATTCGACTATCCATATTGTACGATATTTGTTAATTCATTCAACTTTATGACTTGTACCTTTGCTTTTACAAATAATTAATCCACACTGAAATATGGAAGACCAAACAACAACTCCTGTTCGGGAGCAGCACAGGTTCAACACTGTCAATCTTCAGCGATATCTTTCTGGAAAGATAAGAGGGGTGTCCAACAATGACAGGTTCACTGTCAGACAATACAGGTATGCTCACCTTTTATCTAAAGTGTTCCAGTTCCATAGAAATGTGCATGCTTCATAAAATGGTGTGAGTCAATGTCAATGCCTTCCGTGTCTGCTCATTTCAGTGCTGGACAGTCCAACCCCACCTTCCTTTTACAAACACCTTCTGACAGCTATGTCCTGAGAAAGAAACCGCCTGGTATGCTTCTGCCAGGGGCTCACAAGGTAGTTATGCTGCAAACGTTCTCAATAATGTGCAAAATAATGAGCAAGAACACTAGCATAAGGCACTGTGCCCTTTGACACAGTTTTGTTTTCTGTATTATTTTTCTCCAGTAGAGGGAGACAAAGTTTCAAGTACAGTGAAATGCCTTAGCTCAAAACCAAACAATGCTGTTTTTTATTTATCCTTTATTGAACTAGGCAAGAACAAATTCTTATTTACAATATACGGCCTACCTACAGGGGTAGTACGGCGCCCCTGTATTAGGTGCCTTGCTCAAGGACACATCGGCAGGTTTTTCACCTTATCGGCTCGGGTATTAACGCTCTAACCGCTAGGCTACCTGCCGCCCTTGTCATCAATATCAATTTCGTACAAAATAATTACATAAAGTAGAGCAAATATACAGGGACAGGCTACTTGACTGGTATATGTAGATGGGGTAAGGTGACTAGTCATCAGGATAAATATGTGTGTGTTCGAGTGTTAGTGTGCGTATATGTAGAGTCCTGTGAGTGGGCATGCATAGTCCGTGTAGCAATTTTGTTAGCTATTTAGTAATCTTATGGCTTGGGGATAGAAGATGTTCAGGAGCCTCTTGGTGTCAGACTTGATGCAGGGGTACTGCTTGCCGTGCGAAACCCTAGAAAACAGTCCATAGCTTGTGTGCCTGGATTGTTCATGCTTGGGATAGACTAGAGAATATAATAATAATAATAATAATAATAATAATAATAATAATAATAATAAACTCCCGATCACGGGCCCGTTGTGATACAGACCCCTCCATTATCTCAGCCAATTACGGCTAGCCAGGAAGGATCCTATATAGGATTCTCCCTATATAGACATGGCGCCAACAGACATGGCAGCTGGTAACATGGCAGCCCCCCATAACAAAGCCTATTCGGGGAGCGTGATCATAGGTCGTTCAGTACAGCAGTCAGCACCGTTTTCGTTGAGGAAATATTTTTTGTAACTCAATGTTGAATCTGTTGACCGAGGAAGGAAGGAGGGGGTAAAATGGAGTCTAGAGAAAGCAAGAACACGATTGTTGTCAGGAAGAGTGCAGTATTATCATAAGGAGACGTATACTTGGAAAACAGGAGGAATGGAAGGAAAAAGATAGGGAGAGGAGGTCTAAGAGAGAGAGGGAAGAAGAGGGTGTGCTTGAGTCGGTTAAAATGGCGGAAAAAGGGTTTGTTAAAGAAGAATTGTAGAAAGTATAAGCAGTGAGCTGAAGACAGGAGGAGAAATGGAAGTGAATGAGGGTGAAGTAGCGGAGGTGGTAGGTGTGGTGAAGTTATCGGAGATGGAGGTATGCACCGAGGGTCAGGATAAAGATGAGTCTGTGAACGTAGGAGTGAAGTTATGGAATAAGTGGACCCTTGCCTTTTGGCTGATCCATTTGTGGTTTCAGGTTGGATGAAAAAAGAGTTGGGTGATGTGGAATCGGTGAGGGTAACCAGAAGTGGACTAGTGATAATTTTTTGTGTTTCTGATGGTCAGAGGGAGAAGGCGCTCTGAGTTAAACAAATGGGGGCAAGAAAAATGAATTGTTTCGCTCTCAAGAAAAGGGCGCCAATGAAAGGAGTGATAACTGTGGTAGCAAAAGTTGACCAGCTGATGGAAAAGATTCCAGGTGTATGTGATGCTCGTCGTTTGATGCGACGCAGACAGGGTGGCGAGAGTGAGGAAACAGAAGAGCCATTGTCTGTTCTTTGGAGTTTTGAAGTTGAGTCTTTGCCGGACAAAGTGAAATTAGGATATATAAGTTATCCTGTACTGAGCTTATGTGCCGAATACATTACGATGTTACAGGTGTCAAGCTTATGGGCTTGTGGCAGCATGTCGTGTAGGAGGAAGGTTCCTAGGTGTGAGAAGTGTGCATAAGGGCATGAGACAAAGGAACGTGTAGCATTGGGAAAATAAATGTGTTAATTGTAGGGATGCCCATGGGGCTGGGGATCAGAAATGTCCCTTGCGAGAGAGGCAGGTTGAGGTTTCCAGGGCTAGAGTAGTGCAGAAGTTATCATATGCTGAGGCAGTGAAGAAAGTAGAGGAAGATGGGTCAAGGGGGAGGAGTGGTGAGCGTAGTAGATATATACCAGAACAGAGGGATAGGCCAAAAAGAGATATACGTTTCAGTAAGATTGGATTTTTAGCATTTATAGCTTGTCGAAGAAAATGGAGGTTGTGGTGGCAGCTGCAGAGAGGTATTTGGGTGTGCTAGATTTTGACATCAGAAGAGTTACAGGGTGTGTTAAGTGGTGATGTCGCATCCTTTCAGGATGATGGCACGAGGTAGGAATAAATAGATTTAATTAGTGGAGTAGGGTGGTGTTAAGTTTATTTTAATTTAATTTTGAAATGAGTAAGTAGTGTTAGATGGTAGGATATCTCTTTATTAAATGATTTATTTTTCAAGCAAAGTATAAGGGAGTTGTACTCCAGTGCAGTATGTGGCGGTAATGCAACAAATTGGATGCCAACCGCCGTTAAACGTCATAGAAGAAGAAGACATGGTAGCCCTGCTTCTAGCTCCTAAGCAACTTTGCATTATCTTTTTTTTTGTGTGTATTATTATTTCTTACATTATTAGCCCAAAAAATAAATATTCATCATAATATATTTTTTATAAATAAAAAAAAAAGAAGCATTTCGCTACACCCGCAATATCATCTGCTAAACATGTGTATGTGACCAACAAAATGTGATTAGATTTTTAGCTCAGTGCTTTCTCCTTGGCTTAACTAGGCTCATAATTTAACATTTTTATTGAAATTTACGGATTCCATACAAGTTTGTAATTAAGGCACATTAAAGTTCATATGGTCAAGAAGGCATTTCTGCAAAACGGCCCTACTGTGAAGTAGAAACTAGTGTTATCCGCCCCCGTTGGGCTGTCGTGACACATTTATGTTTTCTGTGTGTGAGGTGGACAGGGAGTATCGGGTACAGAAGGCCCTGTTCTCTGCTGGGTTCCCAGTACCCCAGCCTCTACTACACTGCACTGACACAGGGGTGATCGGAACTGAGTTCTACCTGATGGAGCATGTACAGGTAGGTCAATGCGTCACAGTGCACAAACTTGTGTGAATCTTTTAAATGCACTGTTGAGCTCTAGTATGAGTTACACACAAACTCTAATTCTGTTATGTCTGGTTGATGAGTATTACGTTTGTATACTCCTGAGACGTTTGGTCAGATGTCATTGTGTTCCCCTCTCTGTGGTGTAGGGGCGTATATTCCAGGACCTGAGGCTCCCAGGGGTGGGTGCAGCGGAGAGGGCAGCCCTGTATGTGTCTGCAGTGGAGGTTCTGGCCCGTCTTCACTCCCTGGACCTAACCACCATGGACCTAGAGGGGTACGGGAGAGGGCCTGGCTACTGCAAGAGACAGGTAGAAGATAGATATCATTCACTTATTCCCATTCCATGTTATTCCATCCCCTTTCCATTCCCATTTGCATCCCACTTTGGTCTTAAAATATAATTTTCACTTTGACCGTTTATTACCCAAAAGGTGTCTACCTGGACAAAGCAATACAGAGCAGCTGCGCACAAGGAAATCCCAGTTATGGATAAGCTCTCTCATTGGCTGTTGAGCAACCTGCCCACCAATGACAATGAAGTGTCCCTTGTCCATGGGGACTTTCGAGTGGACAACCTGATATTCCATCCTACTGAGGTTGAGACATGACATGAACCTTACATTAAACAGTAATAGTACTGTAGTAAATAGTAGCACTTTAAGTGTTTTTCATTGTATATTAGACTAATGTGGTATAGGAAATTAATGACTGAATTGTGCATATCTAATAGAGCAATGTTATCTTTCTCTCTAGGCTCGTGTGGTAGCCGTGTTGGACTGGGAGCTCTCCACCACGGGCCAGCCAATGGCAGACCTGGCCTACTTCCTGATACCCAACTATTTGCCCAGCAGCCTCAGCCTCCTCAGCAGCATTGGCAGCCTAAGGGGTGTGGAGGGTATGACCTCTTATATCTGACACTGTTAAAGATGCGGCAGGCAGAACTAACACAGATCTAGGATCAGCTTACGAGCTCTAAACCCTAACTTAAATCATTAAGCAAGAACTCTGGAAACAGATATTAGATTGGTTTCTTCGGGCAACATAATCCTAATCTGTTCTCTACATCTTGGATATCATGTGGCCTGATTTGATTTTCATCTGTTCTGCTTGGTGTAATGTTATTGATTAACTCTCTCTCTTTTTCTTTGTCTATTTATTTCTAAATGGCCAGGTATACCTTCTCCTGAGGACCTTATCGCCATCTACTGCCGCTGCCGAGAGATCCCATCTTCTCTGTCTCAGCTCAACTTCTACCTGGCCCTCTCTGTCTTTAAGATGGCAGGGATTGCTCAGGTTAGTCTCTCTCTCTCTTGCTCTCTTCGCTCTCTCTCTGGCTCACACACACACAATGCGATAAGATAAGATCAGTGGTGGAAAAAGTACCCAATTTGTCATACTTGAGTAAAAGTAAAGATACCTTAATAGAAAGTGACTCAAGTAAAAAGTGAAAGTCAGCCACTAAAATACTACTTGAGTAAAATAAGTATTTGGTTTTAAATATGTTTAAATATCAAAAGTAAATGTAATTGCTTAAGTACTTTACACCACTGGATAAGATGCACCTTTTCACTTATAGTGTTCCTGAATGCACATGATGGCCATTGAAATGCCAGATTGACTGGTGTAAATGAAGGAACACACACACACACACACACACACACACACACACACACACACACACACACACACACACACACACTCACACACACAGTGTAGCAGTTTTTGATGCTCTCTTTCTGTATCTCTCAACTTGTCATCTCTTGAAGATGCAGCTAATGAGCTCAAACTATTCCCAGGTCCACAGTCTCATCTTATCATTCTCATCAAGACACACACACACACACACACACTTTGTCTTGTCTGCTTTCATTATATTTATTCTGTACCTGAACACAGCAAACCAAAACAGACTGTGTTATGATCTGTACAAATCTGATGCTGAAATTGAAGTACATTTTTTCATCAATCAGCGTTCATCTGTCTCTGACACCATTTTCCCTCTTTCGTGCTGGTAATACTATCTTACTGAGTAAGATAGTTTAGAGAAATGTCTCTGCTCACAGAGGATCTTGTCTCTGTCTGTCTGTGTGTATGTCTCTAACTCCTTCCCTCTCTCTCTCCTCTCTCTTTCTCTCTCTCTCTCTCTCTGTTTTAGGGGATCTATGCACGCCACCTCCTGGGCAATGCCAGTGCTCCCAATGCTGTCCAGTTTGGCCAGAGTGTGGAGCCGTTGGCCCAGGTTGGGCTGCAGATTGCAGAGAGGTATGTTGGTTGACATGATACTAAAACTACAGTCTATCATCTCATAATAGTGCCTGTATGTATAATACCTGTGAAATGGTATGTTTGTGTGTGTGTGTGTGTCTGCCTTTTTGTAACCCCTCCAGGTTGGTCCCTGCTGATGCCAGACTGTTCCTCCAGACGGCTAAAGGCCAGGCTGTCCACCAGCAGGTCACAGAGTTCATGAAACAACACGTGCTTCCTGCTCATCAGGTCAGTTCAAAGGACAGAGGTCAAGAGCAGAGAAGACAGTTGGAGGAACTCGTCATTACTGGGCTGTATGAGTCAGAGTGGTGGTCAGGGTAATGAGATTCAGAGTGTGCTGGAGGGAGCAAGCGAAGTGCACACTTACATCCATCAACAAACGCACACATTGTTCATTCTGTCACATACCTCATAAAGAGCATCTGGGACGTATTAAATGGAAACAACAATGGATACAAGACGAGCTTGTACAAGAGCTGACGATTCCATATCCTCATTGAGTCTGTCTCTTCTGTATGCATTATACATTTCTGTCTGAATGTACTGTATTGTAAAGTTGCAACCTCCTGAATTAGTCCACAGTTTGTATATTTACCAGTGGATGACTCGACTGTTTTTCCCCCAGGAAGTGGCAGAGTACTACTCTAAACACGCCCACTCGCCCCAGAGATGGCACCCCCCGCAGGTGATTGAGGATCTGAAGGTAAGGAAGGACATGGTGGAGGGTGATGTTGGTGTTCTTTGATGGTCAGCTCTTGTATACCTCGTTTCCACCAAAAACGAACTGGTTCTGAACTGGTGCTGGTTCAAAGTTGGTTCAACTTGCGAACCTTCTCAGAACCTGTTTGTTTTTCCACTGACTAGAGAGCCCAGCGAACGACGTCGTTACGTCACTGTGTACGTCGCCATAAGTCTTAGCTTTCCCAGAAACGCTTGATAGATAGATAGATAGATAGATAGATAGATAGATAGATAGATAGATAGATAGATAGATAGATAGATAGATACAGTGGGGCAAAAAAGTATTTAGTCAGCCACCAATTGTGCAAGTTCTCTCACTTAAAAAGATGAGAGAGGCCTGTAATTTTCATCATAGGTACACTTCAACTATGAGAGACAAAATGAGAAAAAAAAATCCAGAAAATCACATTGTAGGATTTTTAATGAATTTATTTGCAAATTATGGTGGAAAATAAGTATTTGGTCACCTACAAACAAGCAAGATTTCTGGCTCTCACAGACCTGTAACTTCTTCTTTAAGAGGCTCCTCTGTCCTCCACTCGTTACCTGTATTAATGGCACCTGTTTGAACTTGTTATCAGTATAAAAGACACCTGTCCACAACCTCAAACAGTCACACTCCAAACTCCACTATGGCCAAGACCAAAGAGCTGTCAAAGGACACCAGAAACAAAATTGTAGACCTGCACCAGGCTGGGAAGACTGAATCTGCAATAGGTAAGCAGCTTGGTGTGAAGAAATCAACTGTGGGAGTAATTATTAGGAAATGGATGACATACAAGACCACCGATAATCTCCCTCGATCTGGGGCTCCAAGCAAGATCTCACCCCGTGGGGTCAAAATGATCACAAGAACGGTGAGCAAAAATCCCAGAACCACACAGGAGGACCTAGTGAATGACCTGCAGAGAGCTGGGACCAAAGTAACAAAGGCTACCATCAGTAACACACTACGCCGCCAGGGACTCAAATCCTGCAGTGCCAGACGTGTCCCCCTGCTTAAGCCAGTACATGTCCAGGCCCGTCTGAAGTTTGCTAGAGAGCGTTTGGATGATCCAGAATAGGATTGGGAGAATGTCATATGGTCAGATGAAACCAAAATATAACTTTTTGGTAAAAACTCAACTCGTCGTGTTTGGAGGAGAAAGAATGCTGAGTTGCATCCAAAGAACACCACACCTACTGTGAAGCATGGGGGTGGAAACATCATGCTTTGGGGCTGTTTTTCTGCAAAGGGACCAGGACGACTGATCCGTGTAAAGGAAAGAATGAATGGGGCCATGTATCGTGAGATTTTGAGTGAAAACCTCCTTCCATCAGCAAGGGCATTGAAGATGAAACGTGGCTGGGTCTTTCAGCATGACAATGATCCCAAACACACCGCCCGGGCAACGAAGGAGTGGCTTCGTAAGAAGCATTTCAAGGTCCTGGAGTGGCCTAGCCAGTCTCCAGATCTCAACCCCATAGAAAATCTTTGGAGGGAGTTGAAGGTTCGTGTTGCCCAGCGACAGCCCCGAAACATCACTGCTCTAGAGGAGATCTGCATGGAGGAATGGGCCAAAATACCAGCAACAGTGTGTGAAAACCTTGTGAAGACTTACAGAAAACGTTTGACCTCTGTCATTGCCAACAAAGGGTATATAACAAAGTATTGAGAAACTTTTGTTATTGACCAAATACTTATTTTCCACCATAATTTGCAAATAAATTCATAAAAAATCCTACAATGTGATTTTCTGGAAATGTTTTTCTCATTTTGTCTCTCATAGTTGAAGTGTACCTATGATGAAAATTACAGGCCACTCTCATCTTTTTAAGTGGGAGAACTTGCACAATTGGTGGCTGACTAAACACTATAGATAGATAGATAGGTAGGTAGGTACTTTAATTTCTTTGTCAAGCAGCTACAACAACAAAACAAAGGGCAGGTGCAAAATGCCACAACGAAAGTACACAAAAGACAGATACACACGGTACATGATACATAGAGCGGCAGTATGAAAAAGTATAGAAATACAAGATATCTGGAGTGCAAAAAAAAGCTATAAAAAGACATTGCATAGTATGGGTGGTTGGCTGAATATGTACACTATACATTGGTGGATGTTGGATGGTTAACTATACTATACAGGTCGATTGCAGAGAAATACTTCAGTAGCTAAAAATGCATATGATATGAGCGAGGGTAATAATTTTGCATGGTTAAATTAGCTGTACAGGTAAATATACCGTTATATTTACAGATAAGTGCGCCAACTTCAAGCATAACAATTACAATGGCGGACTACATCGTCTTTCTGCAAATGTTTCTCCTGGCTTTGCGAATCCATTTTTCTACTATCTTTCTACTAGCGCTGTGTTTTTAGCAATGGCGGTCACAACCTTTCCCGTCGTGTTGTTGGTCACAATAACCCCGCCCCCAGCCCCCGACGTAAGCATGATGTGGTAAAAGAACGGTTCTAGTCCAGCAAAGAGTTGGTGCCGCTTTGGAACCAATTTTCCTGGCCGAGAACCGGTTCTTTGGCTGTCGAAACACAAAGAACTGGTTCGCGAGTAGGCACCGGCTCCGAACCGGCTCTCAAAATGCTTTGGTGGAAAAGGGGTAGTAGAGGGTTTGAGGAGTAAGGTGAATTTGCTCCTAGACATTGATCTTGGGTCAGTATTGCATTTTCCCCATTAATGCTTAAGGTTAAGATTGGGGGAGGGGAAGCTTATCCTAGATCTTTACCTAGGGGAAACTTCACCCTGGAGCGGTGTTTGTGTTCAGCGGTCATTTAAATGTCCCCCCCTAGGCGAAGGCCAGAGAGGCAGGGCTGTGGAACCTATTCCTGCCAGCAGTCAGTGGTCTCAGTCAGCTAGACTACGCCCACATTGCAGAGGAGACGGGACGATGCCTGTACGCCCCTGACATCTTCAACTGCCAGGCCCCTGGTAAGGCAAGTTTAGGACAAAGTTTTTTGATGATGCACGACCAGGTAGATGATTTTCATGTTTGTAACCATTCATGAGTAATACATGCATCTAATCTAATCTAAGTTATGATGAGTTATAACATTATCTGGTGGTTGTTACAATACGTCAATAGTCGGCCAAGTGTTTATTTTAATTTTTTAATTTTTAATAAAAAAAATACTAAAATTGACAGTAATTCAACAAAATAAGTGTTTAAGTTATGTGATCGAGTCTCAATGTAATCGAGGCATGAAAAACAATGTATATTTGGGCTTAGATGTGGTCAAGTTGCAGTGTACAATTAGGTACCCCTACCAGTTGCATGGTCTTTGTGATGTGATGGTGTTATTGGATAATTCCACAACTATGGTTGTGTTTGCCCCTCCAGATACAGGGAACATGGAGGTCCTCCACATGTTTGGTACTGAGGAGCAGAAGAGAGAGTGGCTCCAGCCCCTGCTCAGTGGACAGATCCGCTCCTGCTTCTGCATGACAGGTACGCTCTCAGCCCCAGAGCCATGTATTAATGTATAGCTACACTATATCCCTGCTATGTATTAATGTATGGCTACACTATATCCCTGCTATGTATTAATGTATGGCTACACTATACCCCTGCTATGTATTACTATATGGCTACACTATATCCCTGCTATGTATTACTATATGGCTACACTATATCCCTGATATGTATTAATGTATGGCTACACTATATCCCTGATATGTATTAATGTATGGCTACACTATATCCCTGCTATGTATTAATGTGTGGCTACACTATATCCCTGCTATGTATTAATGTGTGGCTACACTATATCCCGGCTATGTATTAATAAATGGCTAAACTATATCCCTGCTATGTATTAATATGTGGCTACACTATATCCCTGCTATGTATTAATGTGTGGCTACACTATATCCCTGCTATGTATTAATATATGGCTAAACTATATCCCTGCTATGTATTAATATGTGGCTACACTATATCCCTGCTATGTATTAATATGTGGCTACACTATATCCCTGCTATGTATTAATGTATCTCTAAATACGGCTCCACTAGTCATGTCAGTTCATGTTGCTCAAGAAGATATTACATAATGGATTGCACCTTTTCCACTAGGTCTCAAAACATTATATGGTGATTACTCAGACCTTGTACCACGAATATGTACTCTAGTAGCTCCCACCTGCGTAAATCTACTTGTTAAATTCACTCACTCTATCTTCTTTTTAATTAAGTTTTGATTTATAATTTCAACAGGAGGCTGGGAAAGCCCACTTATTCCAAAATAGACCAGTGACATGCTTAAATGGCAGCCATTTTGTGCCAGTGCATGACCCTATGGAAAGTACACTATTAGAAAAAAGCTGCTAAGTAGAACCGTACAGGGTTCTTTGGTTTGTCCCCGTAGGGGAACCCTCATTGGCGCTGGGTAGAACCCTTTGCAGAGGGTTCTATCTAGGACCCTCTATGTAGGGTTCTTCAAAGAACTCCCTGTATATGGTTCTATAATTTCGACAGGAGGCTGGGAAAGCCCTCTATGAAGGATTCTACCAATAACCATTTTATCATCTAAAGGTTCTTCCTAGAACCGCCTATGAAGGGTTCTACCGATAACCCTTTTATCTTTGGAGGGTTCTTCCTATGGACAGTTCCACCAGCCTTATTAGCCACATCAGGCCTGCAAGTGACATTATGCTGGCTGGCAAGTATGTGTAATTCCTATTGGAATCATGACAGAGTCAGGATATCCAACAAGTGGAATTGTTAATCACCCGCAATCCAACAGATTGGATTAGTTTAGAAAACTGTATGTTATTTAAACAATTCTGAAAATCTGAAAAGTGGGCGTTAGGCTCACTTGTGTTCCTGCAAATCTATATACCTTTTTTCTTTTTTACAGCTTTTCTGCTACGTATACATACATACACATTTTACATACATGGTACTTTTATATACAGCAGTCACATAACATTAATACATTACCAAACATAAGCTCTTTAATCCCACCCCTCAGCCACTCTCAGCACATCCCGCATATCACCATAGACCACCAACATTTGGTTTCCATGTGCCATATATTTTTCAATTGTGCTGTGATGTTTTACATACATTTTGGACCTTTCTAAACGTATAGTATCCACAGATTATGAGCTAAAGATGAAAACCTTTCCTACAAGTATTTTAATATTATTTATTGACTGACTATTGCTTTCCAAATTGCCCAACACTGCTATTTGTAAGGTTAATTTTAAGTGAATGTTGTGACCTTTTTAACCATTCCTGAACCTCTGACCAGAAACAAGCTACATAGGGGCAATACCAGAATAAATGATCTAGTGATTCTGTCTCTTCAAAGCAAATTGTTGTATGCCCCATATATATAGCATTCTGTTGGTGGCAAGAATTTTGTATATGATAATTTAAATAGAAAAACTCAGTGTTGAATCAAGTGTTGTTTTTTGAACCAGTTCATAAACCATGTGCCATGGAATAGGTACATCGAAATTCTCTTCCCATTTATTTTGCAACCTGTATGGCATTTTGTCCTCAAATTAAACTGCTATATTTTTCTATTTATGCCAATTCCTTTCAGCCAACATGTATCTTTAATATATGGCAGACAAACAAGTCTCCTACCTTCTCCCTCTTCCACTTGCCTCCTTCATTTTTGTGGTAGTGCTGCAATCAGTTGGTTCTAAGTTTGGATTGAGCAGACACTCCCTTATATTTTTTCGATAGCTGCATATGTGACATAATTCCTCCGTTTCTGTTCATAAATCATTAATAAATATAAAACAACATTGTTTCCATAAAGAATGTTTTTTATGAATCAGTATATTTGAGTTTAACCATAACATTTGTTGTAATATTTGTTCTATCTTTTCTGGAGGATAAAACTGAAATAGTAAACAGCTTTATATGGCTTGTTTAAGAAAGGGCGATACTTTAAACAAAATTTCATTTTCAATTAGTCGGAAATGAGAAGTTGTAATCTGTATAAAGGCAATTTTTTAACAAAGGATGAGCCTTTAATTAATAATCTACTGAAGAACCATTTTGGGTTTAAGTATAATTTATGTATGAGTGAAGCTTTTAAGTGAGAGGTTTAAAGCTTTAATATTTAATAATTTTAGCCCCCCAAACTCATATTCATTATGTAAATAGGCACGTTTAATTTTGTCTGGCTTAGCATTCCAAATAAAATGAAATATTTTAATAAAACAATCGAGTCGTCTGGAGTAGGCAGTGCCGATAGTAAGCAAGTAAACTGCGATAGGACCAAAGAGTTAATCAATGTGATTTTCTTCCCATAAATAGACAAGTATTTTAAATGAAATGTTAACCTTTATTTTACTAGACAAGTCAGTTAAGAACAAATTCTTATTTACAATGACGGCCTAGGAACAGTGGGTTAACTGCCTTGTTCAGGGGCAAAACGACTGATTTTTTGTGAAGGCGTGAGTATAATACATAGAGAGCCAGGCGCAGGAGGTAGCGTGAACTCAAGGATAACTTTAATCCAAAATCACGCATACAACGTCCGAACAGGAAATATATACAACTGTTCTTGAATAAGCGAATGTAACAATGATAACACGATCACATAGAACAATATCCGACAAGGACATGGGGGAACAGAGGGAACATATATACATGAAGTAATGAGGGGAAATGAGAACCAGGTGTGCGTAATGACAAGACATGACAAATGGAATAATGAATGATCGAGCGGCAGTGGCTAGAAAGCCGGTGACGACGATCGCCGAAGCATGCCCGAACAAGGAGGTGAGTCAACTTCGGCAGGAGTCGTGAGTACCCCCCCCTTGACGCGCAGCTCCAGCTGCGTTCCGACACCGGCTTTGGGGACGACCCGGACGGCGAGGCGCCGGGCGCTCCGGGCGGCGACGGTGGAAATCCCGTAATAGGGAATGGTCAAGCACATCCCCCCTCGGCACCCAGCACCTCTCCTCTCCTCCGGGCCATACCCCTCCCACTCCACGAGGTACTGAAGGCCCCCCGCCCGACGTCTCGAATCCAAGATGGAACGAACGGAGTACGCCGGGACCCCTTCGATGTCCAACGGGGGTGGGGGGGCTTCCCGTACCTCAGACTCCTGGAGCGGACCAGCCACCACCGGCCTGAGGAGAGACACATGAAACGAGGGGTTAATACGGTAATCGGGAGGGAGTTTTAACCTGTACGTAACCTCATTGATTCTCCTCAGGACTTTGAATGGCCCTGCAAACCGCGGGCTCAGCTTCCGGCATGGCAGGCGGAGAGGTAGGTTCCGGGTCGAGAGCCAGACCCGATCACCCGGTGTGTATACTGGGGCCTCACTGCGGTGACGGTCTGCGCCTATTTTGTGTCGACATACTGCCCGCTGGAGATGAACATGGGCAGCTTCCCATGTCGCCTCCGCATGACGGAACCACTCATCCACCGCAGGGGCTTCGGTCTGGCTCCGATGCCACGGTGCCAGAACCGGCTGGTAACCTAACACACACTGAAATGGGTTTAGGTTGGTAGAGGAGTGACGGAGGGAATTCTGTGCCATCTCAGCCCATGGCAGGTACGTCGACCACTCCCCCGGCCGGTCCTGGCAGTAGGACCTTAAGAACCTACCTATATCCTGATTTACCCTCTCCACCTGCCCGTTAGATTCGGGGTGAAACCCAGAGGTAAGGCTGACGGAGACCCCCAGGTGTTCCATAAATGCTTTCCACACCCTAGATGTGAATTGGGGGCCCCGATCAGATACTATATCCTCTGGTACCCCGTAGTGCCGGAAGACATGAGTGAATAGGGCCTCCGCAGTCTGCAGGGCCGTGGGGAGACCGGGCAGAGGCAAGAGGCGGCAGGACTTGGAGAAACGGTCCACAACGACCAGGATAGTGGTGTTCCCCTGGGAAGGTGGAAGGTCTGTCAGGAAATCTATCGATAAATGTGACCACGGCCGTTGTGGAATAGGTAAGGGAAGTAATTTACCTCTGGGAAGGTGTCTAGGTGCCTTACACTGGGCGCACACCGAGCAGGAGGAGACATACACCCTAACATCCTTAGCCAAGGTGGGCCACCAATATTTCTCAGAAAGGCAGCGCACTGTCCGACCGATACCAGGGTGACGTGAGGGCCCAATAGATGAGCCGGTCACGGACAGCAGACGGCACGTACAGACGTCCAGCGGGACAGGACGGTGGAGCTGGCTCTGTGTGCAATGCCTGCTCAATGTCCGCGTCCAGCGCCCATACCACCGGCGCTATAATGCAGGAGGCCGGTAGTATGGGGGTGTCATCCATGGGCCTCTCCTCCTTGTCGTACAGCCGAGACAGTGCGTCTGCCTTAATGTTCTTAGTTCCTGGAATATAGGAGATGGTGATGTGAAAACGTGTGAAAAACATGGCCCACCTGGCCTGACGAGGATTCAGCCTCCTAGCTGCCCGGATGTACTCCAGGTTACGGTGGTCAGTCCAGATGAGGAAAGGGTGTTTAGCCCCCTCAAGCCAATGTCTCCACACAGTCAAAGCCTTGACTACAGCCAACAACTCCCGATCACCTACATCATAGTTTTGCTCCGCCGGGCTGAGCTTCTTTGAGAAGAAGGCACATGGACGGAGCTTAGGTGGCGTGCCCGATCGTTGGGATAAGACTGCTCCTACCCCTGATTCGGACGCGTCCACCTCTACTATGAACTGCAAAGAGGGATCCGGATGGGCCAGCACCGGGGCCGCGGTGAAAAGAGCCTTCAGCTGCCTGAATGCCCTGTCCGCCGTAGCGCACCAACGGAGACGGGACGGACCCCCCTTTAACAGTGAAGTAATGGGAGTCGCCACCTTGCCAAAACCCCGGATAAACCTCCGATAGAAATTGGCAAACCCTAAAAACCGCTGTACCTCTTTGACCGTGGTGGGAGTCGGCCAATTACGCACGGCTGAAATGCGGTCACTCTCCATCTCCACCCCGGAGGTGGTAATGTGGTATCCAAGGAAGGAAACGGACTGTTGGAAGAACAGACATTTTTCTGCCTTGACATACAGGTTATGCTCCAGCAGTCGTCCAAGT
The DNA here is from genome assembly GCA_023634145.1 of Thymallus thymallus. Classification (NCBI taxonomy): domain Eukaryota; kingdom Metazoa; phylum Chordata; class Actinopteri; order Salmoniformes; family Salmonidae; genus Thymallus; species Thymallus thymallus. The sequence goes on from CM042418.1 coordinate 13,703,401, forward strand.
ACTTTACGGACTAGGGAAACATGTTAGACGCGTGTAGCGGAATACACCAGAATGTCATCGATGTATACTACCACACCGCAACCGAACATGTCCCTGAAAACATTGTCCACAAAAGATTGGAAGACCGATGGTGCATTCATCAACCCGTATGGCATGACTAGATATTCATAGTGACCTGAAGTGGTACTAAATGCCGTTTTCCACTCATCTCCCTCCCGGATACGAACCAAATTGTACGCACTCCTGAGATCTAGTTTAGTGAAGAAGCATTGATTCAATCACAGATTAAATGAGAGGTAGAGGGTAACTATACCTTTCTGTGATCTGGTTGAGGGCGCGGTAATCAATGCATGGGCGCAGACCACCATCCTTCTTCTTCACAAAAAAGAAGCTTGAGGAAGCGGGTGAAGTAGAGGACCGTATGAACCCCTGTCGTAGGGACTCAGAAACATATGTTTCCATAGCCTCTACCTGCGACAGGGGATACACATGACTCCTGGGAAGTACAGCGTCTACCTTGAGGTTTATCGCACAATCCCCTGGGCGATGAGGTGGTAATTTATTAGCCTTTTTCTTAGAGAAGGCTTGAGCCAAATCTAGGTATTCTGGGGGAATGCGCACGGTGGGGACATTCTCTGGACTCTCCACTGTGGTTGCACCAACGGAAACACCTACACACCTCCCCGGACACTCTGATGACCACCCCGTTAGAGCCCTCTGTTTCCACAAAAAGGTGGGATTGTGAGTACTTAACCAGGGCAGTCCTAGTACCACCGGAAATGCAGGAGAATCAATAATGAAGAAATTAATTTTCTCCTTATGATTCTCCTGGGTGATCATAACAATGTCTCCGGTGGTCTCCTTAACATACCCAGACCCTAATGGTCGACTATCTAATGCGTGAATGGGAATGGGGATGGACATGGGCGTAAGCGAGATCCCTAATCTACTAGCTAGAGTACTATCCATAAAATTTCCAGCTGCGCCTGAATCGACTAGCGCCTTACACTGGGGAATAGCACAAAATTCAGGAAATGACACTGGAATGTAGAGGTGTGTAACAGAGGACTCTGGGTAAGTGTGGTGCGCTGTTACCTGGGGTGATGCCAGAGTGTCCTGCCTGCCGCCTCTATACCCAGTATTCTGGAAACAACGCGCCGCCGAATGTCCATGACGACCACAGGATGCGCACTGGACCCGACTCCCGCGACGACTCCGGACGGCCGTTCCACCCATTTCCATAGGAACAGGATCTGGTGTGGATAAGGGTGGTAAGAGCGGACCCCCCACTGGACGTCCGCGAGATGCCAGCAGATTGTCCAGTCTTATTGCCATATCCACGAGTTGGTCAAAACTAAGCGTGGCGTCCCGGCAAGCTAGCTCTCGACGGACGTCCTCGTGCAAACTGCAACGAAAATGGTCAATGAGAGCCCGCTCATTCCACCCTGACCCGGCCGCTAACGTCCGGAAATCCTGCGCACTCCTCGTCCCCTGTCTTAGGTGGAAAAGGCGTTCACCCGCCTCTCTTCCTTCTGGTGGATGGTCGAAAACGGCTCGGAAGTGGCGGGCGAACTCCCCGAAGTTGTCCAACGCTGTTCCCTCTCTCCAAGTTGCGTTGGCCCACTCCAGGGCTTTCCCAGTTAGACAGGAGACGAGGGCAGATACCTTCTCACGGTCCGACGGAGGAGGGGATATAGTGCTGAATGCCAGCTCTAACTGAAGTAGGAACCCCTGGCACTGGGCGGCGGTTCCGTCGTATTCCCGGGGCAGGGAAATGTGGATTCCTCCGGTAGGTTGTGGTGGAGTGTGGATCCCTCTGTTAGATGGCACCGTATGCGCTAATGGTGAGGCTCCACTGTCTGGTCGGTTGTGCTCCAATCGCTGGACAGCCTGTAGAACCCGATCCATCGCCTCTCCTAGGCTGGTGAGCATGGTGGAGTGCTCTCTCACTCTCTCCACTACCCCGGTCATATTATTTGCTCCTGCTGACTCCATTTCAAAGGGTCGGATATTCTGTGAAGGCGTGAGTATAATACATAGAGAGCCAGGCGCAGGAGGTAGCGTGAACTCAAGGATAACTTTAATCCAAAATCACGCATACAACGTCCGAACAGGAAATATATACAACTGTTCTTGAATAAGCGAATGTAACAATGATAACACGATCACATAGAACAATATCCGACAAGGACATGGGGGAACAGAGGGAACATATATACATGAAGTAATGAGGGGAAATGAGAACCAAGACATGACAAATGGAATAATGAATGATCGAGCGGCAGTGGCTAGAAAGCCGGTGACGACGATCGCCGAAGCATGCCCGAAGGAGGTGAGTCAACTTCGGCAGGAGTCGTGACATTTTTACCTTGTTAGCTCAGGGATTCGATCCAGCAACTTTTCAGTTACGGGCCCAGCACTCTAACTATTTTTGCAAACGTTCTATTGAAATTGATTGTGGTAAGTTCATTTATATTTTGGGGAGATGTGAATACCAAATATATCTACTTCACCATCTGCTCATTTTATTGGTAAACTGCAAGGTAGTGTAAACACTGTCATTTAACGATCCAATACTTAATATGGTACACTTGTCCTAATTAGGTTTTAGTCCAGAGAGGGTAGAACAGTGGTCAAGATCTTCAATGAGACTGTGAGGGATCCAGATGGCAGACTTAAGAAAAAACTTGAGTCATCGGCATACATCAACACTTGTTTTTATCCCCTGGATTTCTAAACTCTTGATGTTCTTGTTGGATCTAATTTTAATGGCTAGTATTTCAATGGCCATAATAAATAGATATGGCGACAACAGACAGCCTTGTTTTACTACTCTTAAAAGCTCAATACTTTCTGAGAAGTAACCATTATTTACTATTTTACTGGGGATGCTGTACATAACTTTAACCCATTGTATAAGAGATACACCGAAATTAATGTTATCCAGGCATTTATATATAAATTCTAGTCATACTTATCAAACGCTTTTTCAAAATCTGCTATGAAAATCTGTATATTCATAATATTCAATTGTTTCAAGTAATTGTCATATATTATCTTCAATATATTGTCTATGTAAAAATCCTGTCTGATCAGGATGAACAATATCTGGGGAAACCCTTTTTTATTCTATGTGCTATGCATTTTGCCAGGATTTTTTGCATCACAACATTGAAGTGTAAGAAGCCTCCAGTTCTTTAAATGGACTGGATCTGGATACTTACCACCTGGGTCCTGTTTTAGTAGTAATGAAATCAGACGTCCTCGTTGAGTACCTGGAAGTCTACCATTTTTATAGGAGTAATTAAAACATGCTATAATGGATCTTTGTGTAAATCAAAAAAGGTCTGATATACCTCTACTGGTATATCATCAAGCCCTGGTGTTTTTCCAGACTGAAAATATTTAATTGCCTCAAAAAGTTCCTCTTCTGTAAGTTCACACAGGTCTTTCTGTAAATTTTACATTATTATTATTATTAGGAAATAAATCATTACAGTTAACATCATTCAGTGGAAGTGGAGGAGATTGAAAATAAAACATATGCTTAAAATGTTTTGCTTCCTCTTTGAAAATATTATTTGGTGAATCATGGATGACTTTTCGAGGTATTTGTGTGTCATCGGTTTGGTTGATTTAGGATGAGTTACACTCTGTGTACACATTGCTGGGAATTTACTGTGCATAGAGAAACCTCCACTCTAGAGTGGATCAGTGTTTGGACTAATTATAGAGCGATTCACACACTCATGCACACGCATACACAGAGAGAGAGTATGTCCTGCTGTGTTAAACACTACCCATCGATCTCTGTGTGGGTAGGTTTGTATCCTGTCCACAGACTTTAAAAAAGGGTTAACACGCACATTACTATGCTTTTCCCCAAAGTTGACATAGTAGAAAAACATGTACCAATAACTCACGCACAATTTGACCATTTTACCCTGTCAACAGAGCCTGATGTGGCCTCCAGTGATGCCACCAACATGGAGTGTACCCTTCAGATGGACCAAGACCATTACATCATTCGCGGGAGGAAGTGGTGGAGCAGTGGTGCGTAAACGTACTTGTTATTTCACTAACTTCTTTTTAATTCCGTTTTGATTTATGATTCCAGCTGGAGACTAGGAAAGCAGGGAAGCCTATCCGTTGTTTACTTACGCCAAAATAGACCATTAACATGCCTAAATTAGTAAAAGACATTTAAAATGTCATATTATGTATAGTATATACAGTGTTGTAACGAATAGTGCAAATAGTTAAAGTACAAAAGGGAAAATAAATAAACATAAATATGGGTTGTATTTACAATGGTGTTTGTTCTTCACTGGTTGCCCTTTTCTTGTGGCAACAGGTCACAAATATTGCTGCTGTGATGGCACACTGTTGTATTTCACCCAGTAGATATGGGAGTTTATCAAAGTTGGGTTTGTTTTCTAATTCTTTGTGCATCTGTGTAATCTGAGGGAAATTTGTGTCTCTAATATGGTCATACATTTGGCAGCTCAGTTTCCACCTCATTTTGTGGGCAATGTGCACATAGTCTTCTCTTGAAGCTTTCCTTAAGTTTGGGTCAGTCACATTGGGAAGGTATTCTGCCACTGTGTACTCTTTGTTTAGGGCCAAATACATCTTTCCACAAACACATCTTTCCAATGTGTCAAGTAATTATGATTTGGTTGGGTCTAATTGTGTTGCTGTCCTGGGGCTTTGTGGGGTCTGTTTGTGTTTGTGAACAGAGCCCCAGGACCAGCTTGCTTAGGGGACTCTTCTCCAGGTTCATCTCTCTGTAGGTGATGGCTTTGTTATGGAAGGTTTGGGAATTGCTTCCTTTTAGGTGGTTGTAGAATTTAACTGCTCTTTTCTGGATTTTGATAGTTCGTGGGTATCGGCCTAATTCTGCTCTGCATGCATTATTTGGTGTTTTACGTTGTACACAGAGGATATTTTTGCAGAATTCTGCATGCAGTCTCAATTTGGTGATTGTCCCATTTTGTGAATTCTTGGTTGGTGAGCGGACCCCAGACCTCACAACCATAAAGGGCAATGGGTTCTATAACTGATTCAATTATTTTTAGCCAGATCCTAATTGGTATGTTGAATTTTATGTTCCTTTTGATGGCATAGAGGCCCTTCTTGCCTTGTCTCGCAGCTCGTTCACAGCTTTTCCTGTGGCACTGATGTTTAGGCCGAGGCATGTTGAATTTTTAATTGCTCTAGGGCAACGGTGTCTAGATGGAATTTATATTTGTGGTCCTGGCGACTGGACCTTTTTTGGAACCCCTTTATTTTTGTCTTACTGAGATTTATCGTCAGGGCCCAGGTTTGGCAGAATCTGTGCAGAAGATCTACACAACCGTTCAAAAGTTTGGGGTCACTTAGAAATGTCCTTGTTTTTGAAAGAAACGCACATTTTTGGTCCATTAAAATAACATCAAATTGATCAGAAATACAGTGTAGACATTGTTATTGTTGTAAATGACTATTGTAGCTGGAAACGGCAGATTTTTAATGGAATATCTATATATGCATACAGAGGCTCATTATCAGCGACCATCACTCCTATGTTCCAATGGCACGTTGTGTTAGCTAATCCAAGTTAATCATTTTAAAAGGCTAATTGATCATTAGAAAACCCTTTTGAAATTATGTTAGCACAACTGAAAACTGTTGTGCTGATTAAAGAAGCAATAAAACTGTCCTTCTTTAGACTAGTTGAGTATCTGGAGCATCAGCATTTGTGGGTTAGATTACTACTCCCTTCACAGAATAGCGCAAGCTGGCTCTAACCAGAATAGAAAGAGGAGTGGGAGGCCTCGGTGCACAACTGAGCAAGGCAACAGGTACATTAGAGTGTCTAGTTTGAGAAACAGACACCTCACAAGTCCTCAACTGGCAGCTTCATTAAATAGTACCCGCAAAACACCAGTCTCAACGTCAACAGTGAAGTGGCGACTCCAAGATGCTGGCCTTCTAGGCAGAGTTGCAAAGAAACTGTCTGTTTCAAACTAGACACTCTAATGTACTTGTCCTCTTGCTCAGTTGTGCACCGAGGCCTCTCACTCCTCTTTCTGTTCTGGTTAGAGACAGTTTGTGTTATTCTATTCTCTTAAGGCCTCTCTGTCTGTCTGTCTGTCTGTCTGTCTGTCTGTCTGTCTGTCTGTCTGTCTGTCTGTCTGTCTGTCTGTCTGTCTGTCTGTCTGTCTGTCTGTCTGTCTGTCTGTCTGTCTGTCTGTCTGTCTGTCTGTCTGTCTGTCTGTCTGTCTGTCTGTTTGCATGCCACCAAAGGAGAAGGGCATAAAGTGTATAATCTTAATTGTGACTCCTCCCATGCTATTTGAACAATGCTCTAATCGCCTGAGAGCATTACCACCCAAAAGCAGTGCTTCTTTTCATCTCTCTACCCAAACAGACTAACGAGGTAAACCCCAGAGGGGGGACATTTTACCCTCTGAGTCACACATGGCTAACAGAACTCATTCTTGGAACCAAGACATTAGTCATAGAACAAGCAAACACTGAAAGGACCATGTTAAACATTGTGTCTTGTGCGTCTATGTGCTTTAAGTGCTTTAAAAGGCCATTCAAGGATTGCGTGACTGTTTTAAATATTGACTCTGTTTGTATATAGTGGATGAAGAGGTCTATTTGTGGGATATTTGACAAAGGTGCATATACCAGTGACTCACCGGCCAAACAGTATCTCCACCCTATAAGCCAGGGATCATTAACTAGATGGATGATTTTTTTCTTGAGCGGATGGTTGGGGGCCTGGAACATAATTACAAATAATTTGTAGACTGCAAATTGACAGCAAGAAGCTCAAACATAAACTACTACTGGTCCAAAGTTTTAGAACACATACTGATTCAAGGGTTTTTCTTAAATTTTTACTAATTTCTACATTGTAGAATAATAGTGAAGACATCAAAACTATGAAATAACACATATGGAATCATGTAATAACCCAAAAAATCAAAATATATGTAATATTTTAGATTAATCAAATAGCCACCCTTTGCCTTGATGACAGGCTTTGCACACTCTTGGCATTCTCTCAACCAGCTTCATGAGGTAGTCACCTGGAATGCATTTCAATTAACAGGTGTGCCTTAAATTTAATTTGTGGAATTTCTTTCCTTCTTAATGCGTTTGAGCCAATCATTTGTATTGTGATAAGGTAGGGGGGGTATACAGAAGATAGCCCTTTTTGACCAAATCCATATTAAGGCAAGGGACAGCTCAAATAAGCAAAGAGAAACGAAAGTCCATCATTACTTTAAGACATTAAGGTCAGTCACTTTGAAAGTTTCTTCAAGTGCAGTCGCAAAAACCATCAAGCACTATGATGAAACTGGCTCAGGAATGGAAGACCCAGAGTTACCTCTTCTGCAGAGTATAAGTTCATTAGAGTAACCAGCCTCAGAAATTGCAGGCCAAATAAATGCTTCACAGAGTTCAAGTAACAGACACATCTCAACATCAACTGCTGCAAGGAAACCACTACTAAATAACACCAATAGGAAGAAGAGGCTTGCTCGGGCCAAGAAGCACGAGCAATGGACATTAGACCCGTGGAAATTTGTCCTTTGGTCCAAATTTGAGATTTTTGGTTCCAACCGCCGTGTCTTTGTGAGATGCGGTGTGGGTAAACGGATGATCTCTGCATGTGTATTTCCCACCGTAAAGCATGGAGGAGGAGGTGTTATGGTGTGGGGGTGCTTTGCTGGTGACACTGTCTGTGATTTATTTAGAATTCAAGGCACACTTAACCAGCATGGCTCCCACAGTATTCTGCAGCGATACACCATCCCATCTGGTTTGGTCTTAGTGGGACTATCATTTGTTTTTCAACAGAACAATGACTCAACACACCTCCAGGCTGTGTAAGGGCTATTTGACCAAGGATAGTGATGGAGTGCTGCATCAGATGACCTGGCCTCCACAATCACCCGACCTTAAACAAGTTGAGATGGTTTGGGATGAGTCGCATCGCAGAGTGAAGGAGTAGCAGCCAAGTGCTCAGCATACAGTTGAAGTTGGAAGTTTACATACACCTTAGCCAAATACATTTAAACTCAGTTTTTCACAATCCTGACATTTAATCCTAGTAAAAATTCCCTGTCAGGTCAGATAGGATCACCACTTCATTTTAAGAATGTGAAATGTCAGAATAGTAGAGAGAATTATTTATTTCAGCTTTTATTTTTTTCATCACATTCCCAGTGGGTCAGAAGTTTACATACACTCAATTAGTATTTGGTAGCATTGCCTTTAAATTGTTTAACTTGGGTCAAATGTTTCGGGTAGCCTTCCACAAGCTTCCCACAATAAGTTGGAGGAATTTTGGCCCATTCCTCCTGACAGAACTGGTGTAACTGAGTCAGGTTTGTAGGCCTCCTTGCTCGCACAAGCTTTTTCAGTTCTGCCCACAACTTTTCCATAAGATTGAGGTCAGGGCTTTGTGATGGCCACTCCAATACCTTGACTTTATTGTCCTTAAGCCATTTTGCCACAACTTTTGGAAGTATGCTTGGGGTTATTGTCCATTTGGAAGACCCATTTGCGACCAAGCTTTAACTTCCTGATGTTTTGAGATGTTGCTTCAATATATCCACATAATTCTCTTTCCTCATGATGCCATCTATTTTGTGAAGTGCACCAGTCCCTCCTGCAGCAAAGCACCCCCACAACATGATTCTGCCACCCCCGTGCTTCACTGTTGGGATGGTGTTCTTCGGCTTGCAAGCCTCCCCTTTTTCCTCCAAACATAACAATGGTCATTATGGCCAAACAGTTCTATATTTGTTTTATCAGACCAGAGGACATTTCTCCAAAAAGTACTATCTTTGCCCCATGTGCAGTTGCAAACCAGAGTCTGGCTTTTTTATGGCGGTTTTGGAGGAGTGGCTTCTTCCTTGCTGAGCTGCCTTTCAGGTTATGTCGATATAGGACTCATTTTAATGTGGATATAGATACTTTTGTACCTGTTTCCTCCAGCATCTTCACAAGGTCCTTTGCTGTTGTTCTGAGATTGATTTTCACTTTTCGCACCAAAGTACGCTCATCTCTAGGACACAGAACGCGTCTCCTTCCTGAGCAGTATGATGGCTGCGTGGTCCCATGGTGTTTATACTTGCATACTATTGTTTGTACAGATGAACGTGTTACCTTCAGGCGTTTGGAGGTTGAAGGTAGGCCTTGAAATACATCCACAAGTACAGCTCCAATTGACTCAAATATGTCAATTAGCCTATCAGAAGCTTCTAAAGCCATGACATCATTTTCTGGAATTTTACAAGTGAATTATAAATGAAATAATCTGTCTGTAAACAATTGTTGGAAGAATTACTTGTGTCATGCACAAAGTAGATGTCCTAAACGACTTGCCAAAACTATAGTTTGTTAACATGAAATCTGTGGAGTGGTTGAAAAATGAGTTGATGACTTCAACCTAAGTGTATGTAAACTTCCGACTTCAACTGTATGTGGGAACTCCTTCAAGACTGTTGGAAAAGCATTCCAGGTGAAGCTGGTTGAGAGAATGGCAAGATTGTGCAAAGGGTGGCTATTTGAAGAATCTCAAATATAAAATATATTTGTTTAACACTTTTTTGGTTACTACGTTATTCCATATCTATTATTTCATAGTTTGTACAATGTAGAAAATAGTAAAAATGAAGAAGAAGCCTTGAAAGAGTAGGTGTTCTAAAACCTTTGACTGGTAATGTATATAATATTTGACTAAAACATAATCATTTCAAACCTTTCTTACATTTCTATGCGATCAAGCGTACAAGTGTTGTAAACTTCCGTCTTCAACTGTATGTAAGAATGCTGTTCCTTGACTATATCTCAGCATTCAACACCATTGTACCCTCCAAGCTCATCATTAAGCTTGAGGCCCTGGGTCTGAGCCCCGTCCTGTGCAACTGAATCCTGAACTTCCTGACGGGCCGCGCCCAGGTGGTGAAGGTAGGAAACAACACCTCCACTTTGCTGATCCTCAACACTGGGGGCCCCACAAGGGTGCATGCTCAGCCCCCTCCTGTACTCCTGCCAAGCACACCTCCAACTCAATCATCAAGTTTGCAGACGACACAACAGTAGTAGGCTTGATTACCAACAATGACGAGACAGCCTACAGGGAGGAGGTGAGGGCTTTGGGAGTGTGGTGCCAGGAAAATAACCTCTCACTCAACATCAACAAAACGAAGGAGATGATCGTGGACTTCAGGAAACAGCAGAGGGAGCACCCCCCTATCAACGGGACCGCAGTGGAGAAGGTGGAAATCTTCAAGTTCACTGACAATCTGAAATGGTACACCCACACAGACAGTGTGGTGAAGAAGACACAACAGTGCTTCTTCAACCTCAGGAGGCTGAAGAAATGTGGCTTGTCACCTAAAACCCTCACAAACTTTTGCAGATGCACAATTGAAAGCATCCTGATGGGCTGTATCACCGCCTAGTACGGCAACTGCACTTCCCGCAACTGCAGGGCTCTCCAGAGGGTGGTGCGCTCTGCCCAACGCATCACCGGGGGCAAACTACCTGCCCACCAGGACACCTACATCACTCGATCTCACAGGAAGGCCAAAAAGATAATCAAGGACAACAACCACCCGAGCCACTGCCTGGTCACCCCGCTATCATCCAGAAGGCGAGGTCAGTACAGTTGCATCAAAGTTGGGACCGAGAGACTGAAAAACAGCTGCTATCTCAAGGTCATCACTGTTAAATAGCCATCACTAGCACATTAGAGGCTGCTGCCTATATACATAGACTAGAAATCACTGGCCACTTTAATAAATAGATCACTAGTCACTTTAAAATAGTTAACACATCTTGCATTACTCATCTCATATGTATATACTGTATTCCGTACTATTCTATTGTAACTTAGTCTATGTTGCTCTGACATTGCTCGTCCATAGATTTATATATTCTTAATTCCATTCCTTTACTTAGATTTGTGTGTATTGGGTATATGTTGTGAAATTGTTCGATATTACTTGTTAGATATTACTGCACTGTCTGAGATAGAAACACAAGCATTTTGCTACACCCACAATAACATCTGCTAAACACGTTTTGATTTTGAATGGGATGTATGTATGCCTGTAGATGTTGCTCACTTACATATTCCAGATGTTCCCACCGTTAAAAACATTCTCTGCATGGCATGGAACATTGGTCTGTTTTCAGTATCGACACAGAACATATCCTTAACCCTTTCAAGACTGTCTTGTCTTGTTATAATTCAATCTGAGAGAAGTTGAGTATTTATGGTCTTGTTTGGCTCCATTAGTAGAGCAATGACTGGATCGTCGGTTCAATTCCCGTTGGGACCACCCATATGAAAATGTATGCAGTCCCTACTGTATGTCGCTTTGGATGAAAGTGTCTTCTAAATGACATACATTATTATTATGTTGCCTATATACCTGTGATTCATCTGATAATACTTGGTATGTCGGTGTTGATACTATTGAACACACGTTTTCTGGCATTGGATAACATATTTTGGAAATGGGGCTAACGATTACATTCTCTGCATTGTATCGCACGAAAAAACTGTGTTGTGTATCAGACTGTGAAACACTGTTGCATCCCAAATAGCACCCTATCCCCTATATAGTGCACTAATTTTGACCAGAGCCAAATGGGTCCTGATCAAAAATAGTGCACTATATAGGGAATAGGGTGCCATTTGGGACATAACCACTGAAAGTATCACTCTTATGGCATGTTGGGTTTCATCAACACGTATGCAAGTTATGCAAGTAATTGGCTGTACATGTAAGGGGTTTTTAAACCCATGAACAAAAGGAGTAGTGGTCTGAATGAATTACAGAGACATCATTATCCTGGAAACTAGTGGTTTACCTGGTTTTCCAGCTTTAGGGGTTTTCCAGCTTTGTGGTTCAATCGAAGGAGGAATATTATGCAATTAGTAATTGATGGTATAGAGAGATGCCAATCACTAACCAAGATAGTAATTTCTCTACTATAATATAAATGGGTATAGTTCACACAACATGTAGCTTTGAGATGGCCTTGCATTTGGTAGAGATTCAAATAATATTTTCTTTATTGGTATTATACAGAAATGACGGTGAAGCAAATGTATTTCACCAACTAAACCAAGTCTGAAGTGACGTCTGATACTTGTGGGTCGTATTATGTGTAGAAGTTGGCACGTGATACAATCAGTCAGGATGCTCTCCATGGTGCAGCTGTAAATGTTCTTAAGGGTCTGAGGGCCCATAATAAATTGTTTCAGCCTCCTGAGGGAGAAGAGGCACTGCCAATCCTTTTTCAAGACTGTGCTGGTGTGAGAGGATCATATTAAATCCTCAGGTATGTGGACACTGATGAAGCTCTTGATTGTGTCAATTAGGTTGGGGGTGTGCACCCGCCCCTGTTTCTAATAGTCCATGATCAGCTCCTTGGTCGTGCTGTTGAGGGAAAGGTTGTTGTCCTGGCACCACACTGCCAGGTCTCTGACCTCCTCCCTGTAGGCTGTCTCATCGCCGTTGGTGATCAGGCCTACCACCGTCATGTCGTCAGCAAACTTGATGATGGCGTTGGAGTCATGTGTGGCCACACAGTCATTGGTGAACATGGAGTACAGGATGGGGATAAGCACACACCCCTGGGGGGTCAGTGTTGGGAAGTGCAGGATCCAATTGCAGAGGGAGGTGTTCAATCCCAGGGCCCAGAGCTTGGTTACAAGCTTGGAGGGCACTATAGTGTTGAACGCCGAGCTGTAGTCGATGAACAACGTCCTCACATGGGTATTCCTCTTTTCTAGGTGGGAGAGGGCAGTGTGGAGTGCAATTGTGAATGCGTTGTCTGTGGATCTGTTGGGGCAGAATGCAAATTGGAGTGGGTCCAGGGTGTCTGGGATGATCAAGTTCATGTGTGCCATGACCAGCCTTTCAAAGCACTTCATAATTACAGATGTGAGTGCTACAAAGCGGTAGTCATTGTGGCAGGATGCCTTAGAGTTTTTGGGAATAGGAATGATGGTAGTCAACTTGAAACATTTGGGGATTACAGACTGGGACAATTAGAGGTTGAAAATGTTTGTGAAGAAGCCTGTCAGCTGTTCTGCACATTTATACAAAAAAAAAATACTGAGACTAGGGTCTCTTTTTATTTTTTACCTTTATTTAACTAGGCAAGTCAGATAAGAACTAATTCTTATTTACAATGACGGCCTACCTACAGGGACAGCCATTGTTGTACGGCACCCCTGGAGCAAATTGCTCAAGGACACAGACAGGTTTTCACCTTGTCAGCTCTGGGATTTGATCCAGTAAACCGACCTGCATAACAGATGAGCCCTGCCTAAATACATCAAACGCATACAACATTACTAAAAATATTAAGAAAAACAGACACATTTTTCAACATAGAGGTCTCTGATCATTACTCTGAACTGACTAAGGGTGACCAGACCATCTAATTTCAGAGACCTCTAAATTGAGTAAAGCTGCTTTTTATTTTTTTATGCCCTTTATGTGGAACAACTTACAGAGGTCTCTGAAATTAGATGGTCTGGTCACCCTTAGTCAGTTCAGAGTAATGATCAGAGACCTCTATATAGATCTATCTATCTATCTATCTATCTATCTATCTATCTATCTATCTATCTATCTATCTATCTATCTATCTATCTATCTATCTATCTATCTATCTATCTATCTATCTATCTATCTATCTACAGTGGGGAGAACAAGTATTTGATACACTGCCAATTTTGCAGGTTTTCCCACTTACAAAGCATGTAGAAGTCTGTAATTTTTATCATAGGTACTCTTCAACTGTGAGTGACGGAATCTAAAACAAAAATCCAGAAAATCACATTGTATGATTTTTAAGTAATTAATTTGCATTTTATTGCATGACATAAGTATTTGATACATCAGAAAAGCAGAACTTAATATTTGGTAGAGAAACCTTTGTTTGCAATTACAGAGATCATACGTTTCCTGTAGTTCTTGACCAGGTTTGCACACACTGCAGCAGGGATTTTGGCCCACTCCTCCATCCAGATCCTTCAGGTTTCGGGGCTGTTGCTGGGCAATACGGACTTTCAGCTCCCTCCAAAGATTTTCTATTGGGTTCAGGTCTGGAGACTGGCTAGGCCACTCCAGGACCTTGAGATGCTTCTTACGGAGCCACTCCTTAGTTGCCCTGGCTGTGTGTTTCGGGTCGTTGTCATGCTGGAAGACCCAGCCACGACCCATCTTCAATGCTCTTACTGAGGGAAGGAGGTTGTTGGCCAAGATCTCGCGATACATGGCCTCAACCATCCTCCCCTCAATACGGTGCAGTCGTCCTGTCCTCTTTGCAGAAAAGCATCCCCAAAGAATGATGTTTCCACCTCCATGCTTCACGGTTGGGATGGTGTTCTTGGGGTTGTACTCATCCTTCTTCTTCCTCCAAACACGGCGAGTGGAGTTTAGACCAAAAAGCTCTATTTGTCTCATCAGACCACATGACCTTCTCCCATTCCTCCTCTGGATCATCCAGATGGTCATTGGCAAACTTCAGACAAGCCTGAACATGCGCTGGCTTGAGCAGGGGGACCTTGCGTGCGCTGCAGGATTTTAATCCACGACGGCACAGTGTGTTACTAATGGTTTTCTTTGAGACTGTGGTCCCAGCTCTCTTCAGGTCATTGACCAGGTCCTGCCGTGTAGTTCTGGGCTGATCCCTCACCTTCCTCATGATCATTGATGCCCCACGAGGTGAGATCTTGCATGGTGCCCCAGACCAAGGGAGATTGACCGTCATCTTGAACTTCTTCCATTTTCTAATAATTGCGCCAACAGTTGTTGCCTTCTCACCAAGCTGCTTGCCTATTGTCCTTTAGCCCATCCCAGCCTTTTGCAGGTCTACAATTTTGTCCCTAATGTCCTTACACAGCTGTTTGATTGAGTGTGTGGAGTCCGTTTGATTGAGTGTGTGGACAGGTGTCTTTTATACAGGTAACAAGTTCAAACAGGTGCAGTTAATACAGGTAATGAGTGGAGAACAGGAGGGCTTCTTAAAGAAAAACTAACAGGTCTGTGAGAGCCGGAATTCTTACTGGTTGGTAGGTGATCAAATACTTATGTCATGCAATAAAATGCAAATTAATTATAAAAAAATCATACAATGTGATTTTCTGGATTTTTGTTTTAGATTCCGTCTCTCACAGTTGAAGAGTACCTATGATAAAAATTACAGACCTCTACATGCTTTGTAAGTAGGAAAACCTGCAAAATCGGCAGTGTATCAAATACTTGTTCTCCCCACTCCTATCTATCTAATCTATCTAATCTATCTAATCTATCTAATCTATCTATCTAATCTATTTTATCCAAGCCTGAGACCAGGTTTGGTCATTTAAGTCTAAAATGAATTAATGATGATAGATACATAGGACATTTCTGCATGAGTGCTTTGTAGATAAACACAAGACAATACTGCTCTCTCCTTACTTACAAAGAGGCCCAACCCACTTTTTATACAAAGCACAATGATGAGTTCTATAACCATCACTAGGGCACAATAGAAAACAGCATCTAGTGGTTTAAGTGTAGATGCTGCTGCATGCATATAGATAATATCCCCATAATCGATAGGGTGTTCCCAAATTAGATAGGTATGCAGTAGTTTACTGCACAAGTTGAAGGACCTGAGCCTCCTCAGAAAGTAGAGTCAGCTCTGGTCCTTTTTGTACAGAGCCCGGGTGTTACCAGCCCATTCCAGCCTGTTGTCCATATGGACTCCCAGGAACTTGTATGACCCAACCATTTCCACATCCCCTGTATAGGGACTGCAGTCAGTTGGGCCTTGGTTCTCCTGATGTCCACCACAATCTCCACAAAGTCATTGATTGCGCTCCTGTACTCCTCCTCCTGCCCACCCTTGATGCACCCCACAATTGCGGAGTCATCCGAGAACTTCTATAGGTGGCATGTTTCAGAGTTATATCTTAAGTCCGAGGTGTAGAGGGTGAACAGGAAGGGGGACAAGACCGTTCCCTTGGGGGCCCGTGTTGCTTACTGCCCGTTCTGACACACAGCTCTGTAGTCAAATTGTGGCCTACCGGTCAGGTATTCTGTGACCCAGGATGCTTCCACTTTCATCCTCTTCATCTTCTCACCCAGTAGCAGGGGCTGAATGGTGTTGAAGACACTGAAGAAGTCAAAAAACATAACCCTCACAGTGCAACCTGCGTTGTCCAGGTGAGAGTAGGCCCTCTGCAGAAGATAGATGATTGCATCATCCACCCCGATGTTCCGCTGATATGCGAACTGCAGGGGGTCCAGTGATGTACACACCAGGGGTCTGAGGTGAGCGAGGACTAACCTTTCCAGGGTCTTCATGATGTGGGATGTTAGCGCTACAGGTCTGAAGTCATTCAGGACAGTGGGGTACACCTTCTTGGACACTGGGACGAGGCAGGATGTTTTCCACAGCACAGGGACCCTTTCTAGGCTCAGGCAAAGGTTGAAGGGTCGCTGGAGTATTCCACACAGTTGGTCAGCACAGAACCTAAGCACCCTTGGGCTGATACGATCAGGGCCCGCCGCTTTCCACTGATGTAGTCTCTCCAGCTCTCTCTTCACTTGGTTGGAGGTGAAAGCCAGCCCAGGTCGGGAAGGGGGGTGTTGAGGAACAATCTAGAGGGAGCAGGGGCGGAGGTGGGGAGGGGGTGGCTGAATGTCTAAGCGGAGGTGTTGTGAGCAAAGTGTGGGTGGGACAGTCGTGAGGGTGTGTGGCCTGGGGAGCTGGAGGGGAGATGGACAGGGCCAGTATCAAACCTGTTAAAAAATTGGTTCTGCTCATTGGCTCTGTCCTGGGTCCCCTCTGTCTGCCCACTGTTTGACTTTTTGAAGCCAGTGATATTTCTCATACCCTTCCACACCCCTCTCACCTGGCTCCTCCATCTTCTCCTTATACCCTCTCTTCCCCTCAGCAATCCGCAACTTCAGCTCCCTCTGGACGCATTTCAATTTGTCCTTGTCCCCCTCCTTGAATGCCCTCTTCTCATTCAGCAGGGCCTTCGGGTCGCTGGTGACCCAGGGTTTATTATTTGGAAAACAGCGTATCTTCCTGGTGGGTACAGTGTTGTCTACACAAAAATGTATATAGTCCGTTATGCAGTCAGTAAGTCCATCGATGTCGTCCCCATGAGCCTCACAGAGCACATCCCAGTCTGTTGTTTCAAAGCAGTCCTGTAGGGCCTCACTCGCCTCCGGGGACCATCTCCTAATGGTCCTAGTGGTCGCTGGCTGCTGTTGGACCATAGGCCTGTAGAGTGGGGTGAGGGAGTGCAGTGGAGTTGTATGCATCCTTCACATTAGCATATAACACGTCCAGTCCGGAAACCGCTGATAGCGACGTTCTCTATGGGGATGTTATCATTCAGCCATGTCTCAGAAAAACACAATAGGCTCGCTTCCCGGTAGTCTCTTTGTCCATGAACCAGACCCTGAAGCTCGTCCATCTTGTTATGCAGCGATCTCACGTTGCCCATAATGATAGACGTATAACCGGCTTGTACTTCCTCAGCTTTGCCCTACACTTCAATCCCGCCCTGCGTCCACGCCGTCGCCTTTTCAACTCGTCCGGAATATCAAACTTTTCCTTGGTATGCAGCAGCGCTGCGTGTGCTAAATTCAGGAACTGGGCTCAGTTGTAAATAACTGTGTGTACGTTCGGCGCTGAGAAAAATAAAAAGTGCCTCAGTAATAAATAGGACCGCTAAAACCTTCGTAAACCAGTAGCACTCCATAAGCACTCCATAATCCTGAACTATTATAGTTCAACGAAAAACATACTAAAACAACAAGGGAGGAATATGGACTCATGCACTATGCATATACTGTATATTGTTTGTTTTTTTGTGGCACGTTTCTTTTCTTCTATGTGATCTTTTTTCCTTTTTTTTAATTTAAAATGAGTTGTTTTGGGGTAAACTTCAGAGGTGTGTGACAGTGAAGACTTTGCAGTGTGTGTATGTGTGGCAATCTAGTATTAGCTGTAACACATTTACAGGAGTGTGGTCATTTACTCCAATGACTCCCAGACCCATGGTGAACCTCTTATCTGGAGACCATAGTGACCTCGGCACACTCCACCCACATGTTTACCATTATCACCCTATGTGGATTACATTAGAAGCAGACCTTATCTGAGATGTAAACCGTCTGGACTCCTTGACTCCATGTAAGACTAGTAGATATCTACTCAAATCTAGTCTGACTCTGTGTTCATTGAAACATGGGTCCTATTATGTGATATTATGAAGGATGACTATGTGGTATACAGTAGAATGGCTGTTTGTCGTTTTCCTCTGGTTCACTATCAGAGGATATGGAATTGGTTAAGCTCTTTGGTTAAATCTCTTGGGAAATGACAATTTAGCTCAGCTTAGAAACAGATACTTTAATGCCAATGAAGAGGGTTTTGCTTCTTATCCTGGCTTGTATTAAACGTGTAGGCCTTTTCATGAGATGTATAGAGTAGAGACATGACAGTAGATAGCAAAGTAGAACGTAATGACCGCAGATAACGAGAGAGAGAGAAGAATAACGAAGGATAAAGAGATGGAAAGATTAAAGACAGGTTGATCTGAAAATTAAGAAAGTGAAAGGAGATCTTAGGGAAGAATCTACAGTAGTGAATTACTGTGCGTTTTTACTGTAAAAACTACAGTGATTTGTTAGTGTATATGTATAGATAGATTTGTTTGCCTACACACTAACCACACTTGACAGTTTAGGGCAGAGGTGTCAAACTCAACTCAGCGTAGCTAATATGGCTGACTTGCTTAAACAAAGTGGTTTCTATGGCATAAGGGGACAACAAGCGGATAAGAGGCAATCCGTCATTTCGATTAAGACATTAATGAGCGAGCTAGGATGGACGTTGTCAATATAACTAATTTGTTTAGCACTTTTGAAATGTACAGTGACATAATTCAGAACATGGGCCGTTCTTAGTGTTCTCCCTGTACACCAAGTCAGAACCGTAGGATAAATAAAGGGGGCATATAAGCAGACAAAGAAAGCTCTTACAATATTATATACATTTCTCTATAACAGGTTATATTTGCACCACCAAGTCAGAACATTAGGTGAAATTAAGAGGGTTAAATAGACCAAATGATTAGGGTGAGGCACAGGGGCTACTAACAGCTTACTACACAACATACACTTAGTATTACTTTCTTAGCTGCAGCAGCATACAATACATTTTTGGACTCACCTTGCTGTGCTATGCTCACTTGAACAGGAAGGTGGCACGGCGGTCCTTCATGGGCAAAGTCTGGCATCAAAGTCTGGCATTCTCTGGATTTATGGTGCTTTTCAGGACAACTGGGAACTCGAAAAGAAAACAAGGTCGAATCATGACGACGTAGCTCTAGAAAGTGGCCGGAATTTACAATTCCGAGTTGGATGACTTTTCAAAACTTGTTTTCCCAGTCAGAGAAACTATTTATTCCCGACATCCCAGTTGTCTTGTTCTGAGTTAACAGTTGTTTTGAGCATGGCACAAATCATGCTTCCTTGATTGCTTGGCCAGTGTTGAATGTTTATCTTTTTAAACTTGGATAAGGGCCCCTTAGTCCCATATTTGGGACCACACAGCCACTCCACTGAATAGCAGGCTAGTGATTGCTTTGCAGTGCTTGCAGTTAGCCACGGTCACTGATTCCTTCCAAACCACTTGCTATTTCCAACTTGTTGTGTAATGTTTATGTCCAATGGCCGATGAGCACTGATACGTTTTATCTATAATTTCTTAATTATTTCTCTTCATATGACAAGGATGAAAAAGCATTTGCCAGTAGATTGTCGACTTGATTCATGATGTTGACATGATCAGTCCAATCAAAGCTACTGTAGATATAACGTGATTTGATGTCATTTTATCTGTGGCCAATGAACTTGAGCGTTCTTAGATGGGCTCTTCTAATATAAGTCTATGGCAGCACCCAAGGGGATTGAATTTGAGGTCTACGCTTAGACTTGGAGGTGACATAGTGTCCCCATGAGTGACAGAACACTGAGCCAATCACGGCGGAATGCTCCGTATTTTCTGTTGACTTGCCCCACCACAGAAAGCACTGAGCTAGGCTGAAACACCTGCAGTTTGGAGCTGCCTTACTCAAGAAAACAACAAAGAGACCATGTTTGTATGCGGCTTTATTAACTCAATTGTGTATATATATATATAAGAAACATATAGTGGCAAGAAAAAGTATGTGAACCCTTTGGAATTACCTGGATTTCTGCATAAATTGATCATAAAATGTTATCTGATCTTCATCAGTCACAACAATAGACACACAGTGTGCTTAAACTAATAACACACAAATTATTGTATTTTTATTGTCTATATTGAATACATAATTTAAACATTCACAATGTAAGTTGGGAAAAGTATGTGAACCCCTAAGCTAATGACTTCTCCAAAAGCTAATTGGAGTCAGCAGTCAGTTAACCTGGAGTCCAATCAATGAGATGAGAGTAGAGATGTAGGTTAGAGCTGCCCTGCCCTATAAAAAAACTCACATAATTTGAGTTTGCTATTCACAAGAAGCATTTCCTGATGTGAACCGTGCCTTGAACAGAAGAGATCTCAGAAGACCTAATATTAAGAATTGTTGACTTGCATCTAGCTGGAAATGCTTACAGTAGTATCTCTAAAATCCTTGATGTTCATCAGTCCATGGTAAGACAAAATGTCTTCAAATGGAGAAAGTTCAGCACTGTTGCTACTCTCCCTGGGAGTGGCTGTCCTGCAAAGATGACTGCAAGAGGACAGCGCAGAATGCTCAATGATGTTAAGAAGAGCCCTAGAGTGTCAGCTGAAGACTTACAGAAATTTCTGAAACATCTCTGTTGACGAGTCTATGATACGTAAAACACTAAACAAGAATGTTATTCATGGGAGGACACCACGGAAGAAGCCACTGCTGTCCAAAAAAAACAACATTGCTGCACATCTGAAGTTTGCAAAAGAGCACTTGGATGTTCCACAGCGCTACTGGCAAAATATTCTGTGGAGAGATTAAACTAAAGTTGAGTTGTTTGGAAGGAACACACAACACTATGTGTTTAGAAAAAAAGGCACAGCACACCAACATCAACCTCATCCCAACTGTAAAGTATGGTGGAGGGATCATCATGGTTTGGAGCTGCTTTGCTGACTCCGGGTCTGAACAGCTTGCCATCATCGACGGAAAAATGAATTCCCAAGTTTATCAAGACATTTTGCAGGAGAATGTAAGGCTATCTGTCCGCCAATTGAAGTTCAACGACCCCAAACACAGAAGTAAATACAGATTGGCTTCAACAGAAGAAAATACGCCTTCTGGAGTGGCCCAGCCACAGTCTTGACTTCAACCCGATTTAGATGCTGTGGAAAGACCTCAAGAGAGCAGTTCACACCAGACATCCCAAGAATATTGCTGAACTGAAACAGTTTTGTAAAGAGGAATGGTCCAAAATTCCTCCTGACAGTTGTGCAGGTCTGATCCGCAACTACAGAAAACATTTGGTTGAGGTTATTGCTGCCAAAGGAGGGTCAACCAGTTATTAAATCCAAGGGTTCACATACTTTTCCCACCCTGCACTGTGAATGTTTACAGGTTGTGTTCAATAAAGACATGAAAACGTATAATTGTTTGTGTGTTATTAGTTTAAGCAGACTGTTTGATCAAATCAAATCTTATTTGTCACATGCGCTGAATACAACAGGTGTAGACCTTACAGTCAAATGCTTACCTACAAGCCCTTAACCAACAAAGTTAAGAAAAAGAAAAGAAAAATATAAAGTAAAAATAACAAATAATAAAACAGCAGCAGTAAAATAACAATAGCGAGGCTATATACAGTACAGAGTCAATGTGCGGGGGCACCGGTTAGTCCAGGTAATATGTACATGTAGGTAGAGTTAAAGTGACTGCATAGATAATAAACAGAGAGTAGCAGCAGCAGCGTAAAAGGGGGTCTGTGGCCCTTTGATTAGTTATTCAGGAGTCTTATGGCTTGGGGGTAGAAGCTGTTAAGAAGCCTTTTGGACCTAGACTAGGCTCTCCGGTACCGCTTGCCGTGCGGCAGCAGAGAGAACAGTCTGACTATGGTTTCTGGAGTCTTTGACAATTTTTAGGGCCTTCCTCTGACACTACCTGGTATAGAGGTCTTGGATGGCAGGAAGCTTGGCCCCAGTGATGTACTGGGCCGTACGCACTACCCTCTGTAGTGCCTTGCGGTCGGAGGCTGAGCAGTTTTCTTTTTTTTTTTTTTTCGCTGGTTGCATATTTAACATGCTGATTTAAATTAGGTTGAACGGCCGTATATAGCTCATTTTAGTGCCAGCATGTTTGTGGTGGTATATAGACAGCATAAAAAAAATATTGATAAACTCTCTTTGTAAATATTGTGGTCTACAGCTTATCATGAGACACTACCTCAAGCGAGCAAAACCTTGAGACTTCTAGATTTCGTGCACCAGCTGTTGTTTACAAATATACATACACTTGTCTTGCCAGAGGCCGCTGTTCTATCCTGCCGAAAAAGCTTAAAACCCACCAGCTGTATGTTATTCATGTCGTCGTTCAGCCACGACTCGGTGAAACATATTACAGTTTTTAATGTCCCGTTGGTAGAATATTCGTGATCGTACCTCGTCTAATTTATTTTCCAATGATTATACGTTGGCTAGTAATAATGATGGTAAAGGCAGATTACCGACTCGCCGTTGGATCCTTACAAGGCACCCCGACCTGTGTCCCTGATATCTCTGTCTCTTTCTCCTGCGAATCACAGGGATTTCGGCCTTGTCGGTTGTTTGAAGTACATTCTCTGCTCGTTGAAGAAAAAAATTATTCGTCCAGTCCGAGGTTAGTAATCACTGTCCTGATATCCAAAAGCTCTTTTTTCGGTCATTAGAGACTGTGGCAGAAACTTTATGTACATATAAGTTACAAATAACGCAGAAAAACACATAGCACAATTGGTTAGGCACCTGGTAGAACGGCAGCCTTCTCCACCTGCGCCATTATACTATCCAGAATCCTGTCTATTGTCACGACTTAGATGAAGATCAGATCAAATTTACACAGAAATCCAGGTAATTCCAAAGGGTTCACATACTTTTTCTTACCACTGTAGTTTGCAAACTGATATGTGACACGTATTAATGCCTAAATAACATGCAAAATAGGCTCTGCCCCACCTGCCCTGAATGACGGGTCGCCACTGGCTACTAGTTGTCACAAGAGGGTGCAGATACAGACCAAAGCGCAGCGCAGGAATAGTTCGACATTGCTTTTTATTTCTCACTAGACTCAATGTTATGAACTATATAAAAAAAAAAAGAAAAACAATGAACAAACATAAAGCACACTTACTCACAGACATGTAGACAATGGACCACACCTAGGGTGTGGAACCTACAAACATAAGTAGGATCCCTAATTAGAGACAATGCAATGCAGCTGCCTCTAATTAGGGATCCAACACAAAACACCTCATAGAAAACAAAAACCTAGAGCTGTGAGACTCTGACCAAGGCTACATAGAGAAGCAACAGGCTTCTCTATGGCCAGAGCCTGACACTAGTGATGATATGATACAGTGCACTGGCTGGCTCGTGTGAGGGGGTCTGGGAGGAGGGGTGTGTGTGTGTGTGTGTGGCAATGCACTGCCGTTTGGCATGCAGCACCTTAGCAGTGCTTTCTGTGGCTTGTAGTGCAGGGTATGGCGAGCGGTATTGAAGCTGACCAAAATGAATTGACAATCCATTGCTCAGGCTGGATAGAAATGTGTCATCGGCGGGATTCGGCCCTGTGTGCCTTGTGTTTGATAGATTTGTTTTAGGGTGTAGTCTGTCACTCTTGCAGACCTGACACTTTTTAATATCGGAGAACCTCTCACATTTAACTAGTCAGTCAAGCCAAATCGTACTTAGCTGGTTAGCTTACGCCTAGCGACACTACCTCAGTAGAGTGGATCAATTTTTGGTTGAACAGGCACCTTCGGAATTGTTGTAAGAAGTGCTCAGTGGGAGCCCGCAGACAGGCCAAAAATCGTCTAGTCTTTGGTTGAAGTCCCTCAGGTTGAAGTCCCTCATGCAGGGCCGGTACCAGGCATATGTGACATGAAATAACAATTATAATAACAATTATTTTTGGTGGGGGAACGCAGTCTGTGTTTCATCTTACTATTGAGAGTATGAATAGTACAATACAACAGGTGCAATTTCCACATTTGGTTGTGCATCAGCAGTTTTTCTCTTGTTATGACAGTCACTGACAGTCACTCAATTAGCAATGTCAGCCAACAATTTTTAGATTAGTAGTCTAGCCAGCTATCTAAACTTGTAGTGATTATGGCCGAATACCAACCCGACCCACAGGGCATGTGCCCATGGGCCCTGACCCCCATTGATTTTGGCAGTCATTCTCTCTCAGATATCATATTAACACGGCATAAGTTATTACATAAACCCCAGCACCCAATCAGTCATTCTCAGTGATTTGGGAGATGGTTGAGGAGTGTATCCCTCCAAAACCAACCACCCACCTCACTTATGTGTTTCCCCAGCATCCGAACATCCCTGACTATGTCCCAAATGACACCCTATTCCCTATATAATGCACTACTATGGGCCCTGGTCAGAAGTAGAGCACTAAATAGGGAGTAGCTTGCCATTTGGGACACAGCCCCAGTCATTACAGGGGAGAGGATATCAAATCAAATCAAATTGTATTTGTCACATGCTCCGAATACAACAGGTGTAGACTTTACTGTTAAATGCTTACCTACAAGCCCATAACCAACAACGCAGTTCAATAAATATTTACTAAAGAAACTAAAGTTAAAAAATAAAATGTAAAAAGTAACACAATAAAATGACAATAACGATGCTATATACAGGCGGTAATGGTACCGAGTCAATGTGCGGGGGTACAGGTTAGTTGAGGTAATTTGTACATGTAGGTAGGGGTAAAGTGACTATCCATAGATAATAAACAGCGAGTAGCAGCATTGGGGGGGGGGGGGTCGTCAATGTAAATAGTCTGGGTATCCATTCATTGTTCAGCAGTCTTATGGCTTGGGGGTAGAAGCTGTTATGGTGCCTTTTGGACCTAGACTTGGTGCTCCGGTACCATTTGCAGTGTGGTAGCAGAGAGAACAGTCTGTTTAACAGATCCTGTAAGAGAATAGGAGGTAAACACTAGTGGACATTAGCTAGTGTTCACGATCAAGGGCCTATCTGTGAAGGCTCCAGTTCTGGGGAGTTTGTACACTTTCAGAAGATCCTCTGAATCATTCCTGTGGTGGTGTAAAAAGGTTTTCAATGAGACACTGTTTAACGCTCCACACCACACAATGCATCTGACTATGCTTCGGGGGGAGGATTTGTTATTCATGGAATACATTTGCCTTTTTTTTTGTTTCATATTCACCATTTTGTCAAAGGAGTTTGAAGCCCACTGGAATTAAATGTGATATGATGTGCCCTATCGATTTCAAAGAGTTTAAGATAGAAGTCCTCTTTGAAGAGGAGTTTTAAGGAAGAGGATTAATGTCCATACTGAAATGGTTCACCACTGTTCTATGCATTGCACTCAACAACAACCTCTATTGCACTTTTAAAAACATGAGAGGACAGGCAGGGTAATTTAAATGCTGGAATCCTCTTCATGTGAATGTGTCCCAAATGGCACCCTATTCCCTATATAGTGCACTACTTTTGACCAGGGCACATATGACTCTAGTCTGAAGTAATGCACTATGTAGGGAATAGTGTGCCATTAGAGACTGACCCTTAAAGAGAAGCCTGCTGGTTGTGTACTGTCTTACTGCCTGTGTGATGGCCGGATGGAAGCCAGCCCTCTCTCTCTCTCTCTCTCTCTCTCTCTCTCTCTCTCTCTCTCTACCTCCCTCTCTACCTCTCTCTCTACCTCTCTCTACCTCTCTCTCACTCCCTGTTGACTTCTCTGTCTTTATTTTGAGGATCTCTCCAGCTTTTCTCTCTGGCAACCCACTGTACAATCAGACTGCCTGCTTTCTTCTCTCCCAAAGCCACAGAATACATTGAAATAATTTGCTTCTGATCTGCAGGCACCATGGCTGTGTGAGGTTGAATTGAAGATGACAAATAACATGAGAGATTTAGCTTGAGAGAGCCATTCCTTTTCCTTTTTGAGATTTATTTCAGATGTTTTCATATATGGTAAATAGGTTGGGGGGGTCACATAATAACAACTTGATTCAGCTATACTAAAGATTGACTAGATACAGTATAATATATAATTTACTAACAAATACAGATTTATCTAGATGTCTAAGTTACTTAACAGTTATCTATGTATAGCAAAGGCTTCTAGACATGCTGGTATAGAGCATCTGCTTAATAGGGGCAATCTGTGATTGGTACATCCATTTTTGGACCTTTTAAATTAATAATATAGCGATTTATTTGTGAATAATCTAACTTAGAAATGGCTCATGAGCTTACACCAACAGAACCCCAAATATAAGCTTGTTTGACTGCTGTGTTGTTTGAATCCCAGATTGCCCCTTTATGTATTTTCAGAAAAGTCAATAGAGTGTTGTGCATTAGCCCTCTCCGTCACGTTCATCCATAGTTAGCCACTCTCGCCATAATACGTTTTTAGACATGTCAGATGGTGAAGGTGCTGGTGTCCTTGTCCTCCGAGACAGAGTGTGAGTGTGTTTGCCTGGCGGGGGTGTGTGTATTTAGCGAGATCTCCAACGTCCGCTCCTCGTTGCCGTGGCAACCACCGCACCACCTCCCCCCGAGGCGCTTGGCGACCCTGAGGGCGTGTCCTCGGAAGGAGGAGCCTATAAAGGCGAATAGCATTGGGTTGAAGCAGCAGTGTGTGAGCGCCACGCTCTCCGTCACCTGGAGAGCATGGTCCAGACCCTTACTGAGGTCACAGTCGGTCACTAGGCCGTAGATGACATCCAGCGTCCGCCACAGCTTCACCAGGTTGTAGGGCAGCTGGGTGAGCAGGAACACCCCCACCACGGCCAGCATCACCCGCAGGGTACGCCTCCTCCTCTCCCTGCACACCCCGGCTCTGACCCTAATCAGCGCCAGGCCCACCCAACAGTAAGACACCACCATAACCAGGAAGGGCAGTAGGAAACTCAGCAGCACCTCCAGCAGCTCCAGGGCAGCCTTGGTCAGCCGAGCCATGCTTAGGGGGTAGACGGCCGTGCAGGCTAGACGATGAGATGTAGGCTTCACTGTGGAGAAAATCATGTCAGGCAGGCCCAGGCAAACCGCCGTGGCCCACACCACAGCACACACTAATATCCACTGTCTCCTGGCCCGTGGGCCACTTGCGGCCCGGCCTCCAGCGTTGTGGGCTAGTGCACGGTAGCGGTCCACGCTAACGCAGGTTAGCAGCAGCATGCTGCAGCTGAAGTTGGTGGCATAGAGGAAGGAGGTGAGCTTGCAGGCAGTCACGCCGATCCGCCAGCCGTGCACGGCGTCGGCCGCCCAGAAGGGCAGCGTGAAGAGAAGGAGTAAATCGGCCAGGGCAAGATTCAGGATACACACGTCTGTCAGCGTCCGCAGTCGCCGCGCCGACGCATACACCATCACGACCATAGCGTTGCCTGCCACGCCCACCACCAGGGCCAAGGCGTAGACCATGGGCAGGAAGAGACGGCCGAAAGAACGCACCTCCGCTTTGTCGCACACCGAGTGGTAGTCATCGTAGTAGTCACTGTCGTTGGAGCTGGAGTTGTCATAGCCGTAGTCCTCTTCCTCCATACTCTCTGTTTTCTGAGAAATAAGGGACTAAAGGAACATGACATGTTAGGAATGACGTCAAGCAATTTTTGTCTATGCTGCTGCATTGTATTAACTTAAAAGAGGTCTGTTGACAAAATCACTTTTTTGGTTATAGACAATGCTTGCTGGTTCAAAGGATTATTCTCTTTCACATACCTTGGACAGAATGTATGAAATATGTATTTTATCTGAAAAAATCTATTAGGAGAGAAGTGGAGAATGGCCATACATCTGAAAGTTGTAATGCACTTACAGCCAATAACAGCATGACGATCCAAGTTGTCAACAACTATAGGTTTTTATCACCCCCCCCCCCCCACACACACTGCTTTTTGTCCCTCTTTCTGACCCGTAGGGGGTTGGAATGATGTGGGTATATTTTGTGGCAAATGCGTGACAGGGTGAGGAGTGTGTGTGTGTGAGTGTGTGAGTGTGTGAGTGTGTGTGTGTGTGTGCGTCACAGGAGGTTGGTGGTACCTTAATTGGGGAGGATGTGCTCGTGGTAATGGTTGGAGCGGAATAAGTGGAATGGTATCAAATATCATGGAAACCATGTGTTTGATGCCATTTGATTTGCTCCGTTCCAGCCATTATTATGAGCCGTCCTCCCCTCAGCAGCCTCCACTGGTGCGTGTGCGAATACCCGCATGCGTGTGAACAATAAGCTCCTTGTTAGGAATTTCTCTAGCTTCATTTCTCTCACAAACACTGTCAGTTGGAATCATTTGCACACCAGTACGCCCAACACAACAACTAAATTCCTTACCCTGTAAAATTCCTTACCCCTTGACAAGGTGACTTTTCATACCCCTTGACTTATTCAAAATGTTGTTGTTACAGCCTGAATTCAAAATGGATTAGAGTTTTTTTTCTCACCCATCTACACACAATACCCCATAATGACAATGTGAACATGTTTTTAGAAGTGTTTGCACATTCATTGAAAATGAAATACAGAAATATTTAAGACAAAACTGTAACTTGGCCACTCCAGTATATACTGTATTTGGCCTTGTGTTTTCGATTATTGTCGTGCTGAAAGGTATATTTGTTTCCGAGTGTCCTTTGGAAAGCAGACTGAACCAGATTTTCCTTTAGGATTTTGCCTGTGTTTAGCTCTATCCTAAAAAAAACTCCCTATGCAGGTGCATGTGTGTGTGTGTGTGTGCTTGTGCCCATGTGCTTGATTTCTCTCACAAAACCTGTCAGTTGGAGTCACTTGCACACTAGTACGCCCAACACAACAACAAAATTCCTTTTCCCTGGACAAGGTGGCTATCCCAGAAAAATCGGACTATTCTTTAAACACTCCTTGCGGTTTCCCAGACACATATTAAACCTAGTCCTGGACTAAAAAGCACTTTTAATGGAGGTTCTCCAATGATCTTACTTTTTAGTCCAGGACTATGCTTAATCTGTGTCTGGGACATTTCCCTACAGTGTTCTGTACAGTCATATCTCTTTCCCCTTTAGTCTTGAGACGTTAATTTTCAGAGACAAGCGATCTATGAAGCAGTGTGTAAAGTCAGTTGGTCAGCCTTATCTGAGACACCTTTACAATAAAATACATTATTTATTTTAGACAGGTCTAAAAACACATGATTTTAAGAAAATGTCATCTATTTCAGAAGAACAGAATAGTTGACATTATGCTAGGCCCTGATCTGGCTATGCAATATGACTGTGGGCTATTGTACACTAGTTCATTTGGCAGACAGGATTTGCATAGAATTTCGTGGCATTATTTTATATTATTTTATAGTATAAAGAATACAATCGAACAAAGCTGAATAAAATAAAAAGGATCTTTATCCAAACGATTTCCGAGGGAGGTCCTCCTATATGCTTAATTTAGAGTTATTTATTCAACTTTAGTTGTGATACAAACATTGGGCTATACGTTTAGGTTTTTAATGGCACTAATGATGATTCCATGAAAGGCATGAGCTCTGCCTTGTTTCTTGTGCAGACTGCACACACTTCATCAGTCTCTCATTCACAATTTGACAAGAACTTGATAATATTCTCACCAGGCCTCGAAATTCACGCCGGGATCCCCCTTGTATGGCCTTTTGCGGCCAAATGACCGTTGTGCCCTTGGGCTGAGTATAATAATTATAATTCCCTTAAAATGTTGATAAACAATTTCTTCACATTATAAGTGCAGCAATGCTCACACGGCAGTAAGCTATCAGTGTGAATGTTCCAAAATGCAATTGCATAGCCTATAGAAATGTTGCGCAACATGAGCTCATGAGCTCTCGTGAAGTGTTTGATTAGATTTTCGATCACATTTGCATTATTAGAGGGACAGTAGAGTACTGAGTACCAGGCAGTTAGCAGGCTACTAGCAGGCTACTAATGACCCTCAGCAGCATCAGAGCTTAGAGAAGCCTAGTTACCGTGACTAAACGGTCACGTGGAATTTGACTTCGGTCACCGTAACAGCCCTAGTCGAGAGTTTTTATACAAGTATGTGTATGTGTTTGACTGCACCTGGCAGTATTTTGCTAGATACAGTATCACACATGTGTTTGCTATTCATGTGCTCTCTAATAGATAATCAAGACAGGTGAGGCATCTTCTCCTTTGCTGCCTGAGTTTAATAACATAGGTATTTAGGATGGCTTTCAGTTCTATTACGTTATCGATCAACGTGTTGCTGCTTGAAAGAGAGAGAAATGAGCAGTAGAGCTGGCAGTGTTTGTATAGAACATATGTTCTCATGTCCACATATCTCAAATATTCAGCTGTTCTCTCCTACTGGTTGATTTATGCCCAAAAACACATTAATATTCCATCTCTGATTAACTACGAGATATTAAACCTCAAGGAGCATGTTGTGTCAAAAGGTATTTGAAAATATGAATAAATTATAGCAAAACCAGCTAAAACTAATTTGTTGGCATAGATGTTCTGTCTGACTGAATATGCCATAATTTCAGAGGATCATCAGGTTACTAAAATAACAAATGTTCAACTTAATATTTTGCCAGTGAAAAAGTCAACAAAGGAGGTGATTGAGGCTTACCCTCGGTTTCTTCCTGTGGGAGAAGTTGAGGCAGGGTTAATTAATCCAGAAGAGACATCCAGTGGTATGGTACTGCGCTCCTCGTAGTTTTTCTCAGCCCATTTGTAACTCCAATGCTCCACCTCCACTCTATACAATGACCCGCAGTCTGGGAACACCTCTCGCTGCTGCTGCTGCTGCTGCTGCTGCGTGTGTGTGTGAGCTAATAGAGCAGCACAAAAGGGTTCTAGTCTCTCCTGGTGTATGTGTGTCCGTGTGTATACACCACGGGACCGGCAAGTGCTGAAGCGCGTAGTGCATATAAATCGTCTGTCCTCGGTTGAAACGCTCACTACTGAGCTCCAAACTGCCTCTGGAAGCAATGTCAGCACAAGAACTGTTCGTCGGGAGCTTCGTGAAATGAGTTTCGATGGCCGAGCAGCCGCATACAAGCTTAAGATCACCATGCGTAATGCCAGGCGTCAGCTGGAGGGGTGTAAAGCTCGCTGCCATTGGACTCTTGAGCAGTGGAAACGCGTTCTCTGGAGTGATGAATAATGTTTCACCACCTGGCAGTCCGACGGACGAATCTGGGTTTGGCCAGGAGAAATGCTACCTGCCTAAATGCATAGTGCCCACTGTAAAGTTTGGTGTAGTCTGGGGATGTTTTTCCTGGTTTGGGCCATTCCCCCATTGAAGGGAAATCTTAACGGTACAGCATACAATGACATTCTAGACGATTCTGTGCTAGAAATGTTGTGGCAACAGTTTGGGGAAGGGCCTTTCCTGTTTTAGCATGACGATGCCCCCGTGCACAAAGTGAGGTAAATACAGAAATGGTTTGTTGAGATCAATGTGGAAGAACTTGACTGGCCTGCACAGAGCCCTGACCTCAACCCCATCAAACACCTTTGGGATTAATTGGAACGCCGACTGCGAGCCAGGCCTAATTGCCCAACATCAATGCCCAACCTTACTAATGCTCTTGTGGCTGAATGGAAGCAAGTCCCAGCAGCAATGTTCCAACATCTAGTGAAAAGCCTTTCTAAAAGAGAGCAGGCTGTTATAGCAGCAAAGGGTGGACCAACTCCATAATAATGCCCATGATTTTTAATGAGATGTTCGACGAGCAGGTGTCCACATACTTTTGGTCATGTAGTGTATGTTAGTCTGTCAGACACACACACACACACACACACACACACACACACACACACACATATATTACAAAACAAAACCCCAGGCTTTCCCTGGGAAAACAACATGCTTCCTTGAAACAAGGACAACCTCAGGATTGGGTGGAGACCAGGTGTGTGTTTTGAATATTCACAGTTACAATTTAGTGTGGGCATAAAAGTGTGACATTTATTTTCTAAATATCTTTCCAGCACAGGGGAATTTTTCTGTGCAGTGCACCTCTCTGTGTGTATGGTGTGTATTTGGTGTGTGTTTGATACTCTCCACACAACACAGTTCACACTGTAGAATCACGTCCTGCTTGCTTTGGCCTACTTTTGTCCACATGACTTCATTAATTGGAGTTTTTGGTCTGCAGTTGTGTGATCGTATCAAATCGTAACAATCTGGTGTCCATATGTCTGTGACTCCACGTCCTTCCCCGGGGGACAGGGTACGGTCACCAGAGCAGGACAGTAAACAGGAAACCAGGCTTTGGGTCACCTCCTCGCCTCGCCCCAGGGACTCCCCAGGGACCCACACTCCACCCCACACTGTACTCATTTCAAAGCATCTTTTCAAGATGTCGGCAAGCAAGTCTTTTTTCTCTGATCAGTGTTTGTAGCTGAAAAGCCTTTAGTAGATTTTTGTCTCCATTTAGGCTTGTTTCATCTGGCTATAAACACATTGTGCAGTTTTTTTAAGGAGACATACAAAACTTGGACTACTTATCTGAGCAGACACCTGCCTATTGCCACTTTCATCCTTCCACTTGACATTGTGCCTTGGATTTTTTTGGGACTACTGCCCAACTTGAACTCCACTTGGTTTAGCCTATTTGGATTGACTCTTTTTTTACTCTCCCGCGGCCCGGTGTAGCGCTTGCCTCCCTCCCGGCTTCCACAGGCCGATACTGGAAACTACATCCCCTCCAAGGTGCTTCTCTCCTGGCTATCATACTGGTAACACAGATCAATTGCTTTTCTGGTTTCTAATCTGTGGTTGGTTTCTGGCTTGCTGCCTATAACTGTGGTGGTCCTATAAACAGTGTGATTCAATCTAACTAACTATCACACTGTGTGGATTGATTTACTTTTAGCTGATTCCTCGCCAACCTATTTTATTTGTGTGGATTTTAACTGACTTTTTCCAAAATGTCGTCTACCACTTTCCGCTATATGGGGAAACTGACTTTTTCCAGATTGGCTGCTACAACCTTCAAAGACTACGGTGAACATTTCATCCCATGTAGGAGCTGCACCGATTTTGCACATTTCCGGGATTATTTTGACCGGACACATTTCCAGTGTGGAAACAGTCAGCTTATTGAGGAGTATAATGTCTGAGCTGATCATCCAGAGCAAGCAAATTGAGACATTGCGGTGTATCCTGGATAGGTCCCACACAAAGACGTTTCCTTTTCTACTCCTCAGCTTGTGCCACTACCTCGCCACTGTGTCGCCACTCTCTGACTGACTGGCCAGGGCTGCCCTGCAGAGACCCCTCCTTAATGAAGTCACCTCTCCCCTCCCATCTCACCCGCCCCTCCCCACCCCCCTTGGAGAATAAAAGAGCAAGGACGCTTCATGAGGAGCTGGCGGATGCCGCGATTATTGATCCTGCATTCCAGTTGAGGCACGTCTCACACCATAAGACCAGTGCAAGGCAGCGGTCTTTGGTGAATGTGGCTTAAATGGCTTTGGGGATCCCATCCTGCTGACCAACAGTTTTGCCCAACTGCTTCCAGATATTCCTGCTCCTTCATCCTCAACCCTGTCTCCTGAGGGTCCAGCTAAGGTGGTTTCTGCCACAAGCCACTACCCCCCGGGCTCCCTCTCACATCAGGCGTCAAGGGTGTCTTGAGTCTGTGAAAGGTTCAGCAGGCTCTTAGCACTTCATATCTGGCTTAAAGACTACTGCCACTATGTTGGCATGATTTTTATTAACAATTTCAACACTTCCTAAAATGGATTACATCAATATCTGGGCTATGCAGATGAATTTGGACATTCTGGTATTGACTGAAACTTAGATTCTTATTTACAATGACGGCCTAGGAACAGTGGCTTAACTGCCTTGTTCAGGGGCAGAACAACAGATCTTTACCTTGTCAGCTCGGGGATTCAATCCAGCATCCTTTCAGTTACGGGCCCAACGCTCTAACCACTCGGCTAGATAGATAGATGGATGGATGGATGGATGGATAGATGGATAAATAGATTGGTACTTTATTGATCCCCAAGGGGGACATTTCTTTGTCAAGCAGCTACCTGCTGCCCCATAATGTGTTCAGAGCTGACAGACAGGGTAGAGGTGGTGGAGTGGCCATTCTTATTAAAAATAATTTAAATGTCTCTTTACTGAAATTCATTTTCCTTGCCCATAACTTTTAGCTACTATCTTTAAGCCTTTATCTGGGGAAAAATGTATCCATGTTATAGGTATCTACCATTCTCCCTCGGCTAACCTTTGTGCACTAATTTGTTGTCTTCTTTTATTAAATCAGAAGTTATTATTCTTGGTGACCTAAATTATGATTGGGAAATGCAGGCTTCAAGCAATCTAAAAGACATGTAAACCTAACCCAGCTGGTGACTAAGCCTATACAGCCCAACACTAATGATTCTTCAAAGAGAGATATGTTTCTAATACACATATTAGTGACCATTGCCCAGTTGTTTGTGCTAGAAATGTGAGAATACAAAAATCCAAGCCTTGTGTCATTACAAAGAGGAACTTTTATATAACTTAATTGAACAGGCTTTTTTAAATGTATCTTTATTTTAGTGACTTTGGTTGTATTTCAGCTATCACTGAACCTGATTTAGCTTTGAGCGTTTTTGCAGATGTCTTCAATACTAATGTAGATAATCATGCTCCCTTCCAAAAAAGGGGTTAAAGGTAGATTGAATGCATGGTACCCTCCAGAATTATCAGAAGTCATTCATAGAAGAGCTGATGCTTTGGTCAAGGCCAGGAACACAGGCTTAGCCCTGGACTGGCAAGCTTTTAAGAAACTGAGAAATCATTGTGCAGCCAATCATGATTGATTGGAGTACATACATAAAGGTGTACCACAGGGGTCGATTTTGGGACCTGTTATCTTATCTACAGTGCCTTCGGAAAGTATTCAGATTCCTTTACTTTTTCCACATTCTATTACGTTACAGCCTTATTCCAAAATAAGGCTATTCCAATGAAACCAAGATTGAACTCTTTGGCCTGAATTCCAAGTGTCACGTCTGGAGGAAACCTGGCACCCTATGGTGAAGCATGGTGGTGGCAGCATCATGCTGTGGGGATGTTTTTCAGCAGCAGGGACTGGGAGACTAGTCAGGATCAAGGCAAAGATGAATGGAGCAAAGTACAGAGAGATCCTTGATGAAAACCTGCTCCAGATCGATCTCAGACTGGGGCGAAGGTTCACCTTCCAACAGGGCAACGACCCTAAGCACACAGCCAAGACAA
Source organism: Thymallus thymallus (assembly GCA_023634145.1). Taxonomy (NCBI): domain Eukaryota; kingdom Metazoa; phylum Chordata; class Actinopteri; order Salmoniformes; family Salmonidae; genus Thymallus; species Thymallus thymallus. The sequence continues at coordinate 13,738,907 of CM042418.1, forward strand.
AGCAGGAGTGGCTTCGAGACAAGTCTCTGAATGGCATTGAGTGGCCCAGCCAGAACCTGGACTGATCTGCAGAGAAGAATGGGAGAAACAACAAAGTACTGAGTAAAGTGTCTGAATGCTCATGTAAATGTGATGATTTCAGTTTTTATTTTGAATAAATTACCAAACATTTCTCAAAGCCTGTTTTTGCTTTGTCATTATGGGGTATTGTGTGTAGATTATTGAGGGGAAAAACATATTTCATCAATTTTAGAATAAGGCTGTAACATATCAAAATGGGGAAAAGTCAGGGGTCTGAATACTTTCCGAAGGCACTGTATAAAAACCATTGGTAAATATGTTAAAAATTGTAAAGATCTACAGTATATGCAGATGATACTATTATGTATGCTATTTCCCGACTGTTGATCTGGCTGTGTCAAAACTACAGTCAGATTGTATAGCTATGCAGGAATCCCTTGCTGATTTAAAACTTGTGCTTAATACTACATGTAAATGCTTAGGCATTTGGATTGATATGGATTTTAAACTTTAAAAAAAACATACACTGTAGATGAGCTGGTTAAGAAGCTAAGATTTAAAGTTGGGTTTTTCTACAGAAACAGATTGTGCCCTTTTCAAAGCAGTATGAAGCAGATTATTCAGTCAACCATTTTATCTGTTCTTGATTATGGTGATATTAATTATCAAAGTGCAGCTGCTACAACTATTAAAGCTTTGGATGCTATCTACCATAGTGCCCTTCGTTTTGTTACAGGTGACAGTTTTGATACTCATCACTGCCTCTTATATCTAAAGGTTGGCTGGACTACATTACTCCCTTTTTGTTTACAAGGCCCTACTTCATAAACTTCCATATTATCTAACTTTGCTGTTGAAGGATAGACACCTGAATTGCCTAAACCTATTCACAGGATTGGTTAACTCTTAAGGTTCCTAGGGTCTCTAGTAGATCTGCTTTTAGTTTTAATGCACGGTATTGCTGGAACTAAATTCTAAATACATTTCATCTTGATGTTCTGGTGCCGTTCAGGCAATCTAAATAATTGATTGGGGACTTATTTGTGGAGGAATGTAACTGTTTTTCTGGGTGATTTGTGACGTTTTATTTGTGCTTCCCATGACTGTGTTTTTGTATTTTAATATATATACAGTTGAAGTCGGAGGTTTACATACACTTAGGTTGAAGTCATTAAAACTCATTTTTCAACCACTCCACAGATTTCATGTTAACAAACTATAGTTTTGGCAAGTCGGTTAGGACATCTACTTTGTGCATGACACAAGTAATTCTTCCAACAATTGTTTACAGACAGATTATTTCACTTATAATTCACTATATCACTATTCCATCGTCTGATAGGCTAATTGACATAATTTGAATAAATTGGAGGTGTACCTGTGGATGTATCTCAAGGCCTACCTTCAAACTCAGTGCCTCTTTGCTCGACATCATGTGAAAATCAAATGAAATCAGCCAAGACCTCAGAAAAAAAATTGTAGACCTCCACAAGTCTGGTTCATCATTGGGAGCAATTTCCAAACGCCTGAAGGTACCACTTTCATCTGTACAAACAATAGTACGCAAGTATAAACACCATGGGACCACGCAGCCGTCATACCGCTCAGGAAGGAGATGTGTTTTGTCTCCTAGAGATTAAGCTACTTTGGTGCGAAAAGTGCAAATCAATCAGCAAAGGACCTTGTGAAGATGATGGAGGAAACAGGTACAAAAGTATCTATATCCATAGTAAAACAAGTCCTATATCGACAAAAAAGCCAGACTACGGTTTGCAACTGCACATGGGGACGAATATCGTACTTTTTGGAGAAATGTCCTCTGGTCTGATGAAACAAAAATAGAACTGTTTGGCCATAATGACCATTCTTATGTTTGGAGGAAAAAGGGGGAGGCTTGCAAGCCGAAGAACACCATCCCAACCGTGAAGCACGGGGGTGGCAGCATCATGTTGTGGTGGCGCTTAGCTGCAGGAGGGACTGGTGCACTTCACAAAATAGATGGCATCTTGAGGAAAGAAAATTATGTGGATATATTGAAGCAACATCTCAAGACATCAGTCAGGAAGTTAAAGCTTGGTCGCAAATGACCCCAAGCATACTTCCAAAGTTGTGGCAAAATGGCTTAAGGACAACAAAGTCAAGGTATTGGAGTGGCCATCACAAAGCCCTGACCTCAATCCTATAGACGATTTGTGGGCAGAACTGAAAAAGTGTGTGCTAGCAAGGAGGCCTACAAACCTGACTCAGTTACTCCAGTTCTGTCAGTAGGAATGGGCCAAAATTCACCAAACTTATTGTGGGAAGCTTGTGGAAGGCTACCCGAAACATTTGACCCAAGTTAAACAATTTAAAGGCAATGTCACCAAATACTAATTGAGTGTATGTAAACTTCTTACCCACTGGGAATGAGATGAAAGAAATAAAAGCTGAAATAAATCATTCTCTCTACTATTATTCTGACATTTCACATTCTTAAAATAAAGTGGTGATCCTAACTGACCTAAGACAGTGAATTTTTACTAGGATTAAATGTCAGGAATTGTGAAAAACTGAGTTGAAATGTATTTGGCTAAGGTGTATGTATTCTTCCAAATTCAACTGTATATATATTAAAATACAGTATGTATTTATATATATGGTATAATGTTTATGGTATAATGTTTATGTTGTATTATACAGGGCACATTTGAAAAAGAGACCTAGGTCACAATATATGTTTAAAATAAAGGTTAAATAAATACAAATATTTAAAAAATTGGTAGTATGAGTAAGGATAGATTTCTCCCTCTAGTGGCTGTTTCTCATCTCATCAGTGTTTCCAATGACTTCTCTGTAATATTATTAGAGTGAATCCATATTATGAAGATCACTTACTCTGCCATAGTAAAAATAAAACGCTAACACCAATCTAAACCAAAAAGAGTTGCACTACTTATGACTAGAGCCCCATGGGCCCTGCTTAAAAGTAGTTCACTAAATAGGGAATAGGGTGCAATTTGGGACGCACATGACACTACCTGTCTGTTAGTAGCTCTATCCACGCTCGGCAGAAGGAACACTGAGTGTCTTGTCCACCGTACTGAAAATAATCATGGATTGTATATTCTGGGAGTGTGGAAATGTTTGCTTCCTGGTTTATAATATGTCAAGACAGCCCAAGCTGAGAATAAATCATATATTTGGCTTTAGGGCCACACGTAGAGGAGTAGAGGAATTTATTGTTTTAATGTTGTTTTAACGTTGATTTAACGTGTCTGACTGTTCCTCCAGGTGCTGGTAACCCAAACTGCAAGGTGGCAATCGTGATGTGCAAGAGCAAGTCGAATAACACTCAAAACAGGTAGGTTACACTACACAGCCATGTCACAAACAATGCTCAGAGTCCATTGGAGCGTTGGCTACACATCCCTTAGTATAGGAATCATTCCAGATATTTCCAGCATTTATGTCAACAGACTTATTTTTTGCATTCAGTAACAATGCTGGTGAAATGTATTTGGTTAAGTTTTGGATTGCTTATATTCCACACTGTGTTTCTGTCTGTTGGGACTCTTCTCAGACAGCCTCCTGCCAGGATGAATAGTGCAAAGAAGAAGCTAAGAGGATAGAAAAATGTATTCTGGGTCCAAACCCCTGGCTCCTGTGTAGTTGGATGCAAGACAATCGTCTGATTGGGGTATAATTTGATGTGTTTAAGTCCTGTTGAGAAGGCTCTATGCGGAAGTGTGTGTGTGTGTGTGTGTGTGCATGTGTGTTTAGTTCCGAACTAACACCTCCAAATGATTTATCTGCCTTGGCAGCCCTCTCTAAAACACCACCCACTCTGTGGTATTCAAAGAGCCATTTATGACTTTCCAAATTCAATACACACTTATCTCCCCCTGCCAACAAGCCTCCGCTGGACCCCGCACTTCATTTATGTCCAGTCCGAGATTTAGCTTTGAATTAAAAATTACTTGTTTCTGGCACCATTTATTCTGATCTCTCCTCAGAAATGCTTTTATGTGCCAAATGGCACCCTATTCCCTATATAGTGCACTACTTTTGACCAGAGCCATATGGGCCCTGGTGAAAAGTAGTGCACTAGCCTATTTAGGGAAAAGGGTGCCATTTGAAACGCAGCCTGTGTGTCCCCTACCAGGATTCAGACCTCTAATTAGCGTCAGTAATCAGAACTGTGTGTTCTCTTCCACGTCATCTTCTCCTTATCGCTATCTCTGGAAAAGTAGAGACCGGTTCCTCTCCCACTCTATCTTTATCTCGCTCGCTCTCTCTGTCTGTTTCTCTCTCTCATCTTACTCACCTTTCCCTTTCTTTCTATCTTTTGCTCTTTCTATCTCTTTCTATCTCTTTCTTTCTCTCTCTCTCTCTCTCTCTCTCTCTCTTTCTTTCTTTCTTTCTTTCTTTCTTTCTCTCTCTTTCTCTCTTTCTCTCGTTCTTTCTTTCTTTTTCTCTCTCTCTCTCTTTCTTTCGTTCTTTCTTTCTTTCTTTTTCTCTCTCTCTCTCTTTCTTTCGTTCTTTCTTTCTTTCTTTTTCTCTCTCTCTCTCTTTCTTTCGTTCTTTCTTTCTTTCTTTCTTTTTCTCTCTCTCTCTCTTTCTTTCGTTCTTTCTTTTTCTCTCTCTCTCTCTTTCTTTCGTTCTTTCTTTTTCTCTCTCTCTCTCTTTCTTTCTTTTTCTCTCTCTCTCTCTTTCTTTCGTTCTTTCTTTTTCTCTCTCTCTCTCTTTCTTTCGTTCTTTCTTTCTTTTTCTCTCTCTCTCTCTCTCTCTCTCTCTCTCTCTCTCTCTCTCTTTCTTTCTTTCTCTCTCTTTCTCTCTTTCTCTCTTTCTTTCGTTCTTTCTTTCTTTCTTTTTCTCTCTCTCTCTCTTTCTTTCGTTCTTTCTTTCTTTCTTTCTTTTTCTCTCTCTTTCTTTCGTTCTTTCTTTCTTTCTTTTTCTCTCTCTTTCTTTCGTTCTTTCTTTCTTTCTTTTTCTCTCTCTCTCTCTTTCTTTCGTTCTTTCTTTTTCTCTCTCTCTCTCTTTCTTTCGTTCTTTCTTTTTCTCTCTCTCTCTCTTTCTTTCGTTCTTTCTTTTTCTCTCTCTCTCTCTTTCTTTCTTTTTCTCTCTCTCTTTCTTTCTTTTTCTCTCTCTCTCTCTTTCTTTCGTTCTTTCTTTCTTTCTTTTTCTCTCTCTCTCTCTTTCTTTCGTTCTTTCTTTTTCTCTCTCTCTCTCTTTCTTTCTTTTTCTCTCTCTCTCTCTTTCTTTCTTTTTCTCTCTCTCTCTCTTTCTTTCGTTCTTTCTTTCTTTTTCTCTCTCTCTCTCTCTCTCTCTCTCTCTCTCTCTCTCTCTCTCTCTCTCTCTCTTTCTTTCTTTCTTTCTTTCTCTCTCTTTCTCTCTTTCTTTCGTTCTTTCTTTCTTTCTTTTTCTCTCTCTCTCTCTTTCTTTCGTTCTTTCTTTCTTTCTTTCTTTCTCTCTCTCTCTCTTTCTTTCGTTCTTTCTTTCTTTCTTTTTCTCTCTCTCTCTCTTTCTTTCGTTCTTTCTTTCTTTCTTTTTCTCTCTCTCTCTCTTTCTTTCGTTCTTTCTTTCTTTCTTTTTCTCTCTCTCTCTCTTTCTTTCGTTCTTTCTTTCTTTCTTTTTCTCTCTCTCTCTCTTTCTTTCGTTCTTTCTTTCTTTCTTTTTCTCTCTCTCTCTCTTTCTTTCGTTCTTTCTTTTTCTCTCTCTCTCTCTTTCTTTCGTTCTTTCTTTCTTTTTCTCTCTCTCTCTCTTTCTTTCGTTCTTTCTTTCTTTTTCTCTCTCTCTCTCTTTCTTTCGTTCTTTCTTTTTCTCTCTCTCTCTCTTTCTTTCGTTCTTTCTTTCTTTTTCTCTCTCTCTCTCTTTCTTTCGTTCTTTCTTTTTCTCTCTCTCTCTCTTTCTTTCTTTTTCTCTCTCTCTCGTTCTTTCTTTTTCTCTCTCTCTCTCTTTCTTTCGTTCTTTCTTTCTTTTTCTCTCTCTCTCTCTCTGCATGCTGGGAGCGGAAGTGAGTCGAGTGTTTGGTGCGTGGTTGTGAGAGCGACTGGGTTTCCAACTGCTTTTCTACGGTTTGTCTTTTTTGAATGTTCACAGTTTTCACATTATTTAGCATTACATTACACTATAGAGTGGTGTTTTGGAATAATTGTTTGAAAGGTTGAGGGCGTCAGCCAGCTTTAGGCTGGTTGATATGGCCACTCAAGGTGGAAAGGGGTTTGATTTTGATCAACTCACGAGGAGGCATGGGGTGAAGATTGTACCCGCGATTGCCTGCTCAGTGGAAGAGTGCGCTCTGGCTGTGGGATCGGTAGTTGGTTATAAGTGCGTAAAATCAGCTTCGCGAATGAATGGTGCTATTGTGTTGTTTTTGGACAGTGTAGATAAAGTACATACGTTAGTTGAACAGGGTATAGCGCTTAAAGAAACTCATACAAGTGTTTTCCCTTTGGTCAATCCGGCAAGGAAGGTAATCCTTTCTAATGTGCCACCTTTTCTTAGAGATGCCGCGTTGGAAAGAGAACTTTCACGGCATGGTCAATTGGTCTCAGCGATTAAGAAACTTTCAATGGGGGGGAAATCTCCCTTAATGTCACATGCCGTTTCGCACAGGAGACAAGTATATATGATTTTGAAAGATGATCATGAGGATATGAACATAGTGTTTAAGTTCAAGATAGAGGGGTTTGATTATGTCATTTTTGCATCAACTGATTCAATGAAATGTTTTGGATGTGGGAGGGAGGGACATCTAGTGCGGTCGTGTCCAGAGAAGGAAAATGTCCCGACAGGTGGGACAAAAAATCCACATAGCACAACCTCAAATGTCAACCCAGATGAAAGTGAGACAGCAAATAGTCATGAAGGGGAGCAGGGTCATGTGACAGGAGCCAGGGGAGAGGTGGAGAAAAATCTAAAGAGAACAGGTAGAGAAAGGGAAGATGAGAATAAAACAAGTAACGGAGAGACCGCTATGGCAGTCGCGGAGTCAGTATTAATAGAGGTGGAAATGCCGACTTTGGAAGATGAGGGTGTTTTCAAAATACCTGCTACTAAGCGGAAATCAGAGAGAACAACTCAGATCTCAGAATCTAAGAGAAAATTAAAAAGAGAAGAACTTAAAACTAAAAGATCAATGGAAAATACTAGTGAAGACGTAAATAGTACAGCGGACGAATCGTCTGTTTCTGATAGTGAGGACGGCTTTTCTGATTCGTCCACACAGAGTGGGAGGGGCTTGGAGGGTGGTTACACCATAGAAATGATTCAAACATTTTTAAGGAGTACAAAAGGGAAGAAAAATGTGCATGTAGAAGAACATTTTCCTGATCGTAATGTTTTCATCCGATCTGCAAGTTCTTTCATGAAAAACGTTGGCGAGTCACTGACTTCGCAAGAAGGTTATAGGTTGAAAAATTTTTTTCAGAAGTTGAAAAACCAACAATTTGCAAATGAAGTCGAAATGTCATAGTCATAAGTACCACAGATTTTTGTTTTATTTTGTGAGCGGGTTTAGTTTCTTTTTCATTTCTATCATGCAGGACATTAAGTTATCCTCTTTAAACATCAATGGTGCAAGAGACATTAAAAAAAGAACAATGTTTTATGAACTGCTGAAAATGAAAGGTATAGATGTAGGGTTTGTACAAGAAACACATAGTGATGCAGGAAATGAGGTGGAATGGAAGAGAGAGTGGGAAGGACAGGTGGTCCTTAGTCACAAGACTAACATGAGTGCAGGTGTAGCTATCTTATTTTCTAAGAATTTTACACCCACAGATTATAAGGTGGAAGAGATAGTGCAAGGTAGACTGCTTAAGGTAAAAGCAAAAATTGAAAATATTGTAATGGTTTTTATTAATGTCTATGCACCAGTGGTGGCAGTAGAGAGAATGCTATTTCTGGAGAAACTCTCAGACACAATAACAAACTGCAGTGGGGAGGAATATTTGTTTATTGGTGGTGATTTTAATTGTACTGAAAAAGAGATGGACAGGAATCATGTTGAACCTCATATGGCATCACGTCGTAGCTTTGCTCGCTTAGTAGAAACCCATGCTCTCTGTGATGTATGGCGTAATTTAAATGGAACTGATAGACAATATACTTGGGCACATGTAAGAGACAACTCCATCTCTCTAGCCAGGCTAGACAGGGTGTATTGTTTTGAGCATCACTCTCAAGTCTTTAAAAAGTGTTATATAAACCCAGTAGGGTTTTCAGATCACAGTCTAGTCACAGCTGTACTCTTTATTAATTCTGTGAAGCACAGGAGTGCCTATTGGCATTTGAATACCTCCCTATTAGGTGATGCTCATTTCAAGAAGTGTTTTTGTTATTTTTGGGAGAGATGGAGATCTCAGAAGCATCTTTTTTCATCCCTTCAAAAGTGGTGGGATGTGGGCAAAGTTCAAATTCAGCAATTTTGTGTGCAATACACTTTCAATGTCACCAGAAAGAGCATCCGGTCAATTAAACATTTGGAGAAGGAAATTGTAGAAATACAAAATATTGCAGAGTCTACAGGAGAACAAGGTCACATTAAGACACTCAAGTTAAAAAATACACATTTGGCTGAACTGCTGGATATCAGAGCGCAAGGGGCATTGGTGAGATCAAGGTTTCAGAGTATCTCTGAAATGGATGCCCCATCTAGGTTCTTTTTTGGTCTGGAAAAAAAGAAAGGTCAGAGTAGAATAATGCACTGCCTTCGCTCTGCCTCTGGACAAGAACTCAAGAGCTCTCAGGAGATCCGGAAAAGGGCTGTAGAGTTTTATGCTGAGCTCTACACTTGTCAAAGGGTAGAAGCTCCAGAGGTGGAACAACAGTTCTATGAGGGGTTACCAAAAGTGTCTGTGGAAACTAATAAAGAGTTGGAGCTTCCATTGTCATTGCCAGAACTTTATGCTGCAATGAATAGGATGGAGAGTGGTAGAGCTCCTGGCATTGATGGGCTACCAGTTGACTTTTATAGGTCTTTTTGGGGAACAATTGGGGAAGATCTGCTGGAAGTACTCAGTGACAGTTTAGCTGGAGGGTTGCTGCCGCTGAGTTGCAGGAGAGACGTCATCACATTGTTGCCAAAAAAGGGGGACTTACAAGAGGTCAAGAACTGGAGGCCTGTGGCTTTGCTTTGTACTGATTATAAAATTCTCTCCAAAGCACTTTCCAACAGGTTTAGAGAGGTGATGGAGCAGATTATACACACAAACCAGTCCTACTGTGTTCCCGGAAGGTCGATTTTAGATAATATTTCACTAATACGGGATTATTTGGACCTTTCTAAGGTTTTCGGCTTAAACTCTGGTCTTATTTCTATAGATCAGGAAAAAGCATTTGACCGGGTTGAACACCTATATCTTTGGCGCACAATGGAAGCATTTGGATTCAGCTCTGGTTTCATTGACATGATCACAATGCTGTATGGTGACATTGAGAGCGTATTGAAGATCAATGGTGGTTTGAGTGTGCCATTTAAAGTGGGAAGAGGAATTAGACAGGGTTGCTCCCTTTCAGGGATGTTGTACTCAATGGCAATTGAACCTCTCTTACATGTTTTGAGGGAAAAATTGGGTGGCACAACACAAGAGAAGGGGATACCTGGTGTACAGATTTCAGCATATGCTGATGATGTCCTAATAGTAGTTAACAGCCAAGAAGAAGTAGAGATACTGAGTTTAAGTGTTCAACTATTTGGAATTATATCGTCGGCCAGAATAAATTGGGGTAAAAGTTGTGCTTTACAGCTGGGAGAGTGGCCTGGGGGAATACCAACACTACCAGGGGGGCTCAAATGGAATAGAAGGGGGTTTAAATATCTAGGTGTGTTTTTGGGGGATGATGAAATAATGGGGAAAAATTGGGAAAGGGTTCTAGAAATGGTACAGGGGAGATTAGGGAGATGGCGATGGTTGATACCACGTATGTCATATAGGGGGAGAGCGTTGGTAGTCAACAACCTGGTGGCTTCTGCTCTTTGGCACCGATTAGCAGTTTTGGAACCCCCTTCAGGACTGCTGGCCAAAATACAGGCTGCGGTAGTGGATTTTTTCTGGGGAAGATACCACTGGGTGCCACAGAGTGTACTTTTTTTGCCTAAAGAAGAGGGAGGACAAGGGCTGATTCATCTGGCCAGTAGGACCGCTGCTTTCCGTCTTCAACACGTAAAGAGGATACTATATGGAAAGGATGAGATTTGGAGGCCGGTGACGGAAGCACTGCTGCAAAAGGTGGAAGGGCTGGGATTGGACAGAACACTGTTTTTAATGGATTTAAACACAGTTTCACTACAAGGAGTTTCACCATTTTACAGTGGGCTCTTCAGAGTGTGGAAGCTGATAGGCTTTTGTAATATTTCAACAACAGAATCGCTGCATTGGTTAATGAAAGAAACTCTAATCCATGGAGGTAGATTGGATGTCACAACTGAGGTGTCACCAAATATGTCGCTGAGGTTGAAAAAAGGTGGCATCATTACATTACAGGATCTGGTCCAGCTGACAGGCCCAACACTGGAGGAGACGGATCCAGTGGCCGAAAGACTCGGGGTGAAGTCTAAGAGAGCGGTTGGACATTTGTCGGAGAAATACAGAAACGTTTTGTCAACAGAAGATTGGGCACTACTCAGCAAATGGACAGGGGGTGCCTCAAACACAAAAGAACCCTTTCCAGTATTGGGTTTTGACCTCAGCACTCTAGGAGAGCAGACACCATCATCTCCTCCTGCAGTGGGTGAGGATGAAATAGTAGAATTGAACACAGATACTGGAAAAGTGTTTTACAAACTTTGTGTGAAAGTCCTAAACAAAAGAAAACTAATTGAAAAAAAAGATACTCCATGGAGAAAAAAACTTGGTGTCCAACCAGAGGTTAAGCCAGCATGGAGGGCCCTGTACAAACCTCCACTGACCAAGTGGGCGGGGGATCTGCAGTGGAGGGTGATACATGGGATTGTAGCAGTAAATGCTTTTGTGACTGTGATTAATCCTTTGTGCTCAAGTCAATGTCCTTTTTGTAAATGTAGAGAGACTATCTTTCACTGTTTTCTAGAATGTGACAGGCTTAAACCACTGTTTCTTGTATTGGAATCATTGTTCAGAAAAGTGGGGGAAGTTTTCAATTCTACTCTTTTTATTTTTGGTTATCCGTACTCCAGAAAGTTTAGAGTAAAATGCCAACAGCTAAATTTTCTGACAGGACAGGCTAAAATGTCCATATATTTGAGTAGGACACGTAAAATTGAAAATGGAGATGGACCCCTAGTGGAAGGACTTTTTAAAGCAATGATAAAAGCAAGAATAAAGCTGGATTATGTGTATTTTAGAGAAATGGACAATATACAGGGGTTTGTAGATACATGGGGAGGTGGACTGTGTATGATGATGGGGGAGGAATTAAGTTTTGTTGATGTATTAAGTTAAGCAATATAATTCACCGTAGGATGTTGCCATGGTGACTGTGTTTGTCCTGATGGTTGTGTGTGATTGAATTGGTATAGTTGTTATAACCAACTGTTGAAAAAATAACTATTGGAAAAACAGTTTTTGCATCTTAAATTGACACAATAAAGATGTGTAAAACTCAATCTCTCTCTCTCTCTCTCTCTCTCTCTCTCTCTCTCTCTCTCTCTCTCTCTCTCTTTCTTTCTTTCTTTCTTTCTTTCTCTCTTCTCTCTTTCTTTCGTTCTTTCTTTCTCTCTCTTTCTCTCTTTCTTTCTTTCTTTCTTTCTTTCTCTCTCTTTCTCTCTTTCTCTCTTTCTTTCGTTCTTTCTTTCTCTCTCTTTCTCTCTTTCTTTCTTTCTTTCTTTCTTTCTTTCTTTCTCTCTCTTTCTCTCTTTCTTTCTTTCTTTCGTTCTTTCTTTCTTTCTTTTTCTCTCTCTCTCTCTTTCTTTCGTTCTTTCTTTCTTTCTTTTTCTCTCTCTCTCTCTTTCTTTCGTTCTTTTTTTTTCTCTCTCTCTCTCTTTCGTTCTTTTTTTTTCTCTCTCTCTCTCTTTCTTTCGTTCTTTCTTTTTCTCTCTCTCTCTCTTTCTTTCTTTTTCTCTCTCTCTCTCTTTCTTTCTTTTTCTCTCTCTCTCTTTCTTTCGTTCTTTCTTTTTCTCTCTCTCTCTCTTTCTTTCGTTCTTTCTTTTTCTCTCTCTCTCTCTTTCTTTCGTTCTTTCTTTTTCTCTCTCTCTTTCTTTCGTTCTTTCTTTTTCTCTCTCTCTCTCTTTCTTTCGTTCTTTCTTTTTCTCTCTCTCTCTCTTTCTTTCGTTCTTTCTTTTTCTCTCTCTCTCTCTTTCTTTCGTTCTTTCTTTTTCTCTCTCTCTCTCTTTCTTTCGTTCTTTCTTTTTCTCTCTCTCTCTCTTTCTTTCTTTTTCTCTCTCTCTCTCTTTCTTTCTTTTTCTCTCTCTCTCTCTTTCTTTCTTTTTCTCTCTCTCTCTTTCTTTCTTTTTCTCTCTCTCTCTCTTTCTTTCTTTCTTTCTTTTTCTCTCTCTCTCTCTCTCTTTCTTTCTTTCTTTCTTTTTCTCTCTCTCTCTCTTTCTTTCGTTCTTTCTTTTTCTCTCTCTCTCTTTCTTTCGTTCTTTCTTTTTCTCTCTTTCTCTCTTTCTTTCGTTCTTTCTTTTTCTCTCTTTCTCTCTTTCTTTCGTTCTTTCTTTTTCTCTCTTTCTCTCTTTCTTTCGTTCTTTCTTTTTCTCTCTTTTCTTTTCTTTTCTTTCGCCACCCAGTTACTGGAAAAGGCTCATCCACTCTACATCAGTGAGATGTGTTGGCCAATAAATGGTGCACCGTAAAATCCAGTGCCACCGCCTAGTAACCTAGGTTACTATTTTCCAATACATTAAAAAACATTTATCTTAGATGTTCTTGATAGATCGCCTGTAATTCTTTACGTTAAGCCAGATAGGCAAAGTTTATGACGTTACTGTCAGTTAACTGTAAGTATCAACCCTACCCTTGTTTTAAGCTTTATTACTGGACGGGAAGTCTCTCAGATCTCGGTTGCTACAGCAGCACAGCAGACCCATCCACGCCTAGCTCCTGTTGGCAACCGCAGAACTGATGAGAGAGCCAGAGATGGAAGGAGACATGCTTTTCCCATCAGGCTCAATTAGTCCTGGGACAGAGTGTAGACTGTAATCACACCCAGCTTAGCAGGTTTGTTTGGTCGACTGACTTCATCCACTACCCATCTGTAGTGTCCACCTGGGTGATGCCATGGTGGCCATTTTCTGCCCATTTTGTGCCCGAAAGCTCATCATGCATCAGCTTTAACTTCACCTAATTAATATTTTAGATGTTTCACCTCTCTCTTCTTCCTGAAAGTTTCTGGCTTATTAAGATTCAGAGCTTGCTTTCTCCCTACACCACTTCTGCTGCCCTCTCTCCTCTCCTCTCTTTTCCTCTGACAGCAGTGTCTGCCTCCCAGTCAGCAACGACCTTGGCATCAGAGAAAAAGAGAATAGGAATGAAAGACAACTCATCCGACTAACTATCTCTCTCTCTCTCGCTCTCTTTCCTTCAACTGTAGCTCACTGGAAAAGTTATGTCCGTTTTAGAGGCTAGGTCATGGTCTTCATAGCTCTGTGTTACTGACATTGGTACAGTGCTGTATAGGTTATCTATCTGAGTATGGTTAGCTCAGCTCTTTATAGCTCTGATTGTGAGGTCTTTTTGTGTTCCAGACACAGTCAGCACAGTATGATCCTGGTCCCACTGGACACCCCTGGTGTGAACGTGATCAGACCGTTGACCGTATTTGGACAGGACGGTAGGATCTTTTCCCCTCATACACTATATATACAAAAGTATGTGGACACCCCTTTTAATTAGTGGATTCTGCTATTTCAGTCACACCTGTTACTGACAGGTGTATAAAATCGAGCACACAGCCATGCAATCCCCATAGACAAACATTGGCAGTAGAATGGCCTTACTGAAGAGCTCAGTGACTTCCAACATGGCACCGTCATTGGATGCCACCTTTCCAACAAGTCAGTTAGTCAGATTTTCAGCCCTGCTAGAGCTGCTCCAGACAACTGTAAGTGCTGTTTTTGGGAAGTGGAAACATCTAGGAGCAACAACGGCTGAGCTGCGAAGTGGTAGGCCACACAAGCTCACAGAACAGGACTGTCAAGTGCTAAAAATCGTCTGTCCTTTGTTGCAACACTCACTACCGAGTTCCAAACTGCCTAATGCCAAGTGTCGGCTGGAGTGGTGTAAAGGTCAACACAATTGGACTCTGGAGCAGTGGAAATGTGTTCTCTGGAGTAATGAATCACGCTTCACCATCTGTCAGTCCGACAGACAAATCTGGGTTTGGAGAATGCCAGGAGAATGCTACATGCCCCAATGCATAGTGCCAACTGTAAAGTTTGGTGGTAAGGAATAATTGTCTGGGGCTGTTTTTCATGGTTCGGGCTAGGCCCCTTAGTTCCAGTGAAGGGAAATCTTAACGCTACAGCATACGATGACATTCTAGACGATTCTGTTCTTCCAACTTTGTGGTAACAGTTTGGGGAAGGCCCTTTCCGGTTTCAGAACGACAATGCCCACGTGCACAAAACGAGGTTAATACAGAAATGGTTTGTCGAGATCGGTGTGTAAGAACTTGACTGGCCTGCACAGAGCCCTGACCTCAACCTAATCGAACACCTTTGGGATGAGTTGGAACACCGACAGCGAGCCAGGCGTAATCGCCCAACATCAGTGCCCTACCTCACTAATGCTCTTGTGGCTGAATGGAAGCCCTCGCAGCAATGTTTCAAGATCTAGTGGAAAGCCTTCCCAGAAGGGTGGAGGCTATTATAGCAAAGGGGGACCAACTCCATATTAATGCCCATGATTGATTGACGATGAGCAGGTGTCCACATACTTTTGGTCATTTATTGTATCTTAATAGGTACAGTTGAAGTCGGAAGTTTACATACACCGTAGCCAAATTTAAACTCAGTTTTTCACAATTCCTGACATTTAATCCTAGTAAAAAATTCCCTGTCTTAGGTCAGTTAGGATCACCACTTTATTTTAAGAATGTGAAATGTCAGAATAATAGGAGAGAGAATGATTTATTTCAGCTTTTATTTCTTTCATCACATTCCCAGTGGGTCATAAGTTTACATACACTCAATTAGAATTTCGTAGCATTGCCTTTGAATTGTTTAACTTGGGTCAAAGGTTTCGGGTAGCCTTCCACAAGCTTCCCACAATGAATTGGGTAAATTTTGGCCCATTCCTCCTGACAGAACTGAGTCAAGTTCGTTGGCCTCCTTGCTTGCACACGCTTTTTCAGTTCTGCCCACAAATTTTCTATAGGATTGAGGTCAGGGCATTATGATGGCCACTCCAATACCTTGACTTTGTTGTCCTTAAGCCATTTTGCCAAAACTTTGGAAGTATGCTTGGGGTCATTGTCCATTTGGAAGAACCATTTGCGACCAAGCTTTAACATCCTGACTGAAGTCTTGAGATGTTGCTTCAATATATCCACATAATTTTCTTTCCTCATGATGCCATCTATTTTGTGAAGTGCACCAGTCCCTCCTGCAGCAAAGCACCTCCACAACATGATTACTGCCACCCCTGTGCTTCACGGTTTCCTCCAAACATAACGATGGTCGTTATGGCCAAACAGTTATATTTTTGTTTCATCATACCAGAGGACATTTCTCCAAAAAGTACAATATTTTTCCCCATGTGCAGTTGCAAACCATAGTCTGGCTTTTTTATGGCGGTTTTGGAGCAGTGGCTTCTTCATTGCTGAGCGGCCTTACAGGTTATGTCGATATAGGACTCGTTTTACTGTGGATATAGATACTTTTGTACCTGTTGTTCTGGGATTGATTTGCACTTTTCGCACCAAAGTACGTTCATCTCTAGGAGACAGAACGCGACTCCTTCCTGAGCAGTATGGCTGCGTGGTCCCATGGTGTTTATATGCGTACTATTGTTTGCACAAATGAACGTGGTACCTTCAGGCATTTAGAAATTGCTCCCAAGGATGAACCAGACTTGTGGAGGCCTACAAAAATAAAATTCTGAGGTCTTGGCTGATTTCTTTAGATTTTCCCATGATTTCGAGCAAAGAGGCACTGAGTTTGAAGGTAGGCCTTGAAATACATCCACAGGTACACCTCCAATTTATTCAAATTATGTCCATTAGCCTATCAGAAGCTTCTAAAGCCATGACATCATTTTCTGGAATTTTCCAAGCTGTTTAAAGGCACAGTCAATTTAGTGTATGTAAACTTCTGACCCACTGGAATGTTGATATAGTGAATTATAAGTGAAATAATCTGTCTGTAAACAATTGTTGGAAGAATTACTTGTGTCATGTACAAAGTAGATGTCTTAACCGACTTGCCAAAACTATAGTTAGTTAACATGAAATCTTTGGAGTGGTTGAAAAATGAGTTTTAATGAATTCAACCTAAGTGTATGTAAACTTCCGACTTCAACTGTAGATTACTCATTCCCCATACTGTTTGTCTGCGTCCGAAATGGAACCCTATTGCCTACAGGGTGCTTTACTTTTGAACAGAGCCCTGTTGGCCATGGTCAAATGTACTGCACTTTATGGGGGAAAGGGTGTCATTCGGGACGCAACCTTGATTTGATTCTATCAGGCTTTCTATGCATATAAAACATGCTGTTATGTACAATAAAAGTAGGACATTCATGAGTCATCCAGTAACCTCGGTCTTACATATTTCTCTGTGGTTTCCTCTGATCTGTTATTTCAGATGCTATTCACGGCGGACATTTTGAGATCCACTTTGACAACGTGCGTGTTCCTGCTTCCAACATTCTTTTGGGTAAGATACTAATCATCATGTTATTGACACAGGGTATACATGCTCTATCACAGGGTTCACCAACTGGTCATTTGATTTTGCCCCCCAATTTTTTCCTGAGTTAAAAAATAACAAAACTCTGCTGGCCTCCCGAGTGGTGCAGTGGTATAAGGCACAGCATCGCAGTGCAAGCTGCATTACTACAGATGCGGGTTCGAGCCCTGTCTGTGTCGCAGCCGGCCAAGACCGGGAGACCCATGAGGCGACGCACAATTGGTCCAGCATCGTCCGGGTTAGGGAGGGTTTGGCCGGCCGGGTTGTCCTTGTCCCATCGCGCTCTAGCATCTCCTGTGGCGGGCTGGGCGCATGCACGTTGACTCAGTCGCCAGGTTTACGGAGGTTCCTCCGACACATTGTCGCGGCTGGCTTCCGGGTTAAGTGTTCATTGTGTCAAGAAGCAGTGCGGCTTGGTGGTTGTGTTTCGGAGGACGCACAGCTCTCAACCTTCGCCTCTCCCGAGTCCGTACAGGAGTTGTAGCGATTGGACAAGACTGTAACTACCAATTGGGGAGAAAATGAAAAAAAAGTACAGTATTCCTACGCATAATATGATGTGATCGTATACAAATGTAAGCCAGGTTTGAAGATACATTTGTTTTGTCAAATATTACATCTGTTTGGGCTTCTTGCTGTCAATTTGCAGTCTACAAATTGACCATCCGCTCAAGAAGAAATCTGCCCGAAGCTGAATCTAGTTGATGATCCCTGCTCTATCAGAATGATCAACTGTATAAACACTGTGCATGACCCTTAGGGAAGTTCAGTATTTTACAACTTAATGTTAGATGGTTCTTCACCCTGAAAATAGTCTGTAGGCCAGGAGAACTGGCCTGCAGACTATGTAATGCATGGTTCTGTTTCCTGCCAAACCATGCCACTACAACTTCACTTTAGCTAACTTTAGCCACCGCTTGCTAATCTATGGAACTAATGGGGAGATGCGGTACCTGTAAAAAACAGTTGACAGTAATGTAATTTGTGTGTCTGTCTGTAATACTGTTTGTGTCTGTCCCCATGCAGGTGAGGGACGGGGCTTTGAGATAGCCCAGGGTCGTCTCGGTCCTGGCAGACTGCACCACTGTATGAGAGCCGTAGGATCTGCTGAATGGGCACTGGAGCTGCTGTGCCAACGCGCTGCGCATAGACACACCTTCGGCAAGAAACTCTACCAGCATGTGAGTGTGTTGGGGGGGGGGGGTTGTTGAGTGTATGTTATCCCACAGTCATTTGACAGATGTTAATATACCATTTATGTTACGTAGTCTGTCCACGAGACTTGTACAGTGAGTATGTGTACAGTATCATCATGCCACCTCATAACTTTGCAAGACATCGTGGAGCGACATTCATGATGGTTATGGGCTATCGTAGTGGTACAAAGTCAGAGTGATAGTACCAAGTTCAACTCTGGCTCAGCATTAGTCCAGCCATGTGTCTAAGATCGACTGTTCAACAGAAGTGCTGCTTGCTGACTTTTCTGTGCCAGCAGCTTATTCTAATATACCAGATTGATCTTGCCTGTCCCTGAATATTCTCTTCTTAATAAATCAGTGTCCCTATGGGCCCTTGCACTATATAGGAAATAGGGTGCCATTTGGGACTCCCTCCCATAGCAGGTCATCAGAATGGGCATCAGGTCATACTCAGCACTATTTCCTGTCTTAATGTACTCCTATGGCAGAGTCTGGGCCAATAGTAGTGACTCAGCAAGTATCCATCATTCTAGTGACAGCCGATGGGATTAATCTCCTCAGAGATGCCACCACTGAGTCCCAAAGGGCACCCTATTCCCTACATGCACTACATTTGACCAGGGACTAGCATTAGCGCACTTGTCAAAAGTAGTGCACTACATAGGGAATAGGGTGCCATTGAAGATGCTGCCACTGTCAGATTTGTCTGCGTTTGAGCTGAGATAAACGTAATAGTGCTCAATGCTCTGCCGTGTCAAGTTTATCTTAACATTTTTAAAATTTTGCTAGTGCTAAGCTGACAAAGGGATAGTGATGGAAATGTATTAGTGCTCGATAACCTGGCATATGGAGTTAATCTTACAGTGACAAATTTGTGTTTAGCAGTACTAAAATTATGAAAACACTTTACAGTGTGAGGATTAGAAATATTGAGTGTATGAAATTAGAATTTATGCCATGCTATAAGTGAGGTAAGGCTTTTAGTGCTGTGAAATATGTTAATTGTTGTAGCGTTTGGAATCACTGGATGTGTGCATTGCTTAGCCAGTGCAGATGCCCACAGCATAGCAACTGTAGAGAAACCATAATAACTCATTATTGGAAAATGTATTGTATCTTATCAAGTTTTTATTTTTAAGCTCGATAAACAGCTTAATTGCTGACACCTAGAGGTCCAATTGAGTTACTGTCAAAATGTTTCATGAGCGTTACATTGTGTTTGAGTGAGTCTGTCTGTATCTGATCTGTCTCTGTCTGTCTGCCTCTGTTGGTCTGTCTGTATCTGGTCTATTTGCTCTCTGTCTGTCTGTCTCTGTCTGTCTGCTTATCTATCTCTCTATATGCTGTGTGTCTGTCTGTCTCTCTGTCTGTGTGTCTGTCTGTCTGCTTAAATGTCTGAATATCTGTCTGCCTCTGTGAATGTCTGTGTCCAGGAGGTTGTGGCCCACTGGATAGCAGAGTGTCGCCTGGCCATAGACCAGACTCGCCTACTGACCCTGCATGCTGCTCACGCTCTGGACACACTGGGCAGCAGGAGCGCCAGGAAACAGGTAGATCACGCACACCTCATTAGCAGAACAAACCGCGTAATGTCTCCCTAACTGTTATGTGACAGTACTGAATGTAATATTGCGTAAAGACTGTGCCTGCTTTAAACAGACCCCCTGATTATGTAAATGTGTGTCTGAAAACGTCAGAGAATGTTAATGGATTGTAAATATGAGTTACAGCCGTCTGCTTCCTGCTTAGAAAGGTCAGCCTGATATGGCTCTCATGTCACATCTGTTTTATTAGTCACT
This sequence comes from Thymallus thymallus, assembly GCA_023634145.1. Classification (NCBI taxonomy): domain Eukaryota; kingdom Metazoa; phylum Chordata; class Actinopteri; order Salmoniformes; family Salmonidae; genus Thymallus; species Thymallus thymallus. The sequence continues at coordinate 13,758,730 of CM042418.1, forward strand.
GTGCATACACAGTTGCTTTCAGATCTGTCATACACACACACAACCACACACACACACTGATGTGTGTATGTATACACACGCACGGACATGCACTCACAAACGCATGCTCTCTCTCTCTCACTCACACACACACACACTAGGTTGTATTCCGAGCTGGCCTGTCCCAATCTGAACTCGAAAACCAAACAATTAATATATTTATTTATTTTATTTAACCTTTATTTAACTAGGCAAACTAAGTGACACAGAGGTGAAGAGCCACCGGCAGTATCTCACATTATTGGAATCTATAATATGATTGACATGTTATCAGCCTGACGTGAGAGCTGAACTGAGGTGTACTGACAGGAGAGGTGAGGATAAGGTGAATGGAGGATAGTGGAGATGGAGGAATGAGAGACCCGAGGGTAGATAAGTACATATTTGCATCCCAAATGGCACCCTATTCCCTACATAGTGCAGTACTTTTGACCAGCGCTCTATGGGCAAGTGCACTATATAGGGAATAGGGTTCCATTTGGGATGCACAACCATGAGGTGAGTGAAGGAGCGAGGGTAGGGAAGGGTCGAGCCAGCGCTCCACGTTTAATCTGATAAGCGGGAGGCGGGAGACGACAGAGAGGAAGACATGGCAGACTCTTTGTGACAGTGTGAACTGTGTCTGAGGTCAGAACAGAACAGAGACGGACGAAGGAGTGACTACAGGAATACAGAGCTGTCACTCGCATCACCTATCATATCACATCCCCTCACAGACACAATACTGTAGGGTTGGACAAGTAGTAGCTCTGATCCAGGGTGTTACGCACGGATTGCTGACACTGAGAAGGCTCAGCATCAGCAACCCACATGTAACAGCCTGGATCAGAGCTAAGCAAATAATGTAGTTCTTATTCTACTAATGTAATCAAGGGAATGGTGATAAGATGATAAGGAATAGCTGTGCAAATGGAACAGGAGAACCTATTCAATCAGTGGCTATACAGCACTATGTTAACAACCTTTCACCATTATCCTAGTGTGCCATTGCACTGCTGTGTGTGTGTGTGTGTGTGTGTGTGTGTGTGTGTGTGTGTGTGTGTGTGTGTGTGTGTGTGTGTGTGTGTGTGTGCGTGACTGTGTTTGTATGTCAATCCCGCCACACCCCTGCCTGTGTTCCATCAGTTCCACGGCGGGGGAGATTTACCCACAATGCCAAGTCCTGCAGGGCTGTGAGTAGCACACGGCATACGCTCGGCTCAACACCGCCTGATGTCCTGCTGGTAGCTGTCACAGCAGCACACACACACACACACACCACCACCACCACCATCAGTGTAAGGAGTTATGACAGGAGTGGTGTCCTGGAATACCTTGTTTCTTGAATAACACACTGTGATTCTCCCTAATGCTCACATTAATACAGAGATTCTCATCTAATGGCCCGGTGCTGTTTCTGAGAAATAGGAGATATCTCTTCCAGGCACAAAGATGTCCCAGGGGTGGATGATCAAAGCCCTAGTCAACGCTGAACACTCCACCAGCCAGGTTCTTCATGAGACGCGTGGCTTGCCCAGCCTGTGTCCCAAATGGCACCCCTATTCCCTATGTAGTATTACAGTTCATGAACCTTTAGTATTACTGCTCCCCCTGTTAATTTCTTATAATGGTCTCTTGTAGATTGCCATGATCAAGGTGGTTGCTGCCAGGATGGTGTGTAAGGTGGTGGACTGCGCCATCCAGGTGTATGGGGGTGCGGGTGTATCTGGAGACTTCCCCCTCGCTCAGATGTAAGTAGCTTTCATTTAACTAGTTTAGTCTTTTTTATTTTTTAACTGAATTGACTGCTTTGTTGTTTTTTCGAATCCCGGATTGCAGCTTTAATCAACATAATTTTTTGATCAATCAGTATTGATTTTTAGCTTCATTAGAATCATTCAAGGCCAACTTTAAACAGTTTCATTTAGCAATACAGCTGGTGACATTTCCTTATGACATGGCCCGTGTTTGTTTTGATCCAGATACTACCAGGCGGTGCCACGCATTACCATGTCACAATTTACCTGTCTTCTCGCCCGCTTCCTCAGACAATGTCTACGGTCGCAGATAGGACTGTGGTGGTCATGACATTTTGCAGCCTGTTATTGTCATGGAAAAGAATGCCGTTCTCGCAGTAATTGACTGTTAATTAGCATAAACACGTTTAGCATCTCCAGGCCTCCATAGGCTGTAGGCTTGTTCATTTAGCAGACAATATACATTTGGCCAGGGGTGTATGTTTATGTGACATTATTTTATATTATATGATTTTATAGTAAGAAGAATATAATTGAACTTGAATAAAATAGAAAGGATTTTTTTCCCCGTTCCGGAGCGAGTGCACATATGAAGTGGCTATGTTGAGCGTCATTTGAAAAGGTCCTATACGCTAGATTTAGAGTTATTTGGCAACTTTAGTTGTGAATGATACAAACCTTAGAATGTCTTAGAAATAAAAAATATATATATGTGCTGCATGATGCGACTATAGGCTAAAGTCAGAAAAAAAATTGCACTCTGTTTCTTACTTCAGGCTGCACACGCTGTTATCTCATCAAGTGATCATACTTTCATCCATCAGGCTATTCTGAATATAATCTTGTCTTTACTAATATGTCAAATTTGTTTCGATTTAGAATGGCCCATTATCAAATGAGCAGGGACAGGGGCAGGGGAAAAAGACGTCATCTGTATGCACTCTAATATCGAATGGAGGCCGCTTTCCTGACGGTTAGTTTTTCAATTATGTGGGGTAGGCTACTTTTGGTTTTATAGCGGAGCATGGGCTTAATATGAGCAGCTGAGAAATACAGTCGTATGCAAAAGTTTGGGCACCCCTGACAATTTCCATGATTTCCATTTATAAATAATTGGGTGTTTGGATCAGCATTTTCATTTTGATCTATCAAATAACTGATGGACACAGTAATATTTCAGTAGTGAAATTAGGTTTATTGGATTAACAGAAAATGTGCAATATGAATCAAAATGAAATTAGACAGGTGCATAAATTTTGGCACCCCAACAGAAAAATCACATCAATATTTAGTAGAGCCTCCTTTTGCTAAAATAACAGCATCTAGACGCTTCCTATAGCCTCTAATGAGTGTCTGGATTCTGGATGAAGGTATTTTGGACCATTCCTCCTTACAAAACATCTCCAGTTCAGTTAGGTTTGATGGTTGCCGAGCATGGTTGCCCGCTTCAAATCATCCCACAGATTCTCAATGATATTCAGGTCTGGGGACTGGGATGGTCATTCCAGAACATTCTACTTGTTCCTCTGCATAAATGCCCGGGTAGATTTTGAGCAGTGTTTTGGGTCGTTGTCTTGTTGAAATATCCAGACCCAGTGTAACTTCAACTTTGTGACTGATTCTTCAACATTATTCCCAAGAATCTGCTGATATTGAGTGGAATCCATGCAACCCTCAACTTTAATCCCAGTACTGGCACTGGCCACACAGCCCCACAGCATGATGGAACCCCCACCAAATTTTACTGTGGGTAGCAAGTGTTTTTTTCTTGGAACGCTGTGTTCTTTTGCCGCCATGCATAACGCCCCTTGTTATGACCAAATAACTCAATCTTTGTTTCATCATTCCACAGCACCTTATTCCAAAATGAAGCTAGCTTGTCCTTGTGCAAAGTGCACTGAATTGTTGAACGATGCACAGTGACACCATCTGCAGCAAGATGATGTTGTAGGTCTTTGGAGGTGGTCTGTGGGCTGTTTTTGACCGTTCTCACCATCCTTCGCCTTTGCCTGTCCGATATTTTACTTGGCCTGCCACTTCTGGCCTTAACAAGAACTGTGCCTGTGGTCTTCCATTTCCTCACTATGTTCCTCACAGTGGACACTGTGTTTTAGGGGCCTTCCCCTAAAACATAATGTTGAACAATCTTTGTTATCAGGTCATTTGAGAGTTGTTTTGAGGCCCCCATGTTGCCACTCTTCAGAGGAGAGTCAAAGAGAACAACAACTTGCAATTGGCCACCTTAAATACCTTTTCTCATGATTGGATGCACTTGTCTATGAAGTTAAAGGCTTAATGAGCTCACCAAACCAATTGTGTGTTCCAATTAATCAGTGCTAAGTAGTTACAGGTATTCAAATCAACAGAATGAAAAGGGTGCCCAAATTGTTTGCATAGCCTATTTTTCACATCTGATTTAATTTCATACAACTTAATATTGCTACACTAAAAATCTTTGTCTGGACAATACCCCAGTACTCAGTGATCATTTTCTGTGATGACAGAGTAAATTATTATGCAGCCTTTAGAGGGGTGCCCAAACTTTTGCATACGACTGTAAATGTAGCAGCAGCTGGGATCCTCCCCTTTTTAGTGGCAACCATCAAAACTCTGCTTTCACACAGGATTGCATATAGAAATGTCTGGGCTTATAAGAAACTTATTTCACTCCAAGCATCAACCACTGTCTGAGGAGCATGCAGCCTCTCGCTGCACGACAGGTGAAATTCCGCCCAAACTCTGCATGCCATGGGCTATCCAACGCTGTTCCTGCAGCTAGTCAGTGCTTAATCTGGGATCCAAGTGAAATCGGTTCGGAAACATCGAAAGTTTTCACAACAAAACATATTTCGTTAAACTGTTGACAGCCCCTCTTTCTGCCTGCTCGAGAAAGGAATGAAAGAGAGAGAGGAGGATGTGGAAACAGCCTACTAATATAAAAAAATGCCATATTACTAGGCTATTCAAATACAAAGTCACTATAATTGTAGGCTTAGCTCCTGTTCCGCCCTGCACAATCAATGAACCAACAGCATCGCCTAGGCCTATACATTCTCTCCCAGACTCGGGGATAGAAAGTTAGACCAATTATGTACCAAAGACATCTTAAATCAGTTTTGTTTTATGTTTTTCTGCCGTGCGTAATATTCTGTAAGCTATGTATTGTATAACGACACAATCAGTATTTTAATTCCGTTTTTGTTTTTGTGGGCGGGGGGGCTTGGGCTCATATATACAGTGGGGAGAACAAGTATTTGATACACTGCCCATTTTGCAGGTTTTCCCACTTACAAAACATGTAGAAGTCTGTAATTTTTATCATAGGTACACTTCAACTGTGAGAGACGGAATCTAAAACAAAAATCCAGAAAATCACATTGTATGATTTTTTTTATAATTATTTTGCATTTTATTGCATGACATAAGTATTTGATCACCTACCAACCAGTAAGAATTCTGGCTCTCACAGACCTGTAAGTTTTTCTTTAAGAAGCCCTCCTGTTCTCCACTCATTACCTGTATTAACTGCACCTGTTTGAACTCGTTACCTGTATAAAAGACACTTGTCCACACACTCAATCAAACAGACTCCAACCTCTCCACAATGGCCAAGACCAGAGAGCTGTGTAAGGACATCAGGGATAAAATTGTAGACCTGCACAAGGCTGGGATGGGCTACAGGACAATAGGCAAGCAGCTTGGTGAGAAGGCAACAACTGTTGGCGCAATTATTAGAAAATGGAAGAAGTTCAAGATGACGTCAATCTCCCTCGGTCTGGGGCACCATGCAAGATCTCACCTCGTGGGGTATCAATGATCATGAGGAAGGTGAGGGATCAGCCCAGAACTACACGGCAGGACCTGGTCAATGACCTGAAGAGAGCTGGGACCACAGTCTCAAAGAAAATCATTAGTAACACACTACGCCGTCATGGATTAAAATCCTGCAGCGCACGCAAGGTCCCCCTGCTCAAGCCAGCGCATGTCCAGGCCCGTCTGAAGTTTGCCAATGACCATCTGGATGATCCAGAGGAGGAATGGGAGAAGGTCATGTGGTCTGATGAGACAAAAATAGAGCTTTTTGGTCAAAACTCCACTCGCCGTGTTTGGAGGAAGAAGAAGGATGAGTACAACCCCAAGAACACCATCCCAACCGTGAAGCATGGAGGTGGAAACATCATTCTTTGGGGATGCTTTTCTGCAAAGGGGACAGGACGACTGCACCGTATTGAGGGGAGGATGGATGGGGCCATGTATCGCGAGATCTTGGCCAACAACCTCCCAAACCCTCCCCCCAGGTATTTGTGTTTTTGGTTGGCGTTCGGGAGTCCGCGTCTTTGGGGGGGGGGGGTACTGTCAGGCTCTGGTCATAGAGAAGCCTATTGCTTCTCTATATAGCCATGGTCAGAGTCTGACAGATCTATAATTTATTTTCTATGTGGGGGTTTTGTGTTGGATCCCTAATTAGAGGCAGCTGCTGTGCATTGTCTCTAATTAGGGATCCTACATGTTTGTAGGTCCCACATCCTAGGTGTGGGTCATTATCATCAAGTCACTGTAAAGTAAGTGTGTTACGTTTTGTATTATCGTGTTTTGTTTGATAGTTGTGAAAATAAATGTCGAACTATGATTGCGCCGCGCCTTGGTCTCTCTTTCCACCAACTCGTGACAATGTTGCTATTTCGTTTTTGCGTCTTTTACTTTCGGTTTTGTACACCAGTTGAGAATATATGGTTAAGGAAAAATTATTCTCTACACTATACTTGCTTGTTGTGTCACATTAACAGAAATTTGGCAAACTATTAGAATTTTAGCAACAAGGAAATGGCGAAGCAATTGCTGCATATTGCATCTTTAATCATCACCTTAGAAAGTGCTGTCCATTTCGTTGTGTTAGGCTTTGAAACAACAACCATGTTTTTCACACAGTTTCAACCTGTTGAAATTCTTTCTTCAAATGAATCATCACAGTGAGGTGAGATTTAAAAGCAAAATACTGTTTTGATGATATGTGTTTGATGTGATTTTTTTATTGCATTTGCATTGATGTCAGAGTAATTAAAGGGACAATGTGGTGCTGAGTACCAGGCCATTAGCGATAGACAGTTGGTTATTACCAACGCATGTCCAGAGTGCATAAGAGGATATTATACTGTGGTCATGACTCATGACTGCCGGTGTGGCGGTAATATGGTCACCGCAACAGCCCTAGTCACAGCAGACAAACTCGGTGAGATGGAAAAATGCTTTCTCACAAGGTCGGCAGGCAGGCAGGCTGCCATTGAGCATCAGCCACGCAGACAGTGACAGGTGGCAGCTCAACGCTTACAATGGAAGACAGACACAGGAAATGGTGAAGAAGAGAGGAAAACAGAGGGAAATGGCTTGAATATCAATTATCAATGACAATTTTTAGTAGCCACGTTGAAGTGAGTGAAACATGCGTGTCTCAAATGCAAACTACAGTACTAATAAAGTCTATAAAGACAAATTACAGTTTGTAGGCTAATAACTTTCTATCTTAACACACAGTATTAGCCTAGAGCTGATGTACTGTAGATATTGCACAGAAGTTGACATTGACCTCCTCTCTCTCTCTCTCTCTCTCTCTCTCTCTCTCACTCTCTCTCACTCACCTCAAGGCTACAGGGTATTTAATTGTCTCTGTGAGTTCTATTGCATATTATCACCAGAATCAGCTATGTTCTAAATAATAATTGTTATTGTTCAGATGGAGTATGACAATGGTTCATTAATCAGTGCACACTCCAGCAAAATGTACCAAAACGTTTTGAAACGAAAACAAGCATTTCTTATCAGACATGTTCAGGTAGTGCCTCCCTGTTTCAGTCTCTTTTCTTCCATTTGGTGCATAATGAATACGACCAATTTGTCCCTCCACAGGTATGCGTATGCCAGGACGCTGCGCATCGCAGACGGGCCAGACGAGGTGCACCTGTCGTCCATCGCCCACCTGGAGCTCAGGGACCAGCTGAGGAAGGCCCAGGCCAAGCTGTGAGGTCATGCAGGGGTCAACACCATGGGTTAGCACAGGCAGCCCTCAGACAGACCGCAGGGTAATGGAAGGGTTAATAGAGGTTTTAACACAGGTTAATAGAGCCGTAATGGAGCTTCATCTGTCACGGGAGCGACGGCGATTGATTGACAGGCCAATCTCACCTACAAATCACTGTGGATGTCAATCATAGATCTCCACATACAGAGATTATAAGATTTGCATATCTAAAACATGATCATGATCAACTCTTGCTCTGCCTTAATGTGATTATGGTGGAATAGCAGTCTACTGTATTATGGTGTGAAGATCTGTCAAAACGAGGATTTTGTCTGTTGGACTACAGATGATGAGTAATTTTTAACTAAAATGACATATACTACCTTAATATGCTCATAATATATGTAAATAAAGATTTGGATATGCCATAAAATCGCATCATTGTTTGAATTCATCATGATTCATCAGGACTCCTTCATATGCATTTTTCACAATACAAATGTTTATGTATTTACAATTACCTTGTGGCTATAGTGCCAGGGATTGACTGAAAACAACTCATGCTGAGACTGAGGTCCTAATTTGGACCTCACCTTATATCCTTGCCCTGGAGTTACCTAGCCCATATTCTGACAGTACATTCACACAGTAGCTTTGCTGGGCATACAAGACCTGTCTGCAAAACACTCAAACCATCTCTATTAGTTAATGTGGTGTTATGAGCTTCCTAGTGCTGGCGAAATGGCAGGTAGCCTAGCGGTTAGAGCGTTGGGCCAGTAACTCTAATACCCCGAGCCGACAAGTTGAAAAACCTGTTGATGTGTCCTTGAGCAAGGCACTTAATCCTAATTTGCTCCAGGGGCTTACCCTGTAGGTAGGCTGTCATTGTAAATAATAATTTGTTCTTAACTGACTTGCCTAGTTAAATAAAGGTTAAAATAAAAAAATAATGAATAAAAAATGAAGTGTGTGGGGTTTTTTTTCAAACAAATTAAGGTAGACTTCTAAAACAGATGGCTTACATAGTCTTACATCTTGATGATTTTTTTCCCCACTAGCAACTGGTCCAACACCCATAAATGTTACAGAATAGTCGCCCTCTCAGCACCAAGGTTTGCCTGCTAGTTTAGTGCACGCCCCTGATTCACCTTGCCTTGGGCATTCACTTTCTGCAGCCCAAATGGCACCCTCTTCCTTACATAGCGCACTACTTTTGATCAGGGCCCGTAGTGCTGTGGTCAGACGTAATGCACTATGTAGGGAATATGGTGCCTTTTGGGGCTCTACCATCTGTAATTGGGGCTCAGTGAGATTTTCCCCCCTAATCCACAATTTCTGAATTAACTTCTGTCAGTTTCGCAGATCCCGAGAGTTTTATTATACTAAAGGAACATTCTGTTAGGAATAGTGAAATGTCAAGTCCAACTCTGTCATAGACTAAACTAAACATGAAGTATCCTCATACATGTTGACTTCATTGGAATCTGATATATGCACAGAATTACCAAAGAATCACCTTTTAAAAAATACAATACAAAATACAATTAAATCAACAGAAAATCATAAAATACTATATTAAAGGGGTTCTCAAAGATACTGTATACTTGTCCTCAGCGATGTGTTTCCATATACGCATATATTATGTTATATAGTTTTAAAATAATATACATAAAACCAATATGTTTACAAAGATAATATATAAAGTACAGTTTATGAACTATTGAAGCAGCAGCGCTTCAGCAAAGTCACTAGTTTAATGAAATGTTTTTAGGAACAAACAATTATCTTGCTCTGTTTCTTCTTCTGTGCACTCCTCTTGCGTCTCTGTCCCTGGGGAAAGAGTAAAGTTATTTATTTGTTCACGTCAAATATTTACTTTAGACTAGAGAATTACAAATCATTTTTACTATTTTGTGTGATTGGTTTTTAACTGTTTTGTATGCACTCTGTGTATTCTTAACATGTTTACACTTCTTGCAAACAGAATTTAGCTCTGGGGACAAAAAAGATAGATTAATTGGTTAGTCAATTGATTGACTCAGGTTGGAGTGAGGGTGAGGGATGTGGGGAGGGGGGCATGGGTCTCACCAAGGGTGCGGTTTTGGCGGGTCGTGCCAGAATGGAGAGCGCTCCTGGTCTAATTTTTGGCTTCCCCTTCTTCCTCTCATTCTGCACCTGCCTTCGTACTCTGGTTACCTGGAAGAACAATGGCATGACGTAAGACATCAATGACACAAGGTTGAATGCATGTCGACCAAGCATCGCTAAGATAGCCTCTTAGTAACTCCTGCTGAGACTTGGGCAACTCTTGCTGAGACTGAGGCTCTCCTAATATGGACACTGTTCATGTACTGGATCATGTCATCAGTTTGTTTGAGGATCTCAATAAACGAAAAGTTCTGATATTAATATATGGACTGGTATCATGCGATGGTCTGCGCCTGTGTTGTCATGGCAATGATGTGTACCTGCAGGGAGGCACTGGGGTTGTTGTTGCTGAGGAGAGAGAAGGATCCCACTCTGGATTTATGCTTGTTCTTCTTCTTGGTCCCAGACTGGCCGAGGTGTCTCCTGGCCCGGTCTGTCTGGAGGAACAACATTCCCGTGGGATCATTTAGAAACTAGTATGTTACACAGGAGGCTGGTGAAGGGAGGACAGCTCATAATAATCACTGGAATGGATAAATGTAACGGTATCTAAAACACCAAAAATGACAACACGTCTGCCCAATTGGATCATTTGAGACCTCTCCCTGCTGCCTTCATCTATCTCCCCTCCCTCCGTCCATCTCCTCCCCTTTCTCCAGTCTTACCTGAACTTCGATGAGTTTGTTGGGGAAGCCCTTGGCTGAGAAGGACCCAGGAAGGATGGACTTCCACCCCAACTGTCTCTTCTGTCTGTCCAATTGCAAATCCGATAGCATGTCGTCATCTATCCACATCTATTAAGACATAAATGAGGCATTAATGACATTCTTAATGAACGTGTAGCCATTTTAGAGGGCTGGAGAGCATAATATGCATGCACTGCCCTTACAGAAAAACTGCATGAATTTCACATGTGATAATGTGATGGCATGTGATCTTATGTGAAGTTAATATGATAATATGTGACAACATGTAAAATTAACATGTGATAACATAAAACTACACGTGAAAACATGATCTTGTGAAATAAATGTGACAACATTTAACTCTCACATGCAATTCCACATGTGAGAGTTAGATTTTTACATGTAAAAATGTTTTCACGTGCCGAATTCAACAGGTGTAGACCTTACAGTGAAATGCATGTGAACAACTGACCTCTCATGTCTCTTTTTTTACATGTGAACATTTCTGCTCAACATGTGAAAACAACTAAATGCATTTTCCAAATTTGTTTGTAAGGGAATTACATTATATGGGGTTTTTAATGTAAGTGGTGCACTGTTCAGCTAAAATAGTGCACAAATCTTTAATCAATGACAATATGATTACATTTGACATGATCACTTAGCACTGACTTTTCAATATGACCCCACCTGGGATCAACTCACAACTTCTGGATTTGGGGTACGCTGAACTTTCTGCTGCGCCGCAGTCTGTAGCATTCCTTTACATATTCATTACCTATAATACATCTTTGCACTTTGCAAAAGAGTGCCATCTGCACTGCTATTTTAGTTAATCTGACTTCTCTCATAATTGATTTCATTGACTTATTTCAGCAATTTGAGGGTATTCTATGTAGTTGTTTAATGTTGGTGGGGCATATTATTCTGTTTCAATGTTACTCCTCAATCACTATGATGAATATACCAGTATTTTAAACAAAGCTGAGCAGTACAGTTACAGTAGGCTAAATGATTGTTGTTTGTATCCTAATTAATATAAATGTCTTACACCAATTGTAGAGTGCGCCCCAAGTTGTCCTCGCTGTTGGGCACAAGGAAGATATTACAATAAAATCATTCATGCAGTTTGGGGAAAATTAAATGCCTTCCGTAAATGTAAATATATTAACATCAGCCAAAGACATCTGCCTAGAGTCAGATCATCAGATAGATGTCTTATCCACTGAATCCAAATGCATTGTGTGTGTGTGTGTGTGCGTGCATCAATGACATTGATATTTAATATTAATAGTCAATATCTTAGGGCAACAAGCATTTTAGTTCCATTGATCTTAGTGTCTCCTTGGAATCATATGCCTCTTGGGAAGTTATCATTATACAGCCATATGTCATACATACACCAACCCTGAGTGGGAAGTAATCCAGTACAAGGTGGGAGCCCTCTGTGACAGAGAACAGACTATGGTAGGAAGTTTTTGTGGGGAGGGAGGCTCATATACCTGTGGCTGTTTCTGGGTATGGGTCTGTCTTGCAGCAGATGGCATCAGCCGCACTGGCCCATCATTCTGAAATAGAATTTGACCATGTAAAAAAAAACGTCTTTATTCTTTATTCGACATATGTAATAACACCTCAACCCTACTCATATGCAATTAACAAATTGTTATATTACAACATGTTTGTATGTCGTTACTTGAGTAATTACATTGTTATTGCACAGGTATAATAGTAATTTAAAGTAACCCCCCAAAAAATACAATAATAAAAATTTAAAGTGTTACCATTAGGTTAACTGAGACAATTCATAAACCATATCCTGTCAGCATGAGTGAGGTAAAACAGTGACCATATTGTTGGAGTTAGGAGTAGGCTTCACTAGAACAAAGTTAGCATTTCCCCTTTCACAGTGTACATCCCCTCCATAAACATATCTCTCCCTGTCACGTTCGGGTGTGTAGAGAGACCAAGGCGCAGCGTATCGATAGTTCGACATATTTATTAAACTAACTGACGAACTATACAAATAACAAATGATAATAATAAACACACGTAGCACGAACACGAGACAATATACAACATACGACAATGAACCACACCAACGGAGTGGAACACAGACATATAAGTAAGATCCCTAATTAGAGTTAATGCCTAGCAGCTGCCTCTAATTAGGGATCCCACACACAACACCACACAGACGTAGAAATAATAGATCTGCCAGACTCTGACCATAGAAATATAGAGAAGCAAAGCTTCTCTAGGTCCAGAGCCTGACAGTACCCCCCCCCCCCCAAAGGCGCGGACTCCCGGCCGCAAGAAAAACAAACACAAAAACATGAGGGAAGGGTCAGGGAGGGAAAAACATCAAACATAAACCATCGCCGGTGGCGGTTCCGGCCCCGGCGAAGTGGATGTCCTCCTCCTTATTTCTACTGGGCCCGGACTGGGCCCCAGTGTGGCTGGCGATTCAGGCCATTTAAAGGGGCAACCCACCGGTCCTGGAAACAACAATGGTGGGGAAAAAAGTTCAGGCCATGGAGCGGGGCAAATAACCGGGCCAGGACTGAGCACCGGTGTGGCAGGCGACTCCGGCCTTTCAATCATCACGGGAGGCTCCGGGCTGTCGAGCGTCACGGGAGGCTCCGGGCTGTCGAGCGTCACGGGAGGCTCCGGGCTGTCGAGCGTCACGGGAGGCTCCGGGCTGTCGAGCGTCACGGGAGGCTCCGGGCTGTCGAGCGTCACGGGAGGCTCCGGGCTGTCGAGCGTCACGGGAGGCTCCGGGCTGTCGAGCGTCACGGGAGGCTCCGGGCTGTCGAGCGTCACGGGAGGCTCCGGGCTGTCGAGCGTCACGGGAGGCTCCGGGCTGTCGAGCGTCACGGGAGGCTCCGGGCTGTCGAGCGTCACGGGAGGCTCCGGGCTGTCGAGCGTCACGGGAGGCTCCGGGCTGTCGAGCGTCACGGGAGGCTCCGGGCTGTCGAGCGTCACGGGAGGCTCCGGGCTGTCGAGCGTCACGGGAGGCTCCGGGCTGTCGACCGTCACGGGAGGCTCCGGGCTGTCGACCGTCACGGGAGGCTCCGGGCTGTCGACCGTCACGGGAGGCTCCGGGCTGTCGACCATCACGGGAGGCTCCGGGCTGATGAGGCGCACCGACGGTCTGGTGCGTGGAGCCGGCACTGGAGGAACCTGGCTGGGCACACGCACTGGAGGTCGAGTGCGGGGAGTCGGCACGGGACGTACCGGACTGGAGAGGCGCACTGGAGGCCTGGTGCGTGGAGTCGGCACTGGAGGAACCTGGCTGGGCACACGCACTGGAGGTCGAGTGCGGGGAGTCGGCACGGGACGTACCGGACTAGAGACGCGCACTGGAAGCCTGATGCGTGGAGTCGGCACTGGTGGCACTGGACTAATAACATGCACCTCAGGGCGAGTGCGGGGAGCAGGCACAGGACGTACCTGACTGGAGACGCGCACTGAAAGCCTGGTGCGTGGAGTCGGCACTGGTGGCACAGGACTATTAACACGCACCTCAGGGCGAGTGCGGGGAGCAGGCACAGGACGTACCTGACTGGAGACGCGCACTGGAAGCCTGGTGCGTGGAGTCGGCACATGTGGCACAGGACTAATAACACGCACCTCAGGGCTAGTGCGGGGAGCAGGCACAGGACGTACCTGACTGGAGACGCGCACTGGAAGCCTGGTGCGTGGAGTCGGCACATGTGGCACAGGACTATTAACACGCACCTCAGGGCTAGTGCGGGGAGCAGGCACAGGACGTACCTGACTGGAGACGCGCACTGGAAGCCTGGTGCGTGGAGTCGGCACATGTGGCACAGGACTAATAACACGCACCTCAGGGCTAGTGCGGGGAGCAGGCACAGGACGTATCGGACTGGAGAGGCGCACTGGAGTGTAGCAGACAGCCGAACCCAGACTGGGCACCGGTGGAGCGGACTGCTCTGGCACTGGAGTGTAGCAGACGGCCGGACCCAGACTGGGCACCGGTGGAGCGAACTGCTCTGGCACTGGAGTGTAGCAGACGGCCGGACCCGGACTGGGCACCGTTGGAGCGAACTGTTCTGGCACTGGAGTAGAGCAGACGGCCGGACCCCGACTGGGCACCGGTAAAGCGGACTGCTCTTTCACGGGAGTGGAGTATGCGACTGGACACGGATAATTCCATTCCGACATTTCCCTTTCTACTTCCTCCGCTATCTCCCACATCTCCTCCAAAACGTCTCCAAAATGTCTCTCCAAATACTCCTCCTCTTCAACACTTTGCGCCCCCCATTTATATTTCGGGCACAGTGTATCCCAGATGGAGAGTGGTACTGGCTTGTCCTCCTCCAAACCAGACCACCCCCATAGCCCCCCCCCGAAATTTTCCGGGGTTGACTACGGGCTCCTTTACCTCCGTATCCACGATTACGCCGCTGTCTTCCTTTTCTCTCCTTTGCTCCAGTATATCGCTGCTTGGTCGGGTGGTGGTTCATTCTGTCACGTTCGGGTGTGTAGAGAGACCAAGGCGCAGCGTATCGATAGTTCGACATATTTATTAAACTAACTGACGAACTATACAAATAACAAATGATAATAATAAACACACGTAGCACGAACACGAGACAATATACAACATACGACAATGAACCACACCAACGGAGTGGAACACAGACATATAAGTAAGATCCCTAATTAGAGGTAATGCCTAGCAGCTGCCTCTAATTAGGGATCCCACACACAACACCACACAGACGTAGAAATAATAGATCTGCCAGACTCTGACCATAGAAATATAGAGAAGCAAAGCTTCTCTATGGCCAGAGCCTGACACTCCCTGAGGCAGCTTATGCTGAGACTGACATGGCTGTCCTAATATGGACACCATACTATGTACGAAGGTCAGTACTGTACATATACTGTATACACCCCACACTCCAGTGCACAAGGTGTGCTTTTCAGGGTCACCTATCCCTCATTACATAGAAAGGCACCCTGTTCTTTTTCATTTAGCTATTAGGAAAACGTTCTGGATAGTCCATTTTGTTCTGTGCTAGTTGTGGGCGAGCACTGTGAATTACCCCTGTAATGTATTCTGTTCCATTGTCCACATTCACTGTGACCTGGCAAAAGGCACAGGCAAATAAACTCAGCATTGAATTCAAAAGAGATTTCTTCAATAATGCTGCCCAAGGCAAAAGAGAGTCCAACCACATCTGAAGTGTATAATTGCACACACTGTAATAGTGTAATTATACACAAAACACATAAAACCTTCCACACGGAAAATAAATCTAGACTCAAAGTCTTTCATGTTGTTGGTGAAAGTCCTCATTTGAAATGCTGCATCTGCTGTATCTATTGGCCAGATGAGGATGATTACGTTGGACAGAACATGGATAATGTCCACAAAGAATGTTGACCGCAAATATGGCAGCTCAAACAGCTCTGTGGCCACACGAAAAGTCTGCCGAGAGTTTGTTCCATCGAGGGTATTTTTGGGAGCAGTGGTAATGGTACGACTGGAGACTAGGTTACAATAAGACTTTGTCCCTGACTAAAATAAGTCTATGTTTCCAGGTTGCTGGAATGTACAAGTCTGTTTAACTCCATGCTTGTGTTCCACTCAAAATATCACATCCTCAACCACTATACATACACACACTCCATAAAAACACAGAAAGCATTCCATAGCAGTTACTGCCTTTCTTTTGCTTCTGAGCTAATATTGCTACTGCAGAGTCTGGGGAAGTGTTTTGATAGTTTGTAAAAAGCCATGTCATCATGTTTCATCATGAAAATAATAAAAAACATAATAACATCTGTACTAAAAAAAACTCACTCCTGATCTCTCCTTCCAGCACCAACACTTTTCAACTCCATCTACCTGATCAAAGGAGCTCAAACAGAAGTCCCAATCCCTTACCTTTCCTCCGGTGTTCTGCCCACTGACACAGTCCCACCCCTGTGATGTCCCAGTACAGTCTGCACCATGTGTGAGCTGGAGCAAGCTGCTCTGCAGACAGAGCAAACTTAGGCACACCCAAAGAGCAGCCTCCATGATGTTCCAGGCACTGGGGCCCAGCTCCGTCAGCACCCTGCTTTATACCCTCCCCTCCTCACCTAATGACGACCAGATGCAGAGGAGCAGAGGAACGGGGGCCATGCCAGCTTCACACAGACAAACAGCATTGCACCGCACCGCAACCCAGCGCTCTCTACGCCAGCCAGCGGTTCTGTGGTTCTCAGTAACCGCTCCCCAACGCCCCCTCCATTTTCCCTGATGCTTGAAGTTTAACTATTTGCACATCGTTACAACACTGTATATAGACATAATGAGATTTGAAATGTCTTTATTCTTTTGGAACTTTTGTGTAGTGTTTACTGTTCATTTGTTATTATCTATTTCACTTTTGTTTATTATCAATTTCACTTGCTTTGGCAATGTAAAAATATGTTTCCCATGCCAATAAAGCCCCTTGAATTGAATTGAATTGAGTGTCAAACCTCTGTTGACAGCACTTGGAAGATTGGGGGCTCTCTTTTCAGAATATCCTGGAAAATAGCAGTAGGATTGAGGGTGTTCCTTGGTTCTCTGAAGAGGTATCGATCTTTTAACTTTTCCGATCTGCACGCCACAGAAACAATTCTGGCTTCACGCTGCTCTACCTCACCTTAATGAAATAAATGTCTTTATATATTTTTGTGGTAGAATATGTTTTATTTTTTTACAAAATGTTATCCCAGACAGCCCGTATAAACCCTTCTGTCGGCTCGGACCTTCTGGTTGTGCTAAGGGCATGTGTAGTCCACACATAAAGTATTTCATTTCCAGAAGTACATCAAGCAATGCAAGGGTTTGTCTACAGTAAGCCAAAAAGGACAGTTGTAAGGAAAGTATAGTGCTTGTACATGTGTAAAGACATTATTTTTGCTGGTGTGTTTTTGTACGATTCGATTTCTTCCGACATCTTGTTCTTGTATGTTTTTCACAAATTGGCAAGCATATGGCTGTATCCAAGTAGAGTGAAGGAATGTAAGGGGGCTTGTCTAGAAGTTTTATTTGGCCATAAAAACAAAACATGCCATGATGGATGAATATCCTGATGCAGAAATAGCAGGAGAATACAGTAAGCACCCTGTGTGAAGGAAGGTGTATGAAAGGATGGAAAGAGTGAGTGTGGAAGGAGGGAAAGAGTAAGGCCTGATGTATTCACGCTTCTAGCTCTGTTCCTTTTGGCTAGAAAGGAATGTTAAATTATCTTCAGCTATGATTGGAAACGTGCTGTTGTGAAATACTGAACATAGTGTGAGTTTATTAATTGTAACTACCGCTTCATGAGACCCTCATCATAGATACAATGGCTGTGAAAATGTAATAAATATAATAAAATGTAATATCATTTCTAATATAATATGTATGCCTAAAAGGTGGTACCTGACTGGTATAGGCATGGGTAAATATAAACAAATAAGGTGCAGGTAGGGCTATGATATTAGTGATGTAATGTTTCTGTTTTTTACTAAACATACATTTTGGAGGCTTGGCGATCGACTGACAGTCCAGCAAAGGGAGACATGGGAGAGTGAAAAACTATGGCCTTGCTTAGACTGGAATGTAACCCAAGTGAACTATGAACACTCCAACATGTGAGGCATTTTATCAGGGCTAACATGCACTTACCATCCACCAGTATGATAATCTTTTGGAAGGCAACTTGCTTTTGTTTTTACAAATCAAGACACATTTTTGGGTTATTTATTCACATTAACATACTGATGATATCATTTAGAACACTGTATTCACATTCACGTACTGAAATTATAAACACAACAATTTGGGGAATGTGAGAGAGAAATTTCAGAAATTTGAATTGTAGAATAATTGACACTGAAAATCATCATTGATATTCAAAGCCATTTCCCTGTTTTCCCTTCTTCTTCACCATTTCCTGTGTCTTTCTTCCATTGTAAGCGTTGAGCTGCCACCCGTCACTGTCTGTGTGGCTGATGCTCAGTGGCAGCCTACCTGCCTGTCGACCTTGTGAGATATAATTTTTGCGTCTCACAGCGTTTGTCTGCTGTGACCGTAGACATTGTCTGAGGATGCGGGTTAGAGGACAGGTCAATTGTGACATGGTAATGTGTGGCACTGCAGCACCGCCTGGTAGTATCTGGATCAAAACAAACATGGGCCATGTCATTAGGAAATGTCACCAGTTGTATTGCTAAATTAAAATGGCTTAAGTTTGCTTTAAAGTATTCTAAGCTAAAAAAAAAAAGATTGATGGATCTACTGATTAATAGTTAGTTAGTATAGGCACTGATATACCATAGGTCTACCTTTGTCACGACGGGGCGCATACACAGCCCAAGGTCTGTCACGGTTGGGTGCAGCGAGAGACCAAAACGCAGCGCAGGGATTGTAGTTCGGCATTTCTTTATTATACTATGTATAACTTTTATATATCATACTATGTATAACATAAGTCAAAACACGAACAACCACACAAAACAAACACGATACAACAAACGTGAAAAAAACGTGGCACACTTACTTTTCTCCGTGACTTGGGAAATATATGACCCACACTCCGGAGTGGAACATACAAACCTATGTAGGATCCCTAATTAGAGACGATGCACTGCAGCTGCCTCCAATTAGGGATCCAACACAAACCACCACCAGAAACAGAAAGAATAGACCTGTCAGACTCTGACCATGGCTACATAGAGAAGCAAATAGGCTTCTCAATGGCCAGAGCCTGACAACCTTTGATAAAAATGTAGGCCTATAATTCCTTTCTGATTGATCAACTGTGTTCAGCTAGATTCTACTTGAACTCGTAATTTCAACATAAACTCTACAGGTCAAAAATAATGTTTATTTTTGAATGATTTCAAGCTACAGGAATGGAGTGAAACGTCTCATTCGGTAGACCATCCATTCTCCTTATGCAGCATATAGGCCTGTTCAGTGTGAGATACTGGTGGTCTGGTGCTGAAAAACTGTGGCAGGATGTGGTTTACTGTGCAATCTCACTGCAAATGGAAAGCAAGTGGATATAAATCAATCACTTTATATAGAACTGGTATAGGTCTCTCTGTTGTGTCTATGTGTGTGCATTTACTTGGCTCTTTGAGGCTGTGAGAGGGCTCCTAATGGAAAGTGAGCTGGCCTAGCTATGGTCAATGAGCCCCCTGGTGCCTCTAGGCGTAAGCTCTCCCATCGTAAACTCATCCAGCCCTCTATTTCACTCGCCTAACTCTGCCGGCCACAGAATGGCATCATCAATCCACTCTACATGGTCTTCGCTGTGTGTGTGTGGATGGAGCGAGAGCATAAACAGTTCTGACCTGGTGTGCCTCGCCCCTGTTTGTGTCATGCAGGTACATCTCCCAGTATAGCCTACTCAAGTTAGCTAACTCAGTTTTCTCTCTTTCCTTTTTTCGCAGCGCATGTTTGCAGGTAAGGCTAGCACCTGGCTTCTGAGTCAATCACAATCAATACTCCTCCAAAGTACTTTCTCACTTTTTCAGAGTGGCTGCTTCAGTAGCAACAGCTTATTTTGAGGTGTGACAGAAGCATGAAGCGCATAGCCTTCTTTCAGGTGGAAAGAAATGTGAAACCCAAGGACAAGCCTGAAGGAAAACACACAACACAGACCTATACAGCATTATTTGTGCATCTGTCATTGGACAAGGTTGTTGAAAGCTTGTCGTCGCCCTCTCTTCTCTTCCAATATCACCTTTGCCTATGA
Organism: Thymallus thymallus; assembly: GCA_023634145.1. Classification (NCBI taxonomy): domain Eukaryota; kingdom Metazoa; phylum Chordata; class Actinopteri; order Salmoniformes; family Salmonidae; genus Thymallus; species Thymallus thymallus. The sequence goes on from CM042418.1 coordinate 13,779,110, forward strand.
ACCCATGCCAGCAAGTTTGTTGGACTGAGATCAATTGTCAAACTTGGTATTGAAGTGTGCTTAAATATATCAATGGCTAGATAGTGTTAGTTCATTCATATTTCACCTGGAGTCTGTTATCCTAGCCCCCCGGAGCATTTCCTAGAATCAAAGGCCCTCAGCAAATCAGCAGTCTCCTCTCTCACAGACCACAGATGAAATAAGTCTTAATTCCCATTATGTTCTTTCTGACAGAACTACATTGTCCCAAATGGCACCCTATTCCCTATAAAGTGCACTACTTTTGACCAGATCCCTGTGGTCAAAAGTAGTGCACTGTTGGGAATAGGGTGCCATTTGCGAGGCAGACAGAGATAGTTAGAGTGTAAGAAACAGTCACGTTGCCAGATTATGAATGAAGGGGTAATTTGGGGCAGCCGGGAGGTTCTGATGGGATGTGATGTTCTGGCATTTCCCTGACAGCTCCAAACAAGTAAAGATAAATCATGTTTCACTTGTATGGACTGCAGCGCCATTGGGAAAAACACGTACGTACCCATGAATACACACTCACATGCACACAGACACTTACACACTATACACTCTCCCTCTCTCAACGTGAAGGGTAGCAGAGGGAGGTCTACCCGTAGAGGCAATGGCTGTGTCTCACTCAATACTCGCTCTTCAGAGCTGGTGAATTTCAAGTGTTTGCACGTAATGACTCAAGCAGGAAAATAGTTATTGAACATTGATACTTTTGGGTGGTCCCGTGATTGTGTGTGTGAGCAACAGGCTGCTTGAAGGTCACCATCTCCACAGATTTATAATCCAGCCACTATGCTGGCATTGCCATTGCAGCAAGGAATTAGCAAACAATGCCATTTAGGGTGGAAGGAAACCCTTTGATAAAATTAAAGGAAAGTGAGAGATGTGCAATACCGATCTATCTCCTGAGGAGAGGCAATACAGCATGAAGAGCCAGTACTTTGTATAATATTCAAATCCCTCTATGGAGTTTCACTTTAACCACTTACATGCACCACAATACCCACTTGGCACAGATGTCATTTCAACATCTAGTTTTGATAACTAAAGTCGATTCAACGCTGATTACTTTTTTCAAATCCAATCAGTGTTCCACATTGATTAAGCCATCACAATTTTTTGGGTTGTTGAAATGACATGGAAAGAAATCACAGGTATTATGGGATAAAAAAAAAAAAACACATGTAGTTTAAATTCACTATACTAATAGACTTCATTCCTGCTATCAGTGTTTGAATTGGGCCGGAACACGGTACTGAGAACCGGCACTTCAAATATTCTTGAGTACTGGCACCCCTTATAGAATATTGGCTTAAAATATGATGAGTAAATATAAAACGTATAAAATATAAAATGAGCACCCATTTACTATGTATCAAACAAAGCCTTTTTAGAATGCAGTACACATTATCATTAGTCAGTGTCAGTTAAGATGCCACAGAGAAACTGTTAGCACTCAGTCTGCAGGGAGTGGATGGGACAGATTGAAGCTCCTAAAATGGAAATGCCATAAAAGCTGTTTGTCTGTTTATGTTTTCCATTTCAGAACTGAGCCAAAACTCTGTCATACTACTGTCCTACACAGTCTGCGTAATAAAAGCCCTTAGCTTCCTTGCCCTATTTATTTCATATTCTACTGTATCTTTATTTGATAGTTTGTGTCTGCTTAGAATAAGAATATTCCTTTAATCCGGTGTCCAAGGTTGCTGGATCGAATCTCTTAGCTGCCAAGGTAAATAATCTGTCATTCTGCCCCTGAACAAGGCAGTTAACCCACTGTTCCCCGGTAGGCCGTCATTGTAAATAAGAATTTGTTCTTAACTGACTTGCCTAGTTAAATAAAGGTTAAATAAAAAATAAATATTAGGACAGCATCACATGTCCTGCTGAGACTGAGGCTTTCCAATAAAATGTCAATACGGTGCAGAGTGAAGGAGAACCCAGGCTCCGCTAAAACCATTGATAATACATTCCGTTTAAGGTATTGTTAAATAAATGTTATACCTATTTGGTTTTAATATCATCACCTCTTGTGACGGCGTGAATATAGAATAGAGAGCCAGGCGCAGGAGGTAGCGTGAACTCAAGGATAACTTTTAATATCCAAATCACGAATACAAAATCAGAACAGGAATAGGTACAACTGTTCTAGATATGAGACGAGAAAACAAAGATGATAACACTACCACAATGAACAATATCCGACAAGGACATGAGGCTCCAGCTGCGTTCCGACACCGGCTTTGGGGACGACCCTGATGGCGAGGCGCCGGGCGCTCTGGGCGGCGACGGTGGAAGTCCCGTAATAGGGAATGGTCGAGAACATCCCCCCTCGGCACCCAGCACCTCTCCTCCGGACCATACCCCTCCCACTCCACGAGGTACTGAAGGCCCCCCGCCCGACGTCTCGAATCCAAGATGGAACGAACGGAGTACGCCGGGACCCCTTCGATGTCCAACGGGGGTGGGGGGAGTTTTAACCTGTAAGTAACCTCGTTGATTCTCCTCAGGACTTTGAATGGCCCTGCAAACCGCGGGCTCAGTTTCCGGCATGGCAGGCGGAGAGGTAGGTTCCGGGTCGAGAGCCAGACCCGATCACCCAGTGTGTATACCGGGGCCTCACTGCGGTGACGGTCCGCGCCGGTTTTGTTGCGACATACAGCTCGCTGGAGGTGAACATGGGCAGCCTCCCATGTCGCCTCCGCATGACGGAACCACTCATCCACCGCAGGGGCTTCGGTCTGGCTCCAATGCCACGGTGCCAGAACCGGCTGGTAACCTAACACACACTGAAATGGGGTTAGGTTGGTAGAGGAGTGACGGAGGGAATTCTGTGCCATCTCAGCCCATGGCAGGTACGTCGACCACTCCCCCGGCCGGTCCTGGCAGTAGGACCTTAAGAACCTACCTATATCCTGATTTACCCTCTCCACCTGCCCGTTAGATTCGGGGTGAAACCCAGATGTAAGGCTGACGGAGACCCCCAGGTGTTCCATAAATGCTTTCCACAACCTAGATGTGAATTGGGGGCCCCGATCAGATACTATATCCTCTGGTACCCGGTAGTGCCGGAAGACATGAGTGAATAGGGCCTCCGCAGTCTGCAGGGCCGTGGGGAGACCGGGCAGAGGCAAGAGGCGGCAGGACTTGGAGAATCGGTCCACAACGACCAGGATCGTGGTGTTCCCCTGGGAAGGTGGAAGGTCTGTCAGGAAATCTATCGACAAATGTGACCATGGCCGTTGTGGAATGGGTAAAGGAAGTAATTTACCTCTGGGAAGGTGTCTAGGTGCCTTACACTGGGCGCACACAGAGCAGGAGGAGACATACACCCTAACATCCTTAGCCAAGGTGGGCCAACAATATTTCTCAGAAAGGCAGCGCACTGTCCGACCGATACCGGGGTGACCAGAGGAGGGTGACGTGTGGGCCCAATAGATGAGCCGGTCACAAACAGCAGACGGCACGTACAGACGTCCAGCGGGACAGGACGGTGGAGCTGGCTCTGTGTGCAATGCCTGTTCAATGTCCGCGTCCAGCGCCCATACCACCGGCGCTATAATGCAGGAGGCCGGTAGTATGGGGGTGTCATCCATGGGCCTCTCCTCTTTGTCGTACAGCCGAGACAGTGCGTCTGCCTTAACGTTCTTAGTCCCTGGAATATATGAGATGGTGAAGTGGAAACGTGTGAAAAACATGGCCCACCTGGCCTGACGAGGATTCAGCCTCCTAGCTGCCCGGATGTACTCCAGGTTGCGGTGGTCAGTCCAGATGAGGAAAGGGTGTTTAGCCCCCTCAAGCCAATGTCTCCACACAGTCAAAGCCTTGACTACAGCCAACAACTCCCGATCACCTACGTCATAGTTTTGCTCCGCCAAGCTGAGCCTCTTAGAGAAGAAGGCACAGGGACGGAGCTTAGGTGGAGACTGCTCCTACCCCTGATTGCTGCTCCTACCCCCTCCTACCCCTGATTCGGATGCGTCCACCTCTACTATGAACTGCAAAGAGGGATCTGGATGGGCTAGCAACTGGGCCGCGGTGAAAAGACCCTTCAGCTGCCTGAATGCCCTGTCCGCCGTAGCGCACCAGCGGAGACGGGACGGACCCCCCTTTAACAGTGAAGTAATGGGAGTTTCCACCTTGCCAAAGCCCCGGATAAACCTCCGATAGAAATTGGCAAACCCTAAAAACCGCTGTACCTCTTTAACCGTGGTGGGAGTCGGCCAATTACGCACGGCTGAAATGCGGTCACTCTCCATCTCCACCCCGGAGGTGGCAATGTGGTATCCAAGGAAGGAAACGGACTGTTGGAAGAACAGACATTTTTCTGCCTTGACATACAGGTTATGCTCCAGCAGTCGTCCAAGTACTCTACGGACTAGGGAAACATGCTCGGCGCGGGTAGCGGAATACACCAGAATGTCATCGATGTATACTACCACACCGCAACCAAACATGTCCCTGAAAACATTGTCCACAAAAGATTGGAAGACCGATGGTGCATTCATCAACCCGTATGGCATGACTAGATATTCATAGTGACCTGAAGTGGTACTAAATGCCGTTTTCCACTCATCTCCTTCCCGGATACGAACCAAATTGTACGCACTCCTGAGATCTAGTTTAGTGAAGAAGCGCGCCCCATGCATTGATTCAATCACCGATGAAATGAGAGGTAGAGGGTAACTATACCTCTCTGTGATCTGGTTGAGGGCGCGGTAATCAATGCATGGGCGCAGACCACCATCCTTCTTCTTCACAAAAAAGAAGCTTGAGGAAGCGGGTGAAGTAGAGGAACGTATGAACCCCTGTCGTAGGGACTCAGAGACATATGTTTCCATAGCCTCCGTCTCTGCCTGCGACAGGGGATACACATGACTCCTGGGAAGTACAGCGTCTACCTTGAGGTTTATCGCACAATCCCCTGGGCGATGAGGTGGTAATTTATTAGCCTTTTTCTTAGAGAAGGCTTGAGCCAAATCTAGGTATTCGGGGGGAATGCGCACGGTGGGGACATTCTCTGGACTCTCCACCCTGGTTGCACCAACGGAAACACCTACACACCTCCCCGGACACTCTGATGACCACCCCGTTAGAGCCCTCTGTTTCCACAAAAAGGTGGGATTGTGAGTACTTAACCAAGGCAGTCCTAGTACCACCGGAAATGCAGGAGAATCAATAATGAAGAAATGTATTTTTTCCTTATGATTCTCCTGGGTGATCATAACAATGTCTCCGGTGGTCTCCTTAACATACCCAGACCCTAACGGTCGACTATCTAATGCATGAATGGGAATGGGGATGGACATGGGCGTAAGCGAGATCCCTAATCTACTGGCTAGAGTACTATCCATAAAATTTCCAGCTGCGCCTGAATCGACTAGCGCCTTACACTGGGGAATAGCACAAAATTCAGGAAATGACACTGGAAGGTAGAGGTGTGTAACAGAGGACTCTGGGTAAGTGTGGTGCGCTGTTACCTGGGGTGATGCCAGAGTACCCTGCCTGCCGCCTCTATACCCAGCACCGAATGTCCATGACGACCACAGGATGAGCACTGGACCCGGCTCCCGAGACGATTCCGTTGGCCCACTCCAGGGCTTTCCCAGTTAGACAGGAGACGAGGGCGGATACCTTCTCACGGTCCGAAGGAGGAGGGGATATAGTGCTGAATGCCAGCTCTAACTGCAGCATGAACCCCTGGCACTGGGCAGCGGTTCCGTCGTATTCCCGGGGAAGGGAAATGTGGATTCGACCAGTAGGTTGTAGTGGAGTGTTGATACTTCTATTGGGTTGCACCGTTTGCGCTAACGGTGAGGCTCCACTGTCTGGTTGGTTGTGCTCCAGTCGCTGGACAGCCTGGAGAACCCGATCCATCGCCTCTCCTAGGCTGGTGAGCATGGTGGAGTGCTCCCTCACTCTCTCCACTACCCCGGTCATGTTATTCGCTCCTGCTGACTCCATTGATCGGTCGGATATTCTGTGAACGTGTGAATATAGAATATAGAGCCAGGCGCAGGAGGTAGCGTGAACTCAAGGATAACTTTTAATATCCAAATCACGAATACAAAATCCGAACAGGAATAGGTACAACTGTTCTAGATATGAGACGAGAAAACAAAGATGATAACACTACCACAATGAACAATATCCGACAAGGACATGAGGGAACAGAGGGAACATATATACATGAAGTAATGAGGGGAAATGAGAACCAGGTGTGCGTAATGACAAGACATGACAAATGGAATAATGAACGAGAGAGCGGCAGTGGCTAGAAAGCCAGTGACGACGATCGCCGAAGCATGCCCGAACAAGGGGGTGAGGCAACTTCGGCAGGAGTCGTGACACCTCTTGAAGAGCATAGTCAGAACTGCACATTTCTGATTATTCCACATTTAGCTCTATCATCAGATTTATACAGCAAGTAACTGCATGCTTTTCATGATCAGTAAACATCAATTGTTCATGTATTTTCAGATACTTAGGGCAGCCTCATTTTTAGATACGTGAGGGTAGCCAGATCCATTTGGCATGTACCTAGCTACAGTGGGGAGAACAAGTATTTGATACACTGCCGATTTTGCAGGTTTTCCTACTTACAAAGCATGTAGAGGTCTGTAATTTTTATCATAGGTACACTTCAACTGTGAGAGACGGAATCTAAAACAAAAATCCAGAAAATCACATGATTTTTAAATAATTAATTTGCATTTTATTGCATGACATAAGTATTTGATCACCTACCAACCAGTAAGAATTCCGGCTCTCACAGACCTGTTAGTTTTTCTTTAAGAAGCCCTCCTGTTTGAACTCGTTACCTGTATAAAAGACACCTGTCCACACACTCAATCAAACAGACTCCACACACTCAATCAAACAGCTGTGTAAGGACATCAGGGATAAAATTGTAGACCTGCACAAGGCTGGGATGGGCTACAGGACAATAGGCAAGCAGCTTGGTGAGAAGGCAACAACTGTTGACGCAATTATTAGAAAATGGAAGAAGTTCAAGATGACGGTCAATCTCCTTTGGTCTGGGGAACCATGCAAGATCTCACCTCGTGGGGCATCAATGATCATGAGGAAGGTGAGGTCATAGATTAAAATCCTGCAGCGCACGCAAGGTCCCCCTGCTCAAGCCAGAGCATGTCCAGGCCCGTCTGAAGTTTGCCAATGACCATCTGGATGATCCAGAGGAGGAATGGGAGAAGGTCATGTGGTCTGATGAGACAAAAATAGAGCTTTTTGGTCTAAACTCCACTCGCCGTGTTTGGAGGAAGAAGAAGGATGAGTACAACCCCAAGAACACCATCCCAACCGTGAAGCATGGAGGTGGAAACATCATTCTTTGGGGATGCTTTTCTGCAAAGGGGACAGGACGACTGCACCGTATTGAGGGGAGGATGGATGGGGACATGTATCGCGAGATCTTGGCCAACAACCTCCTTCCCTCAGTAAGAGCATTGAAGATGGGTCGTGGCTGGGTCTTCCAGCATGACAACGACCCAAAACACACAGCCAGGGCAACTAAGGAGTGGCTCCGTAAGAAGCATCTCAAGGTCCTGGAGTGGCCTAGCCAGTCTCCAGACCTGAACCCAATAGAAAATCTTTGGAGGGAGCTGAAAGTCTGTATTGCCCAGCGACAGCCCCGAAACCTGAAGGATCTGGATGGAGGAGTGGGCCAAAATCCCTGCTGCAGTGTGTGCAAACCTGGTCAAGAACTACAGGAAATGTATGATCTCTGTAATTGCAAACAAAGGTTTCTCTACCAAATATTAAGTTCTGCTTTTCTGATGTATCAAATACTTATGTCATGCAATAAAATGCAAATGAATTACTTAAAAATCATACAATGTGATTTTCTGGATTTTTGTTTTAGATTCCGTCACTCACAGTTGAAGAGTACCTATGATAAAAATTACAGACTTCTACATGCTTTGTAAGTGGGAAAACCTGCAAAATCGGCAGTGTATCAAATACTTGTTCTCCCCACTGTAGCTAAGCAATCAACATGTCATTTAGCTTGCTTCATCAGAGATTTAGGCTTTTGAAAAGAGCTTGACATCGGCAAGTCCTGATCCTGGTAGAGTTGCCAGTCAGACTACTGTCATCACCATAGATGGCAAGCAAATCAAACAATATTTGGATATAGCTATCTATAGCCAATTTGACATGGTCCATCAATCAATGTAGCCTATAATGTCTGTCTCCAGGAATCATGATTAAACACTTAAAAACAATGTTGAAAAGGGGATCATTTTAGCTAACTTCGCTAGGTAGGTCTACGTTGATTGGAGTAAAAAGTACATTAGGTCTACTTACCACTATGTTTAGCCAACTGTACAAAATTTATACCGGTAGCTTGTAAAGTAAACATTATCAGCTAACAGTACATTGGCAAATTAGATCTTAAAGTTACTTGCTGTAGTCTAGAACTCTGTCATGCTGTATATAAGGATTGGAGACAGGTTTAGGAATACATAATAGGGGGTTTTATTTTCTCCACCCAAACAAAAGAGCAAGGTGTAAACATCTAAATAAACAACAGGACGAGACCCGTTAAACAAGTGCACAATACACATAGCATGAAAGCGATACAATGCACAGGTACTCACAGAATCAACAGACATGGCAACAGTAACCAACAAGGACAATGGGGAACAGAGGGCACATATACAGTATAACATCCTAATCAGTGGAAATGGGAACCAGGTGTGCGTAATGAGACAAGACAGTCCGGGGTTGGTGGTAATGAATCCAATTCAGTGATGCCTAGAAAGCGGGTGATGTAGACCTCAGGAGCTGGTGCACGGAATGAGCAGCAGTACCGGGGGGATCCGTGACACTCTGATGATGATCGAGCTAAATGTGCGAAATTGTTTCCTGATTGTTTTGCATGAAATAATCAGAAATGTGTAGTTCTGACTATATATATATGTGATCTCTGTAATTGCAAACAAAGGTTTCTGTACCCAATATTAAGTTCTGCTTTTCTGATGTATCAAATACTTATGTCAGGCGATAAAATGCAAATGAATTACTTAAAAATCATACAATGTGATTTTCTGGATTTTTGTTTTAGATTCCGTCACTCACAGTTGAAGAGTACCTATGATAAAAATTACAGACCTCTACATGCTTTTTAAGTGGGAAAACCTGCAAAATCGGCAGTGTATCAAATACTTGTTCTCCCCACTGTATATATATATATATATATTTTATCATAGGTACTCTTCAACTGTGAGTGACGGAATCTAAAACAAAAATCCAGAAAATCACATTGTATGATTTTTAAGTAATTAATTTGCATTTTTAAGTAATTAATTTGCATTTTATTGCCTGACATAAGTATTTGATACATCAGAAAAGCAGAACTTAATAATTGGTACAGAAACCTTTGTTTGCAATTACAGAGATCACACGTTTCCTGTAGTTCTTGACCAGGTTTGCACACACTGCAGCAGGGATTTTGGCTCCACTCCTCCATACAGATTTCTCCAGATCCTTCAGGTTTCGGGGCTGTCGCTGGGCAATACGGACATTCAGCTCCCTCCAAAGATTTTCTATTGGGTTCAGGTCTGGAGACTGGCTAGGCCACTCCAGGACCTTGAGATGCTTCTTACGGAGCCACTCCTTAGTTGCCCTGGCTGTGTGTTTCGGGTTCGTTGTCATGCTGGAAGACCCAGCCACGACCCATCTTCAATGCTCTTACTGAGGGAAGGAGGTTGTTGGCCAAGATCTCGCGATACATGGCCCCATCCATCCTCCCCTCAATACGTTGCAGTCGTCCTGTCCCCTTTGCAGAAAAGTATCACCAAAGAATGATGTTTCCACCTCCATTCTTCACGGTTGGGATGGTGTTCTTGGGGTTGTACTCATCCTTCTTCTTCCTCCAAACACGGCGAGTGGAGTTTAGACCAAAAAGCTCTATTTTTGTCTCATCAGACCACATGACCTTCTCCCATTCCTCCTCTGGATCATCCAGATGGTCATTGGCAAACTTCAGACGGGCCTGGACATGCGCTGGCTTGAGCAGGGGGACCTTGCGTGCGCTGCAGGATTTTAATCCATGACGGCGTAGTGTGTTACTAATGGTTTTCTTTGAGACTGTGGTCCCAGCTCTCTTCAGGTCATTGACCATGTCCTGCCGTGTAGTTCTGGGCTGATCCCTCACCTTCCTCATGATCATTGATGCACCACGAGGTGAGATCTTGCATGGTGCCCCAGACCGAGGGAGATTGACCGTCATCTTGAACTTCCATTTTCTAATAATTGCGCCAACAGTTGTTGCCTTCTCACCAAGCTATTGTCCTGTAGCCCATCCCAGCCTTGTGCAGGTCTACAATTTTTTTGTTTTAGATTCCGTCTCTCACAGTTGAAGTGTACCTATGATAAAAATTACAGACCTCTACATGCTTTGTAAGTAGGAAAACCTGCAAAATCGGCAGTGTATCAAATACTTGTTCTCCCCACTGTATATATATATATATATAGTCAGAACTACACATTTCTGATTAATAGCTTTGTTTGCTATTCCTAAAATGTACTATAGTCTTACGTTATAGCTAGCTAACTAGCCTAGCTAGCCTCAGTACATCTCATTAGGAGTAAAACTCGAGAAAGGTTTTGACGATGATGACGAAGCGTAAAGGAATTACTTTGGCTTAATGACTCCTTTTAGTCTTTGGGAAACTATACTTGTGTTTTGTAGCTAGCTAGCTAACGTGTGTCTGTGAGATGTCTCATATTCTACATCATGATGCTACAGTAGGAATACAAACAGTACACAACTATTGCCCATGAATGTCTATTACAATTTTTTATTTCTCTCACAGACAATGCTGCTTGGATAAAAAGAAGTTGATGACTCAAGAATAGATGTGAAATGACCCATAACAACAATCTCCACTTGTTTCAAAGTGGTCAGTCCCTTGCATCCATAGCGTAGTCTATGGATTTGAGACTTCCATTCCTGTCAAGTCAAGAACAAAAATGTTAGTATTGCAAACAAAAAAATATATATTGAAAGGAAAACATAAACCCAAAAGTATTGATAGCGAAATATAATTTTGCAAGGAAATAATTTTGACTCTGCACACCTCCCTGCACAACCCAAACACACCAAATGCAATTATTCCCTTTTTAGAACTATACTATTTATTATAGGCGTTAGCAGTACAAACACAGAAATTTTGATATTTCTCCACCTCCACCGAGGCAGTACTACATCCTGAAATTAGAATTTTGTATATTGTGGTTTGCTTACAACCCGGAAATGTAGATGGACCTATTTCTACCGGTGAGATGCATAAACGCTCGTATTTGCCTGTAGTGAGGAAGTTCACGATTTTTATGACACATATGATATGTTAATAACATATTAATGGACATATACAGTGAAATAGAGGAGTGGTGAAACTTCCCTTTAAGCCTGTGCTGTCTCTCCTTACTTTAATGACCATGTGAGTGTGCTGTAAATAGGAGGCAGATAGTTGTTTTGGCCATAATGAATGGGAATATCCTCAGCCTCTATACTCTGACTCATTAAAAAGGCTGGGGCATTATTAGCGCTAGTTTATTAGCTGTATCTGGGGGGATTGCCTCCTCCCTTCCTCTATGGAAACTATATACCCCAGGGTTAATTTTTAACATGTAGGCTACTTTAATACATATAATACAAGTACTATAAGTAATGCAGTATGTGAAGCTGGCTTCCCTGATTAAGAGGCTCACATATTAGCCAAATAACTGTTTTTTTTTTTTCAAGCGTAGCCAACTGCTAAACATTTCTACTTAGTCTACTTGGAGTTTGTTTTACCATTTGTTTTTGTTGATACCTTCTGACAGATCCAGTGCTACTTACAGACAATTAGTTATTTTTAGTGCAGTGTGCTCCATTTCCACCTCCTCAATCATCAACACAGGTAATTCAATGGAATAGCCCATACAAAACATTTTAGGACACGTGTGAACAAATCATGTGAAAAATGTAACATATGGAAATTATATATACTGTTTATAATACACTAAGTGGCCAGTTTATTAGGTGCACCCAGTACCGGGTCGGACCCCCTTTTCCTCCAGAACAGCCTGAATTCATTGGAGCATGAAAACATTGCTCAATTGGTATCAAGGAACCTAACGTTTTCCAGGAAAACATTTCCCACACCATTACACCAACGCCACCAGCCTGTAGCATTGACACCAGGCAGGACGGGGCCATGGACTCGTGCTGCTTATGCCAAATCCTGACTCTGCCATAAGCATGACGTAACAGCAATCAGGATTTGTCAGACCACGCAATGTTTTCAGAGCGCCAGAGTTCCTCTGTGGAGATGGGAGAACCTTCCAGAAGGACAACCATCTCTGCAGCACTCCACCAAACAGGCCTTTATGGTAGAGTGGCCAGATGGAAGCCAATCTTCAGTAAAAGGCACATGACAGTCTGCTTGGAGTTTGCCAAAAGCCACCTAAAAGCTCTCAGACCATGAGAAACAAGATTCTCTGGTTTGATGAAACCAAGGTTAAACTCTTTGGCCTGACTTGAACCCGATCGAACTTCTCTGGAGAGACCTGAAAATAGCTGTGCAGCAACACTCCCCATTCAACCTGACAGAGCTTGAGAAGATCTGCAGAGAAGAATGTGAGAAATTCTAAAAAACTGTTTTTGCTTTATCATTATAGGGTATTGTGTGTAGATTGATAAGGAAACAAAACAATTTCATCAATTTCAGAATAAGGCTGTAACCTAACAAAATATGGAAAAAGTCAAGACGTCTGAATATTTTACGAAGGCACTATTGTTTTAACCATGTTTTTAGTGGTTGTTTGCATCTGTGTTTACATGTCACTCTTATCCAGAGTGAAATGTTCATACTTTTTTGGTAATGGTCCCCCGTGGGAATCAAACCCACAATCCTTGCGTTGCAAGCACCATGCTCTACCATCTGAGCTACAGCTAAGCTCATTTATACTTTATATTCTTCAAGAATCGATGGGTCCATCTCATTAATTTATTAGTCCAGAAATGTATGTAGCAACTAAGGATTGCCCATTTAACAGGCAATGACCTTCATATAGCAGAACTATGTCGCCATTTGAACGTGATCCATTAAACTGCCCCCCAAAATGTGTTATTTTTTTCCTTTATTTAACTAGGCAAGTCAGTTAAGAACAAATTCTTATTTACAATGATGGCCTACCCCGGCCAAACCTGGACGAAGCTGGGCCAAATGTGCACCGCCCTATGGGACTCCCAATCACGGCTGGATGTGACACAGCCTGGATTCGAACCAGGGACTGTAGTGACGCCTCTTGCACTGAGATGCAGTGCCTTAGACCGCTGTAATTGTCCACTGTTCTGCGAATGTCCCGCAAAATCGTTCCCTTGTCCCGCATTTGGACTTTTTAGATGTGGGCACACTAATTCCATCAGTGGAAACATTGCTAGTGCAACATGTTTAGACCATATTTTCACATGTGGGGAGAAAAACATTATTTCAACCCCACATGTGAATCTGCAATTCCACAGTTGGAGTTGTCTTACATGTGAATCTGCAATTCGATCTGTCCCAGAGCTGAGGTGATCATGTTCCCCTTCTCTGTGGTGAGGTTCTTGATCGTGGACCCCAGGATGAACACCATGATGCCGTCATCTCCAGAGCTCTGCACAAACACCTCCTCTGGTAATGGCTTGACAGTCTTGCAGAGGATTCCCCCCACAAACTTGAAGTTAGGGAGGAAAGGATGAGGGTAGTCAAAGTACTGGTATGTCCGGATCAGCCACAAGTCAGCTTGGCCTATCATCTCACAAGTAAGTAAGTAAGTAAGTAAGTAAGTAAGTAAAATGTATTTATACAGCGCCTTTCACAGACTAGGTCACAAAGCGCTTTACAATAGACAACAAAACATAATAGAAACAGGCTAAAAGAAATAAAATAAAACAGATAAAAGATTATCAATATATAAGGACAGGTTGATGGCTTCACTCGAATGTCACTGTAGTAGGTATCTATGTCTTGCCAATAAGGATATGCCATTACGTCCTGGGACGCATAGATAAGGAAGTTCCAGTCTCTCAGTGAAGCTCATTTCGTCAGTTGACTTGACCAAGGCACCAGGGACAAAGGACGGTGGAGAAGGCAGCTGCCCACAGAGCCTCTCCCACACGTGGGCAGTAGAGAAGCGATTAGGTTTTTCTACATATTTACATGGTTTGTGGGATTTTGTGAAATTAATTCACTGACATTATAGCAGACTTTGATAAACTACTAGCTACACTATAAGCTACATAAGAGGTCATTAAATAAGAGGGTATTCACATGGTGGCATTGACACACACAGACAGATGCAGGATGAAGGAGCAGCTGCAATGTGACGTCTGAGATTGCAACCCTACCTTCTTTAACTCCCTTGACAGTGAGGAGAGGTAACTGAATACAGGAGCAGAATGGTGGAGAGTGCTCACAGCTGGGATCAAACACAGGATTGGATATGTCACGGCTCACAGGTGGGTGAATATGTAGTAACCCAGGTGCAAAAGCTGTTCCACTCTAAATGTATCAGAGGTACCTGGAGCTTAGTGACTATCTCTCTCAGGCTGATGGAGAGAACCCTAACGGAAAAAACACATGATTTCACATGTGGAAAATTACATGAAAATCACACAATTTTTTGGGGAACACTTCACGTGACGATATTTCACATAGAGTTTCACATGTGTCTTTTCATATGTGATCACATAACCTTTCACATGTGGATTGAAGATTTAACAGGTGATGCCTTGCAAACAAAAATGATTTGTTAGGATACACACACAGTGGTTTTAACTTACATATTTGACATTCATGATTACATTGTGTATGTAATCATTACTCAACATGTCCTCATCTTGGATTTAAACCTTTTAGTTCACAGCATTCCAATCTTAATGCTACGCCACCATGTCTGTGTCAGAAAGGCACACATCTGTCCATGTAAGGTTTCACAGTTTACAGTGCTGTCAGAGCAAAATCCATGAGTTCGAAGGAATTGTCCATAGATTTCCCCAAGTTCCCCAAGAACACGGTGGCCTCCATCATTCTTAAAATGGAAGAAGTTTGGAACCACCAAGACTCTTCCTAGAGCTGGCTGCCCGGCCAAACTGAGCAATCAGGGGAGAAAGGCCTTGGTTGACCAAGAACCCGATGGTCACTCTGACAGAGCTCTAGAATTCCTCTGTGGAGATGGGAGAACCTTCCAGAACAAAATGTGGAAAAAGTGATAAGTAAAAAAGAAAGTTAAGTGTGTTGGATATAACATCTGCCTCAGCATACCTCCAGACAAATAGTGTGTGCATAGAGATCAAGGTTGAAAGCTTCTTACTTTAGGTACTGTACCTACATCACTTAACAATGGAGCTAAATTGTATATTTCCTATAAGAAGTAACAACACTAACAAATAGCCAACCATTATGAAGAATAATTGTTACAAATAATCCCCATAAAAGACATGTTAGGATTCATAAATCAATTTGGTCTTGCTGTCATTGCGTTTCAATGACCAATTACATTGTTTAGAAGAGTGACATTTTGATGAAGGAAGAGTTCACATAGCATGTAGAGCTTCCCCTGAAAAAATGTCCCTCAAATGCCAGTATTACGCTGTGAAGCTAAACTATTCCCAGACAAACAAGTTCTGCACACTGCACACGAACACACCCACGCACACATACACACACAAACACACACACACACACACACACACACACACTACTGATACACCTTCTGTAGGAGGCATGTGACAGGGATAAAGGGACCAGAATGCTTTGCTCTTTTTATTATGCCTAGTAATTCCACTTTAGCAATCACACTGTTCCCCAGTAGGCCTATGAGAGCTCTCATGCTGGGAAAATCTTGATCAGGCACAAACATGCTAAGAAAGGTATGTAGACAGTACTGTATATTCATTATGGCTGAAGTGATACTGGTGAGTTGGTGTGTGTGGGGGTTTAACCTTTTACTGCAGTAGGCTAAATCAGGGTCACACAGAGTGTTTCTGGTAGTCTTAAACAAATCTACTTTGAAAAAAATACACCTCCCAATATTACACTTTATGTACATCACAGAAGACAGATTTTTTTACATTTATAATATTGATCAATTATGAAAATATTATTAACGTTAATTGCTTTTGGTCATTGACTGCAGGAAAGGGCTACAGAACAGCACATACTGTATGTACAGTACATGTACTAGTAAAGAGTCTATTTCCCTCGCTGAATATTGGGGAAAACACTTGTAACAACCTCTTAATTATGAAATTGTCAACACACGGAGTACTTAAGCCATCAACATTTCTCAGAGGAGTTCATTTGATACCAATATTGAAAGAGAGGGGCAAAATAACGGAACGCTGGTCAGAATACATTTTCCCTTCCATATATGACGAGGAGCTTGTTAAAATTCTGCCTTAGATCTCAATATTTGTCTGGCAATGGTCTGAAGCTGAGCTCAGGCAGCAGTGACTCAGCACCTCAACATGATTAGATAGATTTGCTGAATCATAGGTTACCATTAACCATTGACAACCAAAAGTAATCATTATCTATTGATGACCATTCATGTTATTAATCACATTACCCTCACACCTGTTTTAAAGGGGATAGGATGTTGATGATTGATGTTCCACTTTCCGAACCCTCCAAACAGTGCACTACATTACATAAGAATTAGTAAGCATTCTGTTGTATCTGAGACTTTCAACATTAACTAGGAAAGTTAAGACTTATAAGGAGACATCATACATAGCTGCTCAACAAGACGTGACTTGTACATACAGTACATACTAACAGGTGGGAGGGTAATTGATATCATGAATGGTCATCAATGGTTAATGGTTACTTAGGTACTAAACATCTAAAATGAACTGTTTGTTTCAAATTGATCTAAAAAGTTTGAAATGCATGAGCTTTTTGTTCCAAGTGTCACTTGCTGCTCAGTGCATCCAATCCTAATAGGCAAATCTTTATTAATGTGCACCACTGAACAGCCAATATGCGGTCATGCTGGCAGACACAAGTTTAGGATTATAGGGGCAATTGATATGACAAGATTACCGCCCCAGCCTTAGGTAACTGGGATCATTCATTAAAATATTATAGATATTTTATTTATTCTTTACATTCTCAGAACTAATGTTTAGCCATGTAAGTAAGCCTTGTCCGAGACAGAATGTCCCATATAGCTCTTGTTTGCAGTGTGAGGCAGCTTGGTGTACACTACATTTTTATCTGTGCACTGTGAAAGATTGATTGTCCATGTCAATTAATCCATTTGTATTTGTATCTAGTCCTACCAACCATTGTTGGTAGGACGAGAACATCCTGCATTAGCATCGAACAGCCCCCGCGATATGCAACTATTCAGGGAAGTCAGGAACAAATACACACAGTCAGTTAGAAAAGCAAAGGCCAGCTTTTTCAAACAGAAATTTGCATCCTGTAGTACTAATTCCAAAAAGTTCTGGGACACTGTAAAGTCCATGGAGAATAAGAGCATCTCCTCCCAGTTTCCCACTGCATTGAGGCTAGGAAACACTGTCACCAACGATAAATCCACGATTATCGAACATTTCAATAAAACTTTTGCTACGGCTGGCCATGCTTTCCACCTGGCTACCCCTACCCCGGCCAACAGCTCTGTACCCCCCCGCAGCAACTTGCCCAAGCCCCCCCCCCCCGCTTCTCCTTCACCCAAATCCAGACAGCTGATGTTCTGAAAGAGCTGCAAAATCTGGACCCCTACAAATCTGCTGGGCTAGACAATCTGGACCCTCTCTTTCTAAAATTATCAACCAAAGTTTTTGCAACACATGTTCAACCTCTCTTTTGTATCGTCTGAGATCCCTAGAGATTGGAAAGCTGCCGCGGCCATCCCCCTCTTCAAAGGGGGAGACACTCTAGACCCAAACTGTTATAGACCTATATCCATCCTGCCCTGCCTTTCTAAAGTCTTCGAAAGCCAAGTTAACAAACAGATAACTGACCACTTCGAATCCCACCGTACCTTCTCTGCTATGCAATCTGGTTTCCGAGCTGGTCATGGGTGCACCTCAGCTACGCTCAAGGTACTGAACGATATTATAACCGCCATCGATAGAAGACAGTACTTCATCGACCTGGCCAAGGCTTTTTATTTATATATTTTTTATTTCACCTTTATTTAACCAGGTAGGTCAGTTGAGAACAAGTTCTCATTTGCAACTGCATAGTTAAAAACACAATAGAAAATCTATATACAGAGTGCAAAATGTAGTGCAGAATGCAGTAAGGTTAGGAGGTAGGACAATAAATAGACCATAGTGGTGAAATAAATTACAGATTATCATCATTAACACAGGAATGAAGGATGTGCAAATTATGATGTGCAAATAGAGATACTGGAGAGCAAGATTAGCGAAAATAACAAAAATAAATATGGGGATGAGGTAGTAGTGTGGGCTATTTACAGAAAGGCTATATACAGGTGCAGTGATCGATAAGCAGCTTTGACAGCTGATGCTTAAAGTTAGTGAGGGAGATAGGAACCTCTAGCTTCAATGATTTTTGCAATTCGTTCCAGTCATTGGCAGCAGCGAACTGGAAGGAATGGCGGCCAAAGGAGGTGTTGGCTTTGGGGGTGACCAGTGAGATATACCTGCTGGAGCGCATGCTACGGGTGGGTGTTGCTATGGTGACCAGTGAGCTAAGATAGATTTACCTAATAAAGACTTATAGATAACCTGGAGCCAGTGGGTTTGGCGACGAATATATAATGAAGGCCAGCCAACGAGAGCATACAGGTCGCAGTGATGGGTAGTGTATGGGGCTTTGGTAACAAAACGGATGGCACTGTGATAGACTACATCCAATTTGCTAAGCAGAGTGTTGGAGGCTAGTTTGTAAATGACATCGCCGAAATCAAGGATCGGTAGGATAGTCAGTTTTACAAGGGCATGTTTGGCAGCATGAGTGAAGGAGGCTTTGTTGCGAAATAGGAAGCCAATTCTGGATTTAATTTTGGATTGGAGATGGTTGATGTGAGTCTGGAAGTTGAGTTTACAGTCTAACCAGATGCCTAGGTATTTGTAGGTGTCCACGTATTCTAAGTCGGACCCGTCGAGAGTAGTGATGATAGTCCGGTGGGTGGGTGCGGGCAGCGTTCAATAGAAAAGCATGCACTTAGTTTTACTAGCGTTTAAGAGCAGTTGGAGGCCACGGAAGGAGTGTTGTATGGCATTGAAGCTTGTTTGAAGGTTAGTAAACACAGTGTCCAAAGAGGGGCCAGATGTATACAGAATGGTGTCATCTGCGTAGAGATGGATCAGAGAGTCACCAGCAGCGAGAGCGACATCGTTGATGTATATAGATTAAAGGGTTGGCCCAAGAATTGAACCCTGTGGCACCCCCATAGAGACTGCCAGAGGATCGGACAATAGGCCCTCCGATTTGACACATTGAACTCTTGTCTGCAAAGTAGTTAGAGAACCAGGCAAGGCAGTCACTTGAGAAACCAAGGCTGTTGAGTCTGCCAATAAGAATGCGGTGATTGACAGAGTCGAAAGCCTTGGCCAGGTCGATGAAGACGGCTGCACAGTACTGTCTTTTATCGATTGCGGTTATGATATCGTTCAGTACCTTGAGCGTAGCTGAGGTGCACCCATGACCAGCTCGGAAACCAGATTGCATAGCAGAGAAGGTACGGTGGGATTCGAAGTGGTCAGTTATCTGTTTGTTAATTTGGCTTTCGAAGACTTTAGAAAGGCAGGGCAGGATGGATATTGGTCTATAACAGTTTGGGTCTAGAGTATCTCCCCCTTTGAAGAGGGGGATGACCACGGCAGCTTTCCAATCTCTAGGGATCTCAGACGATACGAAAGAGAGGTTGAACAGGCTAGTGATAGGTGTTGCAACAATTTTGGCTGATAATTTCAGAAAGAGAGGGTCCAGTTTGTCTAGCCCAGCAGATTTGTAGGGGTCCAGATTTAGCAGCTCTTTCAGAACATCAGCTGTCTGGATTTGGGTGAAGGAGAAGTGGGGGGGGCTTGGGCAAGTAGCTGCCGGGGGTACAGAGCTGTTGGCTGGGGTAGGGGTAGCCAGGTGGAAAGCATGGCCAGCCGTAGCAAAATGCTTATTGAAATGTTCGATAATCGTGAATTTATCGTTGGTGACAGTGTTTCCTAGCCTCAATGCAGTGGACAACTGGGAAGAGGTGCTCTTATTCTCCATGGACTTTACAGTGTCCCAGAACTTTTTGGAGTTAGTGCTACAGGAAGCAAATTTCTGTTTGAAAAAGCTGGCCTTTGCTTTTCTAACTGACTGTGTGTACTTGTTCCTGACTTCCCTGAATAGCTGCATATCGCGGGGGCTATTCGATGCTAATGCAGTACGCCACAGGATGTTTTTGTGTTGGTCTAGTGCAGTCAAGTCTGGGGTGAACCAAGGGCTATATCTATTCTTAGTTCTACGTTTTTTGAAAGGGGCATGCTTATTTAGGATGGTGAGGAAAGCACTTTTAAAGAACAACCAGGCGTCCTCTACTGACGGGATGAGGTCAATATCCTTCCAGGATACCTGGGCCAGGTCGAATAGAAAGGCCTGCTCGCAAAAGTGTTTTAGGGAGCGTTTGACAGTGATAAGGGGTGGTCGTTTGACCGCTGACCCATTGCGAACGCAGGCGATGAGGCAGTGATCGCTGACATCCTGGTTGAAAACAGAGGAGGTGTATTTGGAGGTCAAGTTAGTCAGGATGATATCAATGATGGTACCCATGTTTATGGATTTTGGGTTGTACCTGGTGGGTTCCTTGATAATTTGTGTGAGATTGAGGGCATCTATCTTAGATTGAAGGACAGCCAGGGTGTTAAGCATATCCCAGTTTAAGTCACCTAACAGTACATACTCTGAAGATAGATGGGGGGCAATCAATTCACATATGGAGTCCAGGGCACAGCTGGGGGCTGAGGGGGGTCTGTAACAGGCGGCAACAGTGAGAGACTTATTTCTGGAAAGGTGGATTTTTAAGAGTAGAAGCTCAAACTGTTTGGGCACAGACCTGGACAGTATGACAGAACTCTGCAGGTTATCTCTGCAGTAGATTGCAACTCCGCCCCCTTTGGCAGTTCTATCTTGACGGGAAATGTTGTAGTTGGGGATGGAAATTTCGGAATTTTTGGTGGCCTTCCTAAGCCAGGATTCAGACACAGCTAGGACATCCGGGTTGGCGGAGTATGCTAAAGCAGTGAATAAATCAAACTTAGGGAGGAGGCTTCTAATGTTAACATGCATGAAACCAAGGCTTTTACGGTTACAGAAAACAACAGATGAGAGCGCCTGGGGAATAGGTGTAATGCTGGGAGCTCTGTCAACTCTTTCGACTCTGTCAATCACTGCATTCTTATTGGCAGACTCAACAGCCTTGGTTTCTCAAGGGACTGCCTTGCCTGGTTCTCCAACTACTTCTCAGACAGAGTTCAGTGTGTCAAATCAGAGGGCGTATTGTCCGATCCTCTGGCAGTTTCTATGGGGGGGCCACAGGGTTCAATTCTTGGGCCAACCCTTTTCTCTATATACATCAACGATGTCGCTCTAGCTGCTGGTGACTCTCTGATCCATCTCTACCCAGACGACAACATTCCGTATACATCTGGCCCCTCTTTGGACACTGTGTTAACTAACCTCTAACCTTCAAACAAGCTTCAATGCCATACAACACTCCTTCCGTGGCCTCCAACTACTCTTAAATGCTAGTAAAACTAAATGCATGCTTTTCTATCGAACGCTGCCCGCACCCGCCCACCGGACTATCATCACTACTTTCGACGGGTCCGACTTAGAATACGTGGACTCCTACAAATACCTAGGCGTCTGGTTAGACTGTAAACTCAACTTCCAGACTCACATTAACCATCTCCAATCCAAAATTAAATCTAGAATCGGCTTCCTATTTCACAACAAAGCCTCCTTCACTCATGCTGCCAAACATGCCCTTGTGAAACTGACTATCCTACCGATCCTTGACTTTGGCGATGTCATTTACAAAATAGCCTCCAACACTCTGATCAGCAAATTGGATGTAATCTATTACAGTGCCATCCGTTTTGTTACCAAATCCCCATATACTACCCACCACTGCGACCTGTATGCTCTCGTTGGCTGGCCCTCATTACATATTCGTCACCAAACCCACTGGCTCCAGGTCATCTATAAGTCTTTATTAGGTAAATTCCCGCCCTATCTCAGCTCGCTGGTCACCACAGCAACACCCACCCGTAGCATGCGCTCCAGCAGGTATATCTCACTGGTCACCCCCAAAGCCAACACCTCCTTTGGCCGCCATTCCTTCCAGTTCTCTGCTGCCAATGACTGGAACGAATTGCAAAAATCATTGAAGCTAGAGGTTCCTATCTCCCTCACTAACTTTAAGCATCAGCTATCAAAGCTGCTTATCGATCACTGCACCTGTATATAGCCCTTCTGTAAATAGCTCACCCTACTACCTCATCCCCATTTTTATTTTATTATTTTCGCTAATTTTGCACTCCAGTATCTCTATTTGCACATCATAATTTGCACATCCATCATTCCAGTGTTAATGCTAATCTGTAATTTATCTCACCACTATGGCCTATTTATTGTCCTACCTTCCTAACCTTACTGCATTTTGCACTACATTTGCACTCTGTATATAGATCTTCTATTGTATTATTGACTGTACGTTTGTTTACTGTGTAACTCTGTGTTGTTGTTTTTTTTTGTCACACTGCTTTGCTTTGTCTTGGCCAGATCGCAGTTGTAAATGAGAACTTGTTCTCAACTGACCTACCTGGTTAAATAAAGGTGAAATTAAAAAATATATATACAGCGGGTGAAATAAGTATTGAACACGTCACCATTTTTCTCAGTAAATATATTTCCAAAGGTGCTATGGACATGACATTTTCACCAGATGTTGGTAACAACCCAAGTAATCCAAACATACAAAGAAACCAAAACAAATAAGTTCAGAAATTAAGTTATGTGTAATAATATGAAATGACACAGGGAAAAAGTATTGAACACACTTACTGATATTTATTTAATACTTTGTACAAAAGCCTTTGTTGGTAATGACAGCTTCAAGACGCCTCCTGTATGGAGAAACTAGTCGCACGCATTGCTCTGGTGTGATTTTGGCCCATTCTTCCACACAAACAGTCTTCAAATCTTGAAGGTTCCGTGGGCATCTTCTATGAATCTTGATATTCAGTTCTTTCCATAGATTTTCAATGGGATTTAAGTCAGGTGATTGGCTGGGCCATTCTAGCAGCTTTATTTTCTTTCTTTGAAACCAATTGAGAGTTTCCTTGGCTGTGTGTTTGGGATCATTGTCTTGCTGAAATGTCCACCCTCGTCTCATCTTCATCATCCTGGTAGATGGCAGCAGATTTTTGTCAAGAATGTCTCGGCATATTTGCCCATTCATCCTTCCTTCAATTATGTGAAGTTTGCCAGTACCATTTGCTGAAAAGCAGCCCCACACCATGATGTTCCCACCTCCTCCAAACATGGTGTGTATTATGACATCCAAACAGTTCAATTTTGCTCTCATCTGACCACACTATATTCTCCCAGTATTTCACTGGCTTTTCCAAATGTTGTGCAGTAAACTTTAAACGAGCTTCAACATGCTTTTTTTTCAGCAATGGAGTCTTGCGTGGTGAGCGTGCATACAGGCCATGGCGGTGGAGTGCATTATTTACTGTATGAAATTTCCCCCCCGGGGATCAATAAAGTACCTATCTATCTATCTATCTTCTTTGAGACAACAGTACATGCTAATTGCAGGTGTTTTCGAAGCTCTCCACAAGTGGTCCTTGGCTCTTGGACAACTCTTCTGATTATTCTTTTCACTCCTCTGTCAGAAATCTTGCGAGGAGCACCTGGTCGAGGCAAATTTATGGTGAAATGATTGTCTTTCCACTTCCGTATTATGGCCCCAACAGTGCTCACTGGAACATTCAAGCTTAGAAATGCGCCTATAATCATTATGTTTTGCAACAATTAGGTTGCGAAGGTCTTGAGACAGCTCTTTGCTTTTACCCATCATGAGATGTGTCTTGTGTGACACCTTAGCAATGAGACCTTTTTGTAGGCCATCAGTTGGGACTGAACCAGCTGATATTAATTTGCACAGACAGGGGGCTGGATTGCTTTTTATTTACTGATAGTTTTCAGCTGTTGTCTTGGCTTTCCATGCCTTTTTGCACCTCCCTTTCTTCATGTGTTCAATACTTTTTCCCTGTGCCATTTCACATTATTACACATAACTTAATTTCTGAACTTATTTGTTTTGGTTTGTTTGTATGTATGGATTACTTGGGTTGTTACCGACATCTGGTGAAGATTTCATGTCAATAGCACCTTTGGAAATATATTTACTGAGAAAAATGGTGACGTGTTCAATACTTATTTCACCCGCTGTATATTGTAATTACAGAATGTTGATAGTGACAACGTAATGTTGTTCATTATTCAAATGTTAATGTGATGACAACTACTTTTACGAGATTGATCCTCAAAGGAAATCAATTGAATGGTATTCAATAGCAGTTAATGAACGATCCTATCTATTTATGTTTGTTTCATTAGCTGCAATATGTTTCATACACACTACATCGGAAGTTAATGGGAACTATTTCTAAGAATGTAATAAAGAGGCTCTGTCCCAGACAAGTGATTTTTGAGACACATTCATTAGAGAGCCTTTAATTATAGAATCTTCTCTATGACTGGTCCTGATTATTCATAGGATGGTGACTTCATCGTATCCGTTAGGAAATTTGTTTTTGCATGAATAGATCCAATGCAAAATATGAATGTGAATTGTATATTTTAAGAAAGCTGTTTAACCCTATATGTTTATTGTACCTTTTATATGCATAGCTTGTGAACATCATGCCATGTTTTATTTACGTTTTATTTAAATGTGTTTTATTATCTAACAATAAGATGAAGTAATATGTACCCTTGGTTTGGTCTTGTAACTGTTTATTTACCCTGGCTCTTGCCTCTGAGAGGAGAGGAATAAATAGGAACCTATATCTGGGATATTTAACCTTTATTTAACTAAGTCAGTTAAGAACCAATTCTTATTTACAATGACAGCTTAGGAACAGTGGGTTAACTACCTTGTTAGGGGGCAGAACGACAGATTTTTACCTTGTCAGCTCAGGGATTCAAACCAGCAACCTTCCAGTTACAGGCCCAAAGCTCTAACCACTCAGCTACCTGCTGCCCCAGATAGAAAGTTCCATCACTTCAGTGAATTCATTTGATCCTTATTTTACCAGATACAGTAAGTTAACTGAGAACACATTCTCATTTACAGCAAGAATTTGGGGAATAGTTACAGGGAAGAGGAGGAATGATCTTATTGGAAGCTGAGGATGAATAGGTGGCCATTATGGTATGAGGGCCAGATTGGGAATTTAACCAGGACACCAGAGTTGACACACCTACTCTTACAATAAGTGTCATGGGAACTTAAGTGATCACAGAGTCAGGGCACAAGTTTAACATCCCATCCAAAAGGAAGCAACTTACACAGGGTGTCAACAATCTGCCCTGGGATATACATTTGTTTTAAAAAAATTCCCAGAGGGAATACTGCCTCATCCTGGCCCTCCAACACCACTTCCAGTAGCATCTGGTCTCCCATCCAGGGACCAACCAGGACCAACCTTGCTTAGCTTCAGAGGCAAGCCAGCAGTGGGATACAGGGAGGTATGCTGCTGGCTTGGAGGTCCAAGATACACTTCCACCCAAAGCACTGTATATCTGTAAATGTAAATGTTAACTGTTTAACGTTTATATAACATAAAAGTTTCTACTTTGCTATGTAGCCTACTCATCATTTTGTCCAGGGTTGCATGCATGGCAGAATGGCAAACTAGAAAGAAAGAGGGTATTTATACACAGCCTAATTTGCATTGTTATGCAACTATCCAGGCAGGTAGTTCAAGATTGATGTTGAAATTGGACTTCTATCCATGTCCTGAGGACGTCGGGAAATGCCTTCAAAACCGGCCACTAGGGGCAACAGTGAGCGCCGTTACCATCATGTAAGCTTTGGTTGTGCAAGGGTGTTGTGGATGGGTGTTATCCCATGACTTTGGATCAGAAGGTTATGTGTTCGATCCCAGTTGTGGACACTGTTTTTTTTTCTTTTCTATTTAGTACCTAAACTTAACCCTTAACTGATGTTTGGAGAAATGTAACAATACAGAGCAGCAAGAGTAACAAAAACATTTCAACATTTGACGTTTTGGAGCAACTTCGAAATTTGACATTTGGAGAATGTGGATGAACATCTAATTCTGCTGTGAGACTGTGAGAGCTTGTTGAACTGTCCCCCTTGATTTCTGAAGCAAAGTCAAATTAATGTTATCGGCTCGCCACCTAACCTATACAGCATAATTATCTATACATTTTGTGTTAAATATGCAGTCCGGGATCTTAAGCACAACAAATTCGTACAAATTGCAAAAAATAAATACAAAGTTAACATATAATACGAAATGGATGATGTAGTATGCAATAGGATTACATAGTACATAAAAAACGGATTATTTTGGCTCATGAATTATACAAAAGTTCTGGATCATCACTTTAATTGAGTTATTTGAACCTGTGCTGAAAGACAGGAGATATGTCCAATTAGTTTACCTGCTTTTGTCTCTCCACATACATCTCAATAGAGATCCGGGAACCTTGGGACGTCCCTACCCAAAACCCTAACCTTAACCCTTACCTTAACCATTTAAAATGCAACATTAATGAGGTAGGGCCATCCCAAGGATCCCGGATAGCACTGACCGAAGACAGTGTCGGTGGCGTTGAGAATGAACGCATCGCGCGAGTTAATTCTGCTGTAGCGGGGCTCGCGCTTCTTCTTCTTGGAGAAAAGAGTAGCGGTGTTGACTTGAAGCTCTCCCATTGGCTGTCCCACAGGATTCCCAGGTGTTGACAGAGAATGGAATCAGCAGCTGGATCTCACGACGTTGCCTGACAGAGACACAGAAAGTGAGGCTCGCCTTGCTATCTTTCCAATTGTAGCCTATGCTTCCCATATTTTGCTAGAAATTGGTAGTATAATTATCGACAAGGAGAACAAATATATGTAAATCCTTACATCGCCCGTCTGCGCCCTCTCACTGTAAGTCAAACCTCGTGACTCCTCAATGGTGCCTGCTGCAACCGCTGCGTGGGGAAAATAACCTGAAGACAAGGCAGTCAAAGTATCTGAGACACATCTAAAGGAAGTTTACTCTTGTCCGCTTATCTGATCGCCTCCTCCCACGTTGTGTGTCCGGAGAGCGCTCTATCTGGAGGCTGTAGCTGGCGGTCATCCGGCTCTCGTGTAAGTGATCGATTATCACATTAACTTCTCATGTATTATAGTGTACCTTTGCGATATCATCACAAATAGCATTGACCAAAATTAAGAATTCCCTGATGCAAGATTGAAATTAACTTTGTCCTTGTTGAGAAATAGAAATCATGACAAGTATCTACCTATCTCAACGTTTGTTTACCTCGTTTTAGCCTATCCATATGGACAGGACAGATATGAACATTTTGAAATGCTTTTATTCATTCGTCTATAGATGATTGTGATTTCTGATAAAGGTGACAAGAACACATATCGGGGACCGACATCCACTCACCACATTATTTTATCAAAAACACCTGTTATGCATGTTGATCACTGATGTTGATGCATGCCAAATCCACGTTGATAATCTGTTTCAATAAAACATTGCAAACGTGGCAGTCAGAACGGGGGATGGATAGGCTGGATTGCAACAATTGATTTCATGACCCACTGGGCACAGACGTCAATTCAACGTCTAGTCCACGTTGGTTCAACATAATTTAATTGAAATTACGTGAAAACAACGTTGATTTAACCAGTGTGTGCCCAGTGCGGAGGTTCGATCTGATTGTGTAGATTACACTGTGATTTAAATGCCAATGTAGGTATAGCCATATAAATAGAATCTCATTCATGCAATAAGAGACCGGAAAATCGGTGTAAATGCGACGTATCAGGCTCAACACTGTCAATTTCATGATGCAGGGTATATAGGTAATTGTAAACAAGTGTTTGACCGAGCAAGAAGGAGTAGGCCTGGGTCAAAAAACAATCGCGATTAATGAATATGCTGGAGAATGCCTGAGAGTGAGTCATGAGAGTGGGTTGTGGGGATTTAAATCAGGGGAAGAATGTGATTCGGGTTGGGCTGCCAAAAAGTGATGGCTTGCAGTCATACCTTAAGGGGGTGGATCTGGACTGGGGGACTGATGGCATTTATATTACTACTGCAATATTATATTCCATTATGTATCATTTCTATTCAGAGCCTAAATTTAAACAAAACAAGGATGCATACTGTTAGATCGCGTCAATTCAAATCTGGTATTGGAATAAGATAAGACATCAGGAGCTGTTTCAAACTAAGCTAAGTTTATTAAATGCAAATGTATAGATGATAAGTATGAAGGTTCGTATACGGGCTCACTGTAACACCACGCAGGGCAGACAGAGAACTGACTACAGTTTCACGTGTTCTTCTTCAAATACCCCAGACAGAGTTAGTTCCGGTTTCCGAACAGACCGGTCAGGGTAGAGGCTGAGTGTGGTTTAGACTTACTCAGCCTATCCGTTGGCGCACGGGTTGGTCCCAACCCCTTGGCGCTCTGTCTCCGGGCAAAGTTGTTGTTTCGAGCAGCCAAGTACACCTACAGCAACACCCTGATATTATGTTAACAAAGCATGAATAGGTTATTAACTAAAAGGTCAGGTCCCCACAATACTTAAGAGTTGGACACAAGATGACAAGGGAATAACCCATCAAAATAAACAGGTCATATACTACTGCACCTGCCTGTCTGACTTTGATTGGTGGGATATTGTCTTTAAATTCAACAAAATCCTACTCTGGATTAGCAAGCAATTGGCTACCCACGATGGTTCACATCAATATACCACGTTGTGTATATGTCTATGATATAATACACCTGTACGATGTTTATGATAATATTCTAGGAACCAGTCTCCTTTTTAATTCACATCCATTTGGTAAGAGGTGTTTTTGAAGCCAAGCCAGAAAAAAAAGCCATATTACAACCTATGTGTTGTGATAATTTCCTTGTTTGCTCTATAACCTGTTAACCTTGCTATGGTGATATAGAGGCCAATAAGAAGGTGAACTAACGGTGAAGCCCACAAAGCATATTGCATGTAGCAAACAGTTCCATGACCTACAGCATGGTCAAGCAAGTTAATGTTTCCGCCATTTTCTGACTACTAAACAGCAATTGATTTAGAACCAGAGTTAATGGAAGACGCAAAGAAATCCAGCACCATCTCAACTTCAACATCATCAAATCACCTATTCTTAGTCTAATACAGTGACAACTAAAAGATACCAAATACAATTTAGTCCAATCAACGAAAGCTAAATATGATGTGGTTGTCTATAGTTCTGATTTGTGTGAATGTGTGTGCGTGCATGCGTTTGTGCAAGTAGAAGAAAACACCCTACTTGTAGAGAAACGACAATGCCATCCTCCTCTCTTTCATGTTGATGAAACAGTCTATGACTCATGTCATACAGTAC
Source organism: Thymallus thymallus (assembly GCA_023634145.1). Lineage (NCBI taxonomy): Eukaryota > Metazoa > Chordata > Actinopteri > Salmoniformes > Salmonidae > Thymallus > Thymallus thymallus. The sequence goes on from CM042418.1 coordinate 13,808,817, forward strand.
ACCCTTTTATTTTTTGTTGTCCAAGGCTACATGGCTAAAATGTTTGCTCGCAAGCCTAACTTCCTTTCATGGGCAACGATGAGCCAGCTAGTTAACATTAGCCCACTACATCTAGTTACATATTGAACTTCCCTCTAAGGCCATTGGACACTTTGTTTTTGGTGCGCCAGAACCATTCACAGTAGCTCAATGCTGATTGGCTATTATTTTATACTTTATTTTTATCAAGGGAGGCCAAATGCGCGCAGCCTTCCCTTGCATTCAATGCTACGGGTGGCAACACTGTCATACTCTTTATGACCAGACAGCATCAGATAAATGGCCTACACATACAGAGACCGAGGGGCCTATTTCGCTCGCTCGGAAGCTTTCTCCAGTGAGATACATTCAGCTTCTTGCGAATTGAAGGACACAGAGCGACGAAAGATAACAATAAAAATGGTGTACATTTTTTATGGAAGCCTGGCTTCCCTTGGCATTCATGAATACACACCACTGGTCATCAGCACAGTTACACAGTAGTTTATTCGTAGAAACCGTTGGATGCTGCACTGCCAGCAGGTTGTGAATACAATGCAGCATATTCTCACCTTGGCACCTACTATATAGAGGGTGGTAATTGGGAGGCAGGTGCGGGGTGTGATAACATGATGTCAGACAGTGACAAATGATCAAGTGTTTCTCCCAACCAGGAACCTGCGTTCCAGCTTCCAGGGCCCGGAATGCATCCCAAAAGTAGTGCACTCTATAGGGAATAGGGTGCCATTTAGGACGAAGCCCCAGAATGGCGGCCTCTCCTGACCGATAGTCCTAGGGAGAATCTCAATTGCACACTCCTCGCATCCTCTCTCCTCGCCGCCTTCTCAAAACCCATTGGATGAAAACGTCAGAGGGAGGGAGCTCCTGGCATTTTGATCCAATGGGTTTTGAGAAGGAGAGAGGATGCGAGGAGTATGCAGTTCTCCCCTAGTTACTTCTCAGCCCTTAGAGGATTGGAAACTGTCTGCTTCCTGACACATTAGTCAGTCAAGACAAAGGGCTAAATAGACACAAAGAAAGGCAATTATGCCAGATAAGTGGGACACTTTTTGAGGACCAGATCTAGTTAATCTGTTCTTGTGCTTTAGGTGCCCCCTTTTGCAAGGTGACAGCGCCACTATGGAGCATCATCTATGATCTATTCAATTGTTTTCACAGCCTCTCTATCTCCAGCATTCACCCTAATAGCACATGCAATGTGTCACACGTCATAGGCCCTACAGTGCACAATTAATAAACCTCAAGTGGATATTTCCATTCTAAGTCCATACATTTTATTCATAAGATGTCTTAGAATAAAAATGTCCTTCTGTCACTCGGTGGATTCCTCCCAAATGGCACACTATTCCCAATGGGCCCTTGTCAAAAGTAGTGCACTTAATAGGGAATAGGGTGCCATTTAAGATGTAGGCAGTGAGAGCGGTTCTCTCACCTTCTGGTTAAGGCTAAGCGCTGGTTCTTAAGCTAGCCTCTAAGAGGCTAAAACAAGCAGTTCATTTAGCGCTTGGCTGCTCCTGCCTTTTGAGCTCACACACACAGGCCTGCTTTTTATGCATCCCTCTGCTATGGAGCCCTAGACGGGTTGCACTGACACATTACTGTATAGGGAACAAACTCAATATACTTTAAAATGACTCAAACCAAATCCAAACTGTGTCCAGCTCGCTAATAATCACCAAATTGAAAGCTAGACAGTCAGGGAGCATAACAAATTTCCAAAACAAGCATAACAAATTTCCAAGACAAAAATACACCCCTGCTATACATAAGGATGTCACTGTGTTTGTGTGTTATGGTACAGTTTAAATTTGCAATAAAGTAGGCTACTTATAGGTCTGTGCATAATATAATTTTGTGTGTGTGTGCATACATGCCCATGTATATGTACAGTACATGTGTAATGAAGAGGAGCTTTGCATTGTGGGATTGATTGCATCTGTGTTGATGAGTCATCAGTCTGAGTTAAGCAGTGGTGATGGATTAGCATAGCTATCTCATGTAGGGTGATATTGCCCCTAGACACTGATCTGGGCTCAGTTTTGCAGGATTGGGGGAGGGGAAGCTGATCCTAGATCTGTACCTAGGGAAAACATCACCCCGGGCTGTCTGATTCCCTGTGTTTAGTGGACATGAGTCACATGATGTTATGAGTTGTCATGTTGTTTTCATTCACTAGAGCTTGCAGTGACTCACTTAGTAACGATCCATGCTTTAATGCAACAGTATCATTCGTGGTGCACAGTACGAGGCAAAAAACATCTATCTTAGCTCTTTGAAATAGATATAGCTATTTTCTGGGAGTGACCATGTGTCTTGAAGGATTGTGATAAAAATAAAATATATTAAAACGTTGTCGACAAAATTTCTAAACACCGTAGCAACCCAGTTTGGTATCTGAGACGGCATCCCAAATGGCACCCTATATAGTGCACTACTTTTGACCTGAGCCTATTTGGGACGCAGCCTGTATAACCCACACGTCCCGCTGTGCTGCATTCAGGCTGATCCAAGCCTAATTTGTGCTATTGTTTTAGGTTGAGGGATGGTGGGTGTGTTATTGACAGTGTGTGACATCTTCCCGGGAGGGTGTATGCGTGGACATGCGTGCACGTGTAATAGGGACTGCATCATCAATGAAAACGGTCTTGCGGGGAACGTTTGCTGCCACAGAGCCTACATCTCTGAGTCACCCGGTGAGCGGATGCAGACACACTTACTGTGTACACACACACACACACACAGAGGCATAATTGTTGCCCTCCACCCCCTGTCCTTGACACGACTATAAAATGCAGGACTGAATAATTCCCCCCCACCCCGCTGTGGGTTCGGAGTAATGATATATTTTTCCCTCTAGTCTATACATTGTGTCTACCCAAAATGGCACCCTATCTACCATAAAGGCCTGATTTGGTGGAGTACTGCAAGGGGTCTGAATACTTTCAGAATGCACTATGTGCTCTTGATCTATTGTGTACATACGGTTGAAGTCGTAAGTTTACACACACCTTAGCCAAATACATTTAAACTCTGTTTTTCACAATTCCTGACATTTAATCCTATTAAAGTCCGTCTTAGGTCAGTTAGGAATACCACTTTATTTTAAGAATTTGAATTGTCAGAATAATAGTAGAGTGATTTAATTCAGCTTTTATTTCTTTCATCACATTCCCAGTGGGTCAAAAGTTTACATACTCAAGTAGTAATTGTTAAATTGTTTAACTTGGGTCAAACGTTTCGGGTAGCCTTCCACAAGCTTCCCACAATAAGTTGGGTGAATTTTGGCCCATTCCTCCTGACAGAACTGGTGTAACTGAGTCAGGTTTGTAGGCCTCCTTTCTCGCACACGCTTTTTCAGTTCTGCCCACAAATGTTCTATAGGATTAAAGTCAGGGCTTTGTGATGGCCACCTCAATACCTTGACTTTGTTGTCCTTAAGCCATTTTGCCACAACTTTGGAAGTATGCTTGGGGTCATTGTCCATTTGGAAGACCCATTTGCGACCAAGCTTTAACTTCCTGACTGATGTCTTGAGATGTTGCTTCAAAATATCCACATAATTTTCCTTCCTCATGATGCCATCTATTTTGTGAAGTGCACCAGTCCCTCCTGCAGCAAAACACCCCACAACATGATGCTGCCACCCCCGTGCTTCACGGTTGGGATGGTGTTCTTTGGCTTGCAAGCCTCCCCCTTTTTCCTCCAAACATAACGATGGTCATTATGGCCAAACAGTTCTATTTTTGTTTCATCAGACCAGAGGACATTTCTCCAAAAAGTACAATATTTTTCCCCATGTGCATTTGCAAACCGTAGTCTGGCTTTTTTTATGCCGGTCATCTCTAGGAGACAGAACGCGTCTCCTTCCTGAGCGGTATGACGGCTGCGTGGTCCCATGGTGTTTATACTTGCGTACTATTGTTTGTACAGATGAACGTGGTACCTTCAGGCGTTTGGAAATTGCTCCCAGGGATGAACCAGACTTGTGGAGTTTCCTGAGGTCTTGGCTGATTTCTTTGGATTTTCCCATGATGTCGAGCAAAGAGGCACTGAGTTTGAATGTAGGCTTTGAAATACATCCACAGGTACACTTCCAATTGACTCAAATTATGTCAATTAGCCAATCCAAAGCTTTTAAAGCCATGACATCATTTTCAGGAATTTTCCAAGCTTTTTAAAGGCACAGTCAACTTAGTGTATGTTAACTTCTGAACCACTGGAAATGTGATATAGTGAATTATAAGTGAAATAATCTGTCTTTAAACAATTATTGGAAGAATTACTTGTGTCATGCACAAAGTAGATGTCCTAACCGACTTGCCGAAACTATAGTTTGTTAACATGAAATCTGTGGAGAGGTTGAAAAATGAGTTTTTATGACTACAACCTAAGTGTATCTAAACTTCTGACTTCAACTGTATTTTAAGCTGACTAAAAACAGAGCTGTGTTTTCCACATACAATTTGACATTGGAAATTGATTGCTAATTACATAGCTTTGACATAACAAAAGGCAACTGTCACCTTCCGGTCTGAAACGACTGAATATGATGCCTACCCCTTCCATCCATTCTTGTCAAAAGGATTGTGATGATGAGGCTAGGTCAATAATGGAGCACATCATTCTCTGAGCTTATGATTCACCATTCTCTTTCCATCCCCTCTCATTTCACTCATTAGGCATGTACGATACAATAACTTTATTGTCCATTTACATGTAAATTGTATTTACACTACAATGCAACATAATACATTACAAAACCTCTGCAACACTGAATGTATACTGAACAAAAATATAAACGCAACATGAAATCATTTCAATTATGTTACTGAGCTATATAAGGAAATCAGTAAATCAAAATAAAATTAATTAGGCCCTATCTATGGATTTCTCGTGGCTGTGCAGCCATGCCCAGCCAATCATAATTAGTTTTTACCCACAAAAGGGCTTTATTACAGTCAGAAATACTCCTCAGTTTCATCACCTGTCCGGGTGGCTGGTTTCAGACGATCCTGCAGGTGAAGAAGCCGGATGTGGAGGTCCTCAACACGTGGTCTGCGGTTGTGAGGCTGGTTGCACGTACTGCAAAATTCTCTAAAATGACGTTGAAGGCGGCTTATTCACTGGCAACAGCTCTGGTGGTCATTCCTGCAGTCAGCATGTCAATTGCACGCTCCCTGTGGCCTTTTATTGTCCCCAGCACAAGGTGCACCTATGTAATGATCATGCAGTTTAATCAGCTTCTTGATATGCCACCCCTGTCAGGTGGATGGATTATCTTGTTTACAGGGATGTAAACAAATTTGTGCACAATATTTTAGAGAAATAATATTTTTGAGCGTATGGAACATTTCTGGGATCTTTTATTTCAGCTCATGAAACATGGGACCAACATGTTGCGTTTGTCTTTGTTCAGTATAGGTAGTCTTTATAGACACAGTTGTGGATCCTCTCATCTTCTCTCTCTAAACCCCCTCTATCCCCTGCCCCTGTGCAGGGTCGTCACAGCCCCAGCCCCCTGAGTGACCCCCCCAGACCCCCGGTGCCCCCTGCAGCAGCACACCGTGGCAAGGCCAGGAGAGATGGGGCGCAAGCTGGACCTGTCGGGCCTGACAGACGACGAGGCGGAGCACGTGCTGAAGGTGGTGCAGAGGGACATGAAGTTGAGGAAGAAGGAGGAGGACAGGCTCAGGTGAGAACTGGGCGGGATGGGGGGCAGGTCAGGGGGGCCTACTGTATAAAAAATAGGATTTGCGGTTCTGATATTTGAGGTGTACCATATTTGTGGTCATTTTTATTCCTGTGTCAATTTACAACTCAAAACACAAATGAAATTACTGAAAATTTGGTGCCCCCAGGACTACCTGATATGCAATCCCCCTTACGAAAGTTAATACACCTTTACAATGGAGAAGAGTGCTTATTTTGCTGATAGCCATGTAATCCAAGTCTATCTGACTTTGATATGAGTTTGAGGAAAGATATTTGGGGCAAGATATTTGTGCTGATCCTGCTGGATTTAAAGGGGGGCTAAGATGTGACTGTCTCTTCAGCCTAGTCAGACTGTGTGGATGTCAGACACTTAGGGTCTTAAGGTCAGGTTCCGGTCAGGGGTCAGGCCTCAGGGTGCTGCTCTGATGTCATACCCTGCTTCTTCACACGCCCCTGAAAGCCAAAGTCTTCTGTCCCTCCCTGCCTCTGTCCCTCTCCTCAAATGTTATCCCTCTCCTCCCTCTCCCCTCCATCCCTCCCTCTGTCTCTGTGACAAGCTGCAGTGAGGGGATAAAGTGTTGTGATGTTGACAGGCTACCTGTGGGAATCGGTCATCAGATTTATAGGCAGATCTGGTTTGTGATGCATCAGCAAGCCTCTATGGTGATCATCCTGGAGGATGCCTCGAGCCACTCTGAAATTATCATACAAATCCATCAAACTGAATAGGGAAATACATGTACATATTTATTTAAAGGGTTGTCAAGTTTCACTTTCTACAGTGTTATGCTCCCCAGTCCCCACATTTGATCAAGAGCCCAAAGTGGTTTTCCACTGTACTGCAATAGATTTTTAAACTTCTTGGCAGTTTCTCTTAGAGGCCTATCATTGTGCTACAGGACACCACAGTAGTGACCTACCATGGGATGATGTGCATCGACATGAATGCAGTCCGTTATTGGTTTGTCTTTTACCCAGTGAAGAACATTATTATATCTTGCATAGCCAGACTTTGTAATCTCACGTTCACTCAGTTTACAAGGGGAAGGCTGGATCGAGGATACATTATTATTGACCAGGCAGCAGTGGTCATGAGTCAGCAACACTTGATTTAGACCCTTCTGGGGTTTGTCTAATCAAGACCTGGCTACAGCTAGCTAGGTTCTCCATGAATTACTGGGAAATACAAAGTGTCCTCTCTGCAAAGTCTTTAAAATTATCAAAAAAACACAATGTCGAGCCATTATTGGTGTTTCTCCCTGTTAAAAGATAAATGTATAAAAGGATGAATGTCCATGTAAAAACATGTACATTTTCATTGGGAATTTCTTTGGCTCATTAAAGAAATAATCAAGATTGCTTTGTAGCCTTGTTGAAAGGAACACGAGCTGGAGCAGTGGTTTAGACCAGTAAAGACCAGTGTAACTATATTAGTTATACTAGATGCCCACTGACAACAAATCGAGTTACGTCTTCTGTTTTCTTAGTTCGATTTGGTCTGTATTGTTCCGAAAAGTAATTACGCCTTCCTTTGGTTTTTGATTTCTCTGTGGACTCTCTCTCTGTTTCATAACAGAATCAACGGTGTGCAATAATCGTTGCTCTTGAGAAATCAATAGTTCCAAGTCAAGGGCTCTTTGAGCAGTGCTGAACACTTCCTCAAATTCATTCACGTCTATCACACTCCTGTGGTTGAGGTTGGTTGGAATGCAGAGGTCCTGGGTTCGAGCCTCAGGGTGTGCCGAATCAGGAAGAAGTGGTTCTTGCTAAGCAAGCAGCATGACGTCCTTTACAGTGGTGCCTAGTGACTCGAATATGCAGTTGTGCTCAGCTTAACACTGGGGTCGCTGTTGAGTAAGTTTGAGGAGTGAATGTAGCACATGGGGATGTGTGAAATGTACTCCTCAGCCTGCGCTGCCAAATTGCTAGCTTGTGTGGGCTATCAAGGCAGAGGTCCTGTGTTTGAATCAGGAGGAAGTGGTACTCTCTAAGCAAGCAGCGTTACGCCCGTTACACGTGTATGGGCATTAGGAATATGCAAAGGCTTTGATTTATGGTCAAACAAAGGGGCCCTAAAAACATCTAGCAGAAAGGTATTAGAAATCCATCAAAACACAATAATGTTGAAGTAAAGACCCCTGCTAACTTGCATAACTTTTATATTTAGTTTTGCAGAAATGATTTGCCTTCTGTAAGGTTAAGAAATATTGCCTAGTGTCGTGTCATTCTGTTACCTAAAACACACATCTTTAAGATATTTTCTAATTTGCTTTTTTATTTATTAAGTGATTAAAACGTGTCATTCTGTTACCAAATCAGCAACAGAATAAATACAAAAATCTTTAACAGAATGACTGCAACTCAATTGGCTACAATGAGAATTCATATTAGTCACAAACCACAGTTGGGTCACCTGCTACTTTCCTCCCTTCCACTAATATACTGTTATGTTCAGCTCATAACTGTTTTCTTTGGTCTTTTTTTTTATTTTTTTTTATTTTTTATTTAACCTTTATTTAACCAGGTAGGTCAGTTGAGAACAAGTTCTCATTTGCAACTGCGACCTGGCCAAGACAAAGCAAAGCAGTGCGACAAAAACAACACAGAGTTACACAGTAAACAAAAGCAATGTAGTGCAAAATGCAGTAAGGTTAGGAGGTAGGACAATAAATAGACCATAGTGGTGAAATAAATTACAGATTATCATCATTAACACAGGAATGAAGGATGTGCAAATTATGATGTGCAAATAGAGATACTGGAGTGGATAACCCTTCACTCTATCTACATTTCTCGCTTCTCTTTCTCTCCAGTTAAGGTCACCCCCCCAGCTCTTACTGACACACACCCATGAGCCCCCTCTCTTTCCATTTACAGTAACCAGCCTTCTCACCCACTCAGGACCGACCAACACCGGACGTCCATGGACGTTCGAAAGTAGCTGGGGTAAAAATGGTCTAATCCACCCTTTCCATCAGAATTTTTCTAACTAAAACAATAAAGCTGCATAATACATAAAACATTTTCTAGATCAAGTCTTTACATCTTTTATGTCTAGCTAAGGAGTTTTGTTCTTGGAATAAATATTTTTTTGTTTGGTTTGATAATGTGCAATAGCTTATTAGCTAGCTGGCTAGTATTTCACAAGGGCTTTCTACAACAATAGCAACTAGCTAGCTAACATTGATTAGACCATATAGCAACACACATGGACATGCATTGCCAAACAACGCTACTGCCAATACTGGAGTATTTTAACAAGGCTGTGGCTGACAACTTCAAGGTCTTTGCTGTGTGAACATAACAGAGATTGACTGCCAACACTGTTAAGGGTGCTAAGTACTGTCGTCAGGCAAACGTTTGACAATCCTACCCGTGTGTCTGAGCTGTAAGAAGGATCAAGCCCGAATTCCACATTTCCCAATGTTCCAAGTGACTAGGTTACAACACCAAAAACAAAGCCTGTTGTTCTCCTTTTGATATGAACGCAGTCAGAAGGAAAGGACTGATTTGAACATTGAATTAATAAAAACAAAGCTATTGTACCTATGAAAATAGTAGCAGATGGTAGTTTGGTTGTTTCAGGTTGTCGTACTCTTCCCCCCCGGGGTTTTTCCCTCCATGCATGACATTTGTTTCTTCTGTTTCATGACGTCAGCCCGCCGGAGTTATAAAGTGTCCCATGAATCCTTCACAAGGCTAATTTACAAGTCTCAGCTGGCACTTCGAACGCTCCATTTTAATTTCCCTAGTGTTTCCTACAAAAAAATGTTCTGCAAAGTAAGTAACTTCTTAAAGGTCCAATGCAGCCATTTTTTATCTCAATATCAAAACACTTCTGGGTAATAATTAAGTACCTTACTGTGATTGTTTTCAATTAAAATGGTGAAAACAAAACAAAAATAGCAATTTCTCAAGCAAGAATTTTGCTAAGACTGTCTGGGAGTAGTCTGATTGGGAACAACTGAAAACTAGCAGTTATTGGCAGAGAGGTTTGAATCTCTCTTTCTTATTGGTCTATTAACTAATTTACCGCCTGGTGATGTCATCAGGCTGGCCAAAACTCCATCCCACCAAAACAGGCAGAAATTTCAGGCAGTCTTTTAAAACAGCTCTACACTAAATAGGCATTATCATAATTTTCACAATTACACAGTTATTCCATCCTCATAGTGTGGAAATATATATAAAACACAGGAAAATCACGTTTTTGACTGCACTGGGCCTTTAAACATTCATAGCTATTTTCTACTACTACTACTGCTAAAGCTCGGTTTACTCCGTGATTGTAAGGCCAGTGAGCTAAATTGTTTATAATGGATTGCTACTGTATGTCAACATTGTTAAATATTGGCTAGCTTAGTATTTTTCCAATGAGTCTTTCAAATCAAATTGTATTTGTCACATGTGCCGAATACAACCGGTGTAGACCTTACAGTGAAATGCTTACTTACAAGCTCTTAACCAACAATGCAGTTTTAAGAAAAATAAGTGTTAAGTAAAAAAACAGATGAGGACGGGGCGTGGCTATGTATGTGAATCACGGTCTGCAGGTAAAGAGAAGAACTGACCTAGAGTTGACACTGAGTGTAGAGAAAGGGGAGTTTGAGTGTATGTGGCTTCAGCTCCGTCCTAAACAACTCTCCAGCTCAGTGTCAACTCTGGTAGTGGGAGTACCCTACCATCCAGTACCCTACCATCCACACTGTGGATTATCTCATAAACACTGTCGATATGATCAGGATGTCCTCTCCCCAAATGGGTCACATCCTGTGTGGTGACTTTAATCAACTGCCCATCAAGATGCTGACAAACTCTCATCCAGACATGAAACAAGTGGTAAAAGACAAGACCAGAGGGTGTCCATCCTAGATCTGAAGAATCATTACAACACCACTATTGTACTTGCTCCTCTCAGATCCAGTGATCACAAATGTCTGTTCTTCTCCCCAAACATAACAACAGGAGGGAGAAGCACGGTGCATCGGAAAAAAAGGATGTCTGGTAACCCACAACAGAAAGGATGTCTTAGTACGATGTATGGACAATACTGACTGGTCTGCCATATACAGTGGGGAGAACAAGTATTTGATACACTGACGATTTTGCAGGTTTTCCCACTTACAAAGCATCATCATAGGTACTCTTCAACTGTGAGTGACGGAATCTAAAACAAAAATCCAGAAAATCACATTGTATGATTTTTAAGTAATTAATTTGCATTTTATTGCATGACATAAGTATTTGATACATCAGAAAAGCAGAACTTAATATTTGGTACAGAAACCTTTGTTTGTAATTACAGAGATCATACGTTTCCTGTAGTTCTTTACCAGGTTTGCACACACTGCAGCAGGGATTTTGGCCCACTCTTCCATACAGACCTTCTCCAGATCCTTCAGGTTTCGGGGCTGTCGCTGGGCAATACAGACTTTCAGCTCCCTCCAAAGATTTTCTATTGGGTTCAGGTCTGGAGACTGGCTAGGCCACTCCAGGACCTTGAGATGCTTCTTACGGAGCCACTCCTTAGTTGCTCTGGCTGTGTGTTTCGGGTCGTTGTCATGCTGGAAGACCCAGCCACGACCCTTCTTCAATGCTCTTACTGAGGGAAGGATGTTGTTGGCCAAGATCTCGCGATACATGGCCCCATCCATCCTCCCCTCAATACGGTGCAGTCGTCCTGTCCCCTTTGCAGAAAAGCATCCCCAAAGAATGTTTCCACCTCCATGCTTCACGGTTGGGATGGTGTTCTTGGGGTTGTACTCATCCTTCTTCTTCCTCCAAACACGACGAAGAGAGTTTAGACCAAAAAGCTCTATTTTTGTCTCATCAGACCACATGACCTTCTCCCATTCCTCCTCTGGATCATCCAGATGGTCATTGGCAAACTTCAGACAGGGGGACCTTGTCTGAAGCAGGGGGACCTTGCGTGCGCTGCAGGATTTTAATCCATGACGGCGTAGTGTGTTACTAATGGTTTTCTTTGAGACTGTGGTCCCAGATCTCTTCAGGTCATTGACCAGATCCTGCCGTGTAGTTCTGGGCTGATCCCTCACTTTCCGCATGATCATTGATGCCCCACGAGGTGAGATCTTGCATGGTGCCCCAGACCGAGGGAGATTGACCGTCATCTTGAACTTCTTCCATTTTCTAATAATTGCGCCAACAGTTGTTGCCTTCTCACCAAGCTGCTTGCCTATTGTCCTGTAGCCCATCCCAGCCTTGTGCAGGTCTACAATTTTATCCCGGATGTCCTTACACAGCTCTCTGGTCTTGGCCATTGTGGAGAGGTTGGAGTCTGTTTGATTGAGTGTGTGGACAGGTGTCTTTTATACAGGTAACAAGTTCAAACAGGTGCAGTTAATACAGGTAATGAGTGGAGAACAGGAGGGCTTCTTAAAGAAAAACTAACAGGTCTGTGAGAGCCGGAATTCTTACTGGTTGATAGGTGATCAAATACTTATGTCATGCAATAAAATGCAAATTAATTATTTAAAAATCATACAATGTGATTTTCTGGATTTTTGTTTTAGATTCCGTCTCTCACAGTTGAAGAGTACCTATGATAAAAAGTACAGACCTCTACATGCTTTGTAAGTAGGAAAACCTGCAAAATCGGCAGTGTATCAAATACTTGTTCTCCCCACTGTACATGTGATCACGTTGAGGGAGAGGTTGTCCTACAGCATATTTCCTTCATAAAATGTACAAAATGATGATGTGATTTTTACCCAATTATGATGTACAGTTATAGTATCTGCTGTCCAACCTCTGGCCTGCTTCTTCCTCTCACTCTAGCTGCCAGCCTGCTGGAGTGTGTCTCATTACACCAGCACCGGGAATTTAGTCTCAGAGCCCAGCCAGAGAGATGGTTGAAAAAATGTAAACAAACAGCACTGACTCCCAAGGGATGTAGGGAAAGACAATAGAATGATAACAATATCCATCCACCACTCTTTGTTTCGAAGCTTCTTCCCCAGGTCTGTCTGTCTTCTCTCTGCTTCTACCTACAGCAGCAGTGATTACTCCTGGAGATGTTGGAAATTGATCCATTAAAGGCCTGTTCCTGACATGATAATGACAATTACTCTTCCCATGCTCAGTCAGTCTTTACCTAGCTCACAGACATTGCTATTAATGAGCCTTTACAGCTGTAGGAGGAAGTCAAGTGTCTGCATTTTACCGTCCTGTCTGTGTGAAGCTAGTGGTCCGTGTGAGGTAAAAATAGCATGATAATTGAACAATGTCTGGTGGCCAATTTGCTATTCCTTTGTCACGTGTAGACTGATGCCTTTTTTCAGTCTCTCTCTCTCTCTCGCTCTTTCTCTCGCTCTTTCTCTCTCTCTCTCTCACTCTTTCTCTCTCTCTCTCTCGCTCTTTCTCTCTGTCTCGCTCTTTCTCTGTCTCGCTCTTTCTCTGTCTCGCTCTTTCTCCCTCTCGCTCTTTCTCCCTCTCGCTCTTTCTCCCTCTCGCTCTTTCTCCCTCTCGCTCTTTCTCTTGCTCTCTCTCTTGCTCTCTCTCTTGCTCTCTCTCTCACTCTTTGTCTCGCTCTCTCTCTGTCTCGCTCTTTGTCTCGCTCTTTGTCTCGCTCTTTGTCTCGCTCTTTGTCTCGCTCTTTCTCTTTCTGTGTCTGTCTCGCTCTTTCTCTTTCTCTCTCGGTCTCGCTCTTTTTCTTTCTCTTTCGGTCTCGCTCTTTCTCTCGGTCTCGCTCTTTCTCTGTCTTGCTCTTTCTCTCTCTCTCTCAATTCAATTAACTTTATTGGCATGACGCAACAATGCACATATTGCCAAAGTATCATACATCCTTTTTATTTATTTTTATTTTTTACAATTACATCAAAGAACAAAATAACAACATAGGAACATTTTTTTAAGGCATTAAATATGCCAGGCACTGTCCCTCAACTTGTGGCAGGCAGCAACATAGCATGCTGCCAGCGCACAGCTGTCCATGTCTTCCCCCAAAAGTATTGGCAGCCTTTCTATTTCAGAGAGGTCCTCAAAGCCCGGACTATTTGTTCAACTTTTTCACATTTTGTGAGGAAGTGCAGCTCTGTCTCTGGCTCTGCTGTGGTGCAGTGATTGCACAGCCTTTCTTCTACAGGGAGCCAGTTTTACCAGTGTCTCCCCTTCTCAATAGCAAGGCTGTGCTCGCTGAGCCTGTACTTTGTCAAGGTTTTCTTGAGGTTTTGATCAGTCACCATGGTTAGATAGTTTGCCATGGTGTACTGTCGATTTAGGGCCAAATAGCACTGCATTTTACTTTGTGCTTGTCTTTGTGTTTTCCAATAGGTAATGTAGTTTTGTTTTAGATGTTTTGTAATTTGGTTAATTCTGATTGATTGGATGTTCTGTTCCTGAGGCTTCAGTGTGTTGGTGGAACAAGTTTGTGAACTCAGCCCCCGGACCAGTTGAATGAAGGGACTCTTATCTTTGCTCAACTCTTGGTATTGCAGGGCTTGGTAATGATATGAGAGGGGGTCACTGTATTTTAGGTGTTTCCAAAACTGAATTGCTCTTTTTTGAGTTTTTAATATTAGTGGATATCGGCCTAATTCTGCCCTGCATGCATTGTTTGTAGTTTTCCTCTGGACATGTAGGAGAATCTTACAAAGTTCTGCGTGCAAGGTCTCAATGGGATGTTTGTCCCAGTGGGTAAAATCTTGTTTTGTAAGTGGACCCCACACCTTGCTGCCATAGAGTGCGATTGGTTCAATCACGCATTTAATTAGTTTATGCCAAATTGTAATAGGTATTTCAATTTGGATTTGTTTTTTAATGCCCAGTCAAACTTATTTTTAAACCTAAATAGTTGTATCGTGTGCAATACTCTATATGTTTTGCACCAATTGAGAACTTTGGTTTTATTCCCTGGGATCTGGAATTTGTCTGGAAAATCATTATTTTGGTCTTTTTGGGGTTTACTGTCAGGGCCCAGGTCTGACAGTACTGCTCTAGCAGGTCCAAGCTCTGCTGTAGTCCAAGTGCTGTGGGTGAAAGAGCAGGCATCTAACTTCCGAATTGTGGAGACTAACACCAGGGGATGGGGACTTTTCTAGAATATTGGCCAATTCATGTAAATGTTAAATAGCACAGGGCTGAGATTGCAACCCTGGCGGAGGCCCCGCCCCTGGTTAAATGATTCAGTTTGTTTCTTGCCAATTTTTATGCTACACATGTTGCCTGTATACATTGATTTTATAATGTCATATGTTTTACCCCCTACACCACTTTCAATGACTTTGTAGAACAGTCCTGTATGCCAGATAGAATTAAATGCTTTTTGGAAGTCAATAAAGCAAGAATAGAGTTTTGTCTCATTTTTGTGGACGTGTTTATCTATTAGGGTGTGTAGGGTGTAAATATGATCTGTTGTTCTATGTTTTGGTATGAATCCAATTTGGCTTTTACTCAGGATATTGTGCTTATTAAGGAAGTTTAGGACTCTTACATTTATAATACTACAGAAAACCTTCCCCAGGTTACTGTTCACACAAATCCCTCTGTAATTGTTAGGGTCAGATTTGTCTCCATTTTTTAATAATTGGTGTTATGAGTCCTTGGTTCCAGATGTCAGGGAAGTAACCTACACTCAGGATCAAGTTAAACAATTTTAATATAGCCAATTGATATTTTTCACTAGTGAATTTAAGCATCTCATTTAGGATCCCATCTGGTCCACATGCTTTTTTTTTATTTGAGGGCTTGAAGTTTTTTAAGGAGCTTCTGCTCAGTAATTGGGGAGTCTAAAGGATTTTGGTAGTCCTTTATAGATTTTTTCCAGTTTGTTCAACTTTTCATAAATTTGGCACTGTTCAGTATTATCCTGAATGTCAACAGTGTTGTAGAGTGCTTTAAAGTGTTTTGTCCAAATGTCACCATTTTGTATCGCTAATTCCTATTGTTTGGGTTTGTTTAGGTTTTTCAGATTTAACCAGAAGTTGTTTTTATTTATGGACTTCTCAATTAGTGTCAGTTGCTTTCTGTTGTACTGGGATTTCTTGATTCTGAGTGTACGTTTATATGATTTTAATGTCTCACAGTACTGAAGGTGTAGTTCTCTGTTTGCGTCTCTGTGTTTTTGGTTCGATAGTGTTCTAAGTTTTTTCCTAATGTTTTTACAATCTGTATCAAACCATTTGTCTTCTGTATTTCTGTTTGATTTGTTTGATCCCAGCTTTAATTGTGCTGCTTTTGCTGTTTGCCTAAATATATGATTGATGATATTTACAGCTAGATTGACGCCTTCTTTACTGTGAGCGTACATTGTATCCAGAAAGTTGTCTAGGGTTGATTGGATTTTTTGGTTACTGATTGCTTTCTGGTATTCCTCTGTGCTGTTTTGAGCTCATCTGTATGAATGTTTGATGTTGTACAGCTTATTGGGCTGTTAATTTGTGGTTATTTCTATGTCTGATCTTTTGAGGAACAGGTTAATTTGGCTGTGATCAGAGGTGTTAGTGGCTTAACAGTGAATGAGCTGAGAGAGAAAGGGTCCATGTCTGTTATCATGTAGTCTACTGTGCTTTGGCCAAGAGGAGAGCAATAGGTGAATCTTCCTAAAGAGTCCCCCTGCAATCTACCATTGATAAAGTACAGACCCAGGCTTCGACAGAGCTGCAATAGGTATTTTCCATTCTTGTTGACGATGCTGTCACTGTTGTTCCTGTAGGAAAGGTTAAAAGGATTAGAGACAGCTTGGCCTGTGATAAAGCTGTCCCCTCGTGTGCTCATTTGGTCAGGTAATGTTCCTGTGCGTGCATTTGTGTCCCCACAGATGAGCACATTTCCCTGGGCCTGGAAGTGGCTTGTCTCTTCCTCAAGGGTGGAGAATATTTCTTCTGAGAAATAGGGGGATTCTGAGGGGGGAATATACAGTGGGGAGAACAAGTATTTGATACACTGCCAATTTTGCTGGTTTTCCTACTTACAAAGCATGTAGAGGTCTGTAACTGTGAGAGACGGAATCTAAAACAAAAATCCAGAAAATCACATTGTATGATTTTTAAATAATTAATTTGCATTTTATTGCATGACATAAATATTTGATCACCTACCAACCAGTAAGAATTCCGGCTCTCACAGACCTGTTAGTTTTTCTTTAAGAAGCCCTCCTGTTCTCCACTCATTACCTGTATTAACTGCACCTGTTTGAACTCGTTACCTTAATAAAAGACACCTGTCCACACACTCAATCAAACAGACTCCAACCTCTCCACAATGGCCAAGACCAGAGAGCTGTGTAAGGACATCAGGGATAAAATTGTAGACCTGCACAAGGCTGGGATGGGCTACAGGACAATAGGCAAGCAGCTTGGTGAAAAGGCAACAATTGTTGGCGCAATTATTAGAAAATGGAAGAAGTTCAAGATGACGGTCAATCTAACTCATTCTGGGGCACCATGCAAGATCTCACCTCGTGGGGCATCAATGATCATGAGGAAGGTGAGGGATCAGCCCAGAACTACACGGCAGGACCTGGTCAATGACCTGAAGAGAGCTGGGACCACAGTCTCAAAGAAAACCATTAGTAACACACTACGCCGTCATGGATTAAAATCCTGCAGCGCACGCAAGGTCCCCCTGCTCAAGCCAGCGCATGTCCAGGACCGTCTGAAGTTTGCCAATGACCATCTGGATGATCCAGAGGAGGAATGGGAGAAGGTCATGTGGTCTGTTGAGACAAATATAGAGCTTTTTGGTCTAAACTCCACTCGCCGTGTTTG
The DNA here is from genome assembly GCA_023634145.1 of Thymallus thymallus. Classification (NCBI taxonomy): domain Eukaryota; kingdom Metazoa; phylum Chordata; class Actinopteri; order Salmoniformes; family Salmonidae; genus Thymallus; species Thymallus thymallus. Next base: position 13,826,294 of record CM042418.1, read on the forward strand.
GAGGAAGAAGAAGGATGAGTACAACCCCAAGAACACCATCCCAACCATGAAGCATGGAGGTGGAAACATCATTCTTTGGGGATGCTTTTCTGCAAAGGGGACAGGACGACTGCACCGTGTTGAGGGGAGGATGGATGGGGCCATGTATCGCGAGATCTTGGCCAACAACCTCCTTCCCTCAGTAAGAGCATTGAAGATGGGTCGTGGCTGGGTCTTCCAGCATGACAACGACCCGAAACACACAGCCAGGGCAACTAAGGAGTGGCTCCGTAAGAAGCATCTCAAGATCCTGGAGTGGCCTAGCCAGTCTCCAGACCTGAACCCAATAGAAAATCTTTGGAGGGAGCTGAAAGTCCATATTGCCCAGCGACAGCCCCGAAACCTGAAGGATCTGGATGGAGGAGTGGGCCAAAATCCCTGCTGCAGTGTGTGCAGACCTGGTCAAGAACTACAGGAAACGTATGATCTCTGTAATTGCAAACAAAGGTTTCTGTACCAAATATTAAGTTCTGCTTTTCTGATGTATCAAACACTTATGTCATGCAATAAAATGCAAATTAATTACTTAAAAATCATAATGTGATTTTCTGGATTTTTGTTTTAGATTCCGTCACTCACAGTTGAAGAGTACCTATGATAAAAATGACAGACTTCTACATGCTTTGTAAGTGGGAAAACCTGCAAAATCGGCAGTGTATCAAATACTTGTTCTCCCCACTGTATATTGCACACAGGAACAAGTTTTTTCCTGTCAGTGTAAGTTCTTTTTTTAGTCTAAGCCAAATGTGATATTTGCCAATTTTTGGGGGGTCAATTAGGTTTTGTAGTTGGGATTTGTACCATATGATCATTCCTCTTTGGCCCTAAGGCTGTCGAGTTTAGGCCCTGGATGTTCCACATGCTAATTGATAGTGATCTCATTGCAAAAAGTATGAATATTAAGAATGACTATTACAAGAGAGCGACTATATTTCTAAGACTAACTAGGTTACTAAGGGTGAGACAATACAGAACATTCCTCAGATTATATTGTTTCTCGAAAGTGTCATGTAGGTATTTATACATGTACGTGTGAGTGTGTCTGTTGATATCCTCCACTGCGTAAGAGAATGTATGTGTGAGTGTTTGGGTGAGATTGAGTTATTGATTGTGTATGTTAATATGTGTGTGTGTGTGTGTGTGAATGGGTCAGTGTGTGTGTGTGTGTGTGTGTGGATGGGTCAGTGTGAGTGTCTATCTGGTTAGTGTGAGTGACGATAAGTCTGTGTGTGTGTTAGTGTGTGTGGTTGTGTCAGTGTGATTATTTTTTTTTTACTGCAGTTTAGTGTAGATGTAGTGGAGGAGCTGTTTGATCTCACTCAGTCCCACAGAGTTATCTGGTCCAGTGAGAGCCTCCGAATACTAGCGCTGGTTCTGTTGCGGTGCCACCTGAGGAGGGGGGGGGGGGCAAGACTGGGTCGTGGTGCTGACTCTGTTGTCTGGTAGTGGTGGTGCTCTGGTGTGGGGTAGTATATTGGCCCTGGTCCATTCTGGCGGCTTCGTTGGGGTAAGCGGTGATTGGTGGGTCCTGTGGGTTGTGCTGGGTCTCGGTTGGTGTCGAGGGTGCCAGAGAGAGAGAGAGAGCGCGAGAGAGAGAGAGAGAGAGCGCGAGAGAGAGAGAGAGCGCGAGAGAGAGAGAGAGCGCGAGAGAGAGAGAGAGAGCGCGAGACAGAGAGAGCGCGAGACAGAGAGAGCGCGAGACAGAGAGAGAGAGAGAGAGAGAGCGCGCGAGACAGAGAGAGAGCGCGAGACAGAGAGAGCGCGAGAGAGAGAGAGAGCGCGAGAGAGAGAGAGAGCGCGAGAGAGAGAGAGCGCGAGACAGAGAGAGAGAGAGAGAGAGAGAGAGAGAGCGCGCGAGACAGAGATTTTTTAGATTTTTCAAAAAACATTTATTACAGAAATATTACAAAATATGAAAACATTAAAATGCAAATCACATCATATTTATAGAAAATGTGAAAAGTTAATTTCATTGTCCATAACAGAACACAATGCCCCTCTATGACACCATATATTTTCAAACACTTCTAAACAGTTAGTAGCTTTATAAAAATCAATTAGCAGTCTAGATTTAATCATAGCTGCAAACATCATTACAACATTATAATCACCTTTTTGTTCAATTTTTTTCTTTCTGCTAACATATATTGCCATTTTTGCTTTGCCTACAATAAAATGTATCAATTGGCATTCATATTGTCTTCTTCAAGTATATTTAAAACCAAAAATAAAAACTGGTACAGTACATTTTTCATCAAAACAAATGAAAATATCCTTCAACAAGTCAAATAAAGGCTTAAGTCTTGAGCAGTACATAAACAGATGAAAAACTGTTTCTCTTTGAGAACAAAAAGGGCACTTTTGACTAACATTTGGATTTAAAATAGAAATAAAAGAATTAACAGCAATTATACCATGTATAATTCTCCACTGTAAGTCTCCAATTCTTTTTGTTAATGGTGACTTGTAAAGTGCCTTCCACTCTGGTTTTACATCTTTATCAACTTCAAAAATGGTGCGCAAAGGTGAATCAACTCTTTCATGTAAACCTTTTTTGTTGAAAGCTTTTACACAAGCATTGTAAAAACCTTTTCCCCTAACTTCATATAAATCCATATCTGATACATTTTCCAAAAAAACTCCAGAATATTCCCCTATATTTGGGGACAAAAAACACTTTGGAAAGGCATCTTTATCACTAGGCACAAGTTTCTTAGCAAAACAATTTTCAAGCATGTTCAACTCTTTTACTGTGAATACAGATTGCAAATTCTGAAGAAATTTTTCAACAATTCGAACTGATTTAATACCTAATGAATCAGCCACATTTTCCACATTTTTTAAACATTCACATTAATTAAACGCCCCAGTGTTATGATCTTTGATTTAATAAAAACACCATTTAATAGTCCACATGTATCTGAAATATCCAGACGAGCACCATAAATCATGGGTTCTTCCAGTAACCAAAAAAGAGAATCTGTACTCGCAGTTCTTTTCACTTTAAAAAGGTCCCATATTTTAAACAGATTTCTATAAAAAATAGGAAGCTTCAATGTGTTGATTCTTTTTGGATCCATCAAAAATAAATGTTTACTTAAACAGAGTTCATCAACGGATTTAAGTATAGCACAGGCCACTGACTTCCAAGCCAAGTTCTCTGAGCTGGTAAGCAAGCGTTGTATGAATTGTAGCCGAAAGGCCGCAGTCCTGCTTTGTACATGTATAAGTCCTTGACCCCCTTCTTCTTTTTTAAATACAAGATGTTGTGCGGTATCCAATGTAACTTGTCCCAAAAAAAGTCCAATAAAACAGACTGGATTTTTCCAAGTAAATAAGCCGGTGGGTCAATGCAAGCCATCCGGTGCCACAAAGAGGAAGCCACCAAATTATTAATCACCAAAGTACGTCCTCTGTATGATAAATTTGGTACAAGCCATTTCCATTTTTCAAGTCGGCACTTAAGCTTTTCAACAGTTTCAATCCAGTTTTTTTGAGCTACTGTTTCATTACCTAAATATACTCCTAAATATCTCAAACCATCTCGTGTCCAACATAAACCATCTGGAAGATTTGGTGGTACTCTACTTTTCCACTCTCCCGTTAAAACTGCCTCACTTTTATTCCAATTAATTCTTGCAGAAGAAATTAATCCAAAATCTTTTAATGTCTTTAGTAATAAATCTATATCATTTTGTTTATTAATCATTACCATGACATCATCTGCATACGCAGACAGACACAAAGTCGTCTTACAATTTTGTAGAGTCACTCCTTCTAGAACTCTCCTTAAAACACTTAAAAGTGGTTCTATCGCGAGGGTATATAATAACCCTGACAGTGAACAACCTTGTCTTACCCCACGACACACTTTAAAAGGAGCACATAAGCCACCATTAATCTTCAGAATACTCTCAATATCACAATATAAGACTTTAACGTAAGCTAAAAATTCAGAATTAAAACCAAAAGCCTGAAGAGTCTTCCACAAATAGTGTTCTACATGATCAAAGGCTTTTTCTTGATCTAAGGAAATCAAGCCTATGTCAAGACCAAACATTTTAGATATGTCAAACAAATCTCTAATTAAATGAATGTTGTCAAAAATTGACCTACAAGGCACACAATACGACTGGTCAGGATGAATGACTTCATCTAAAACTTCACCCAAACGGGTAGCTAGTACTTTAGATAACAGTTTATAATCACAACACAATAGGGACACGGGTCTCCAATTTTTTTATATCACTTAAATTACCTTTCTTAGGCAAAAGGGTCAACACCGCTCTTCTACAACTTATTGGCAATAATCCTTTGGTTAAACTGTCATTAAGAACTACTAACAAATCTTCTCCGATAACAGACCAAAAACTTTTGTCAAACTCAACCGGGATTCCATCCATCCCAGGAACTTTACCATTATCCATGCATTGAAGAGCTTTAAACAATTCTTCCAAGCCAATAGGCTTTGAAAGTGTTATATTCGCTTTTTTCGAAATTTTTGGTAAATTTCCAAAAAAAGCCTTCTCTAGGTCTTTATCTTCTTTATATTCAGACTTGTAAAGTTTTTCATAAAAACTGACTGCTCTTTCTCTTATTTCCTTAGAGTCTGACAACAAAGATCCAGACTCAGAAAGTAACGAATGGATAAAACATTTCTGGCCATTCTTTTTTTCTAAACCGAAAAAATATTTTGCCGGTACATCCATCTGTTCTACGGTTTTAAAACGCGATCTGACCAGTGCCCCCTGTGCCTTCATCTCTTGTAGGTCAGATAAAGCGGTTTTCTTTAAAAAAAGAGAATCGATATATGCTTGATTTCCACTTAATTGTGCCATATCTTGAAAATTCAAAATTTCAGTTTCTAAAACTCTTATAGACTTAACTGGCTCCTTTGTGATATTTTGAGTGTACTATTGACAAAAACCTTGATTTGAGTCTTGCCAAAATCCCACCAACTCTGCAGAGAAGAAAAAGAAACCTTTTCATTCTTGAAATTTTCCCCCAAAAATGCAAAAGTCTCTTTAAAAAAAAAAGCATCATTTATCAGAGCAGTGTTAAAGTGCCAATATGCACTCCTTGGTGAGACAGAATTGAGGAAAACACTGCAAATAACTAAACTGTGGTCTGAAAAACCAACTTTATTTATTATACAACTCTTAAAAACACTGTGATTGTGATTGAAACTGTAAAATCTATCTAGTCTTGCTAAAGACAATAGATTTTCATGGGCATGAGCCCATGTATATTGCCTTAAATTTCCATTTAGACTTCTCCAGACATCACATAGGTCATTTCTTTCAATTATTTCACAAAGCCGCTTGCGAGAAGGCATATGTGGTTCTATATGGTTGCGATCAATATTTTCCTCAACACAATTAAAATCTCCACCAAGAAATAAATATTCTTCGCTATTGCATTTGTCTAGAGTTGAGCATAAAATATCTAAAAAAGCCACTTTCTCTATTGGTAAAGTGGGGGCATATACACTAATAAAAACCAGAACATATTTTTCAAAAAGGGCTTGAATTTTTAGAAGTCTACACTTCACTGTTTCCTCCATCTTAAAAGAGCATGGAGTAAAATTATTTGCAAACAAGATGGCAACTCCTAGTTTTATGACTTAGAAATATATGACCATTCCATTCTTTTGTCCAATCTGTAACGTTTGTATAATCACTGTGTGATTCTTGTAAAAAAAGAACATCAAGTTGTTTTTGTCTCATTGTTTCATACACTTGCATTCTCTTTACATCATCTCTGGCTCCGTTCACATTTAAAGATGCTATACGGATATCTGCCATGTGTAAAGAAAAAAAGGAAACAAAAAAATTAAGCCATACAGAAACACACAGCCACTCAAGATTAAAAGAGTTATGCCACTTTGTCATCATTCTTATTCAGCTGATTTGGGATTTTTGAAACAATTTTTTTCAGTCAATATACTTCTTTATCCAGAAAGCAATCTTCACTCATTAGATTCTTAGTGCTTTCTGCAAACCGTTTCAGGTCTGGGAAAAAACCTGTACTCCTCTCTGATTTTTTGTCACTTTTAAAAACTTCTTAATTTCTTCAGCACTCTAATCATTACATATCCATTCACTTTGTGAGCAACTTGAAGCACTAGAATCAGACAATTCACTTTCACTTTCAATATTATCTGTATCATTCTTCTGTTCTTTTCTTGCTTGTTTTGATTCTTCTTCTCTGTCTTTCTTTTTCCTTTTTAGAGGAGTTTTGAAGACAGCTTGATCCATGTCTACTTCACACAAATTAACATTGTCTGATAAAGACTATATCAGCCAAACAGGTCATTGAACTGTTCTGTGTGTCCATCAATTCTTCTATCACAGCAGCTTCTTAGAGAGAGAGAGAGAGAGAGGACAACCATCTCTGCATTACTCTACCAATCAGGCCTTTATGGTAGATTGGCCAGACGGTAAAAGGCACATGACACGTCTTGCTCTGCACACTCTTGGATTGCATCCTACCTAGCAGGCCGCTCCTACCAAGTGACATGGAGAGGATCTGTGTCTGCACCACGTAGGGCTCTGTTCTAGGCCGTCTCCTTTTCCCTTTATACACCAAGTCACTCTGCTTTGTTAAATCCTCACATGGTCTCTCCTATCATTGTTATGCGGATGACACTCCATTACTTGTCTACTTCCCCTTCTGATACCCAGGTGGTGACACACGTCTCTGCGTGCCTGGCAGATATCTCTGCTTGGATGTCGGCCCACCACCTCAAGCTCAACTTCTCTATCACTGTTGACAACTCCACAGTGTCCCCCTCCCAGAGTGCAAAGAACCTTGGCGTGACCCTGGACAACACCCTGTCATTCTCTGCAAACATCAAAGCAGTGACTGACACCTGCAGGTTCATGCTCCACAACATCCGTACAGTACGACACTACCTGACACAGGAAGCGGCGCAGGTCCTAATCCAGGCACTTGTTATCTCTGGACCCCTGCAATTTAGAACGCTGCAGCCCACCTGGTGTTCAACCTTCCCAAGTTCTCACATGTCACCCCGCTCTTCCTCACACTCCAGTCGAAGTCCAACTACTTCAAGGCCATGGTACCTGCCTACGGAGCAGCAAGTGCCTCTCCCAACCTTCAGGCTATGCTCAAACCCTACACACCAACCCGAGTACTCCGTTCTACCACCTCTGGTCTCTTGCACTTGACTTATTTCCCCCCTTACTCTGACTTTGCTAATTATTGAGGATAATGAATCTTACTATGACTGTGCTATGTGGTTGTCCCAACTAGTTTTTTATAGATGAATTCACTATCTGTAAGCCGCTCTGGATAAGAACGTCTGCTAAATGACTAAAATGTAAATGTGGCCCACAGAGCTATATAGAGGATTTTAGGGCCCAAAAGCCTGTTTTAGTATGGGCAGCGCCATTGAGGACTTTTGAAGTATACTGGGTGGGACTTCCAATGGCTTAAGGAAGAATCACATAATTCCATCCAGGTCATCAGGAGGGATCAGCCAGTGAATTATACTTGTGAGAAAACATTCCATAATTGCAGGTGGCAGTAAATCGTCAACCTTGGCTTTATACCTGTTCAAACACAATATAGGTGGCAGTATGCAAGTAGCAGAAGAAGACAATTGTGACCGACCACCTTGATTCGGTCTTATGCAGCAACATTTGAAAAGCAGAGACACAGAGCTACAAAATGGTATATCATACACTGCATTTGAGGAACAATGGGAAAGTAATTCTGCTCTGAAAGTTGATAAACTTGTAAGCTCACTTTTGATAAAATGGCCTTTGAATGTTTTGGTACCTACTGGAGAGTTCTTCTTTGTTTACACCCATTCAGCATCGTTCACACTCTCTTAAGCTTTAGCCCCACCCATCTCGTTTCGCTCTCAAAGCGTTCAGAGAGCACACTGGACGCTCTGGCCGATGAGTAGGGTTGATCCGAGCGTTCTGACGTCTCAACGGCAGTCAAGCACCCAAGCTAACTGGCTAAAGTTGGCTAGCTACTTCCAGACACCCCACTGACCATTTTACTCACCCAAGCAGAGCTGGTTAGGCTGTTTTCATGTTGTCCAGAGCGTTGGTGACTGTAACTGTGCTGCTGGCAATAATTTAATTACGTTTTTTTGCCAACGTTTACTGACACCGTCCATATTCAACGGGTGTTGAGCGTTTGTAAATTCATCAGTTATTCTGTGCTCTGGCATACTCAGACTGAATTTACGAACGCACCCGAAATGGTTAATTGCATAGTGGAGTCTTTTGGTAAGACATGTAGCTAGCTAGCTGGGTAAACAATTAACCATAATCCCAACTCATGACGTTACTACCCTGCATGAATCTGCAGGTAGCTAACCAACCAGGTTCAATGCTAGCTAGCTAGCTAGCATTAGGTTATAACTAGCAAAGAAAATGGCTCTGAGATACAAATAATAAGATCCTACTCGTAACGTTAGCTAGCGAGTCAGACATCTAATGTTAGCTAGCTAGCTAACAGTACACTTTAAATTGAAATCAAAATTAGAAACATGTAATATCTGAAAATGTAGCTATCTAGACTATCTTACCGGTATATATCATGGATGGACGCATCTCCCTGTCACGGATGCCATGATTAGCCTTAGTTTGAAGATGCAATCCGGAGACGGGTGTTTGCTCCATCTCCTTAGCTATCGTACTCTAATTCCACTGATTTTCAAAACTCTGTCGTCCAGAAAGTGTAGAGCAACACTTATGCAGAACTACTATGCGATACATAAAAAATAAATAAAAGCAGTGTTAGACAGGATTACCTACACATACTGACCAGCTCAAATAGACAGAAGCGTGCTCTATGGCAGACCAATTCGAACTCATCTCTCGGCATGTCCAGCCCACTCATTATCTCAGCCAATCATGGCTAGCTGGAAGGTTGCTGTCTTTTTCTGTGGCTAAACGAACTAGCCGCATTTTGATAAAAAAAAAAAAACTACAGTTTACGTTCAAATGGCTCTCCTGTGAAGTAGAGACCCACGACATACGCCTTTTTCCTGAAACGAGTCCCAATTATTCTTCTTCAAAATTGAGATGACCTCAATGGTGCTGCCCATGATAATATACAATGTTGCCTCATCTTACTACACTATATATACACAAGTATGTGGACACCCCATCAATTTAGTGGATTCGGCTATTTCAGCCCCACCCTTTGCTGACAGTTGTATAAAATTGAGCACACCGCCATGCATTCTCCATAGACAAACATTTGCAGTAGAATGGCCTTACTGAAGAGTTCAGTGACTTTCAATGTGGCACCGTCATAGGATGCCACCTTTCCAACAAGTCAGTTGCTGAATGGAAGTCCCTGCAGCAATGATCCAACATCTAGTAGAAAGCCATCCCAGAAGAGTGGAGGCTGTTATAGCAGCAAAGGGTAACCAACTCCATATTAACGCCCATTTTGGAATGAAATGTCCGGCGAGCAGGTGTCCACATACTTTTGGTAATGTAGTGTATCTCTATTCTGTGGCCATAAAACATCCCTAGCACTTCTAATCAGCAGTTGTTTTAATTTGCCAGCGTACGTCCAGGGTTGTAAAGGTGATTTGTGCGCCTGTTTGAGGCTCTTGATTCCGAATTAGGCTATAATTTTGTCCCTAAGTAGTTGATATTTAATTCCGGCAAAGTTAAATTAACCCACTGAAAATGTAGCCATGTCAATTATCCATGCTCATTTGCATACTCACTTAGTGTAACTGCTTTTATTCTAACTATGAGACGTGGCAGCTTTCTCTGGCCATACAGTCCATTTACCCACAAGGTCAAGGTCGAGGAGAACAACACCCTCTGAACTCTGGCTAAAGGTCAACATATTTACACGTTTTTTCATGTACTCTATCCAAAAATAGAAAACAGATAGCCGTTCTGATTTAGATAGTAAAGTTACTTCATTCTTTCACTGTTTGGTGTCATCTTCATTCACTGTTTATTCTCTTTTATGGTTCTGAGATAATTACATCTCTTTTGATTACCCTGTGTCATGCTGACCATGTGTGTGTGTGTGTGTGTATGTGTCTGTCTGGGTTTTTCTGTGTGTGCTAGCCTGTTAGTGGCGGTGAGGTGATACCTCTGGGTGTAAGTGGAGAACAGTTTTCTCCATCACCATGCCAGGCGGATGGGTGGGACTTTGATAACCCCAGAGCGCCCATAGCCCTGGTCAAAAGTAGCTTTTACCTTTTTGGAAGAGCTGACACAGCTACCCTCTCCTATTCCTCCAGGTCACGTTGGAAAGGTAATCATCATCCCCTTACTTTTTAGCCGGGCTCAGCTGGGTCCAAGTGAAGGGTAGCAATATAAGCTTAGTCCGAAATGGCACCCTATTCACTATATAGTGCACTACTTTTGACCACAGCCCTATGAAGCCGTTTGGGACACATAAATACTGTAGTTGATAAGCCCTTGCTCATAATCGCAAAAAAGATGCAGTATACGAGATATGATATTGGCTTTTTCCAATACAGGCTCTGAGGCTATCAAGACTGAGTACAAAAGTTTGGGGTTTTATTTTGACCATGTCACAAGGAACAGGCTGACCGCTGCTGGGATACATTTTCTCTTCTGCTCTGTTCACAGAACGCCTCAGCTCAAGATACGCTTGGTCATTATAGTGTTTTTCTTTCTCGTACTCATTATTGTCCTCTCTTCCTATTTCCATCTCTCTTCTCTCGCTTTCTAGTAGCTAAGCTCTCTCACATCCGGTCAGGACATACACACCCGTCATTCAGTTACTCTCCAACTGCCATCCATCCATGCGAGGCCAGCAGGTTGTTTCTTATTGAATTAAGTTTAATTAAAATTGAACTTCACAGCTCCTGGATTAAAGGGGGGTTTACGGTATTTCCCAGTCAGTATTAGCCACCACCGAGAGGTTCAAATTATGTGACATAGTTCGTTATCCTAGGTTTGGAGTGGCTTTTCGGGGGTTTATTGGCAAGTGTGATAGTCTAAGTTTGCGTCCCAAAGGGCACCCCCTATATAGTGCATTACTTTTGACTAGATCCCTATTGAGCACTAGATAGGGAATAGAGTGCCATTTGGGAAGCATCTATAGTCTCAGGCTTCCTGCAAGATTAAGATCCAACCAGAGAGGAGAGGGGACGAGAGAAAAGAAGAGAGGAGGACTTGGGCTTACTTCAAACACAACCAGACAAAGCTGGGATTGAGCTCCAGGCTTTCTGCTGTCTCTGTTTGATGGAGAAGTTTCATCATGGTTATGAGTGAGTCTGTCGAGGTGAGTTAGAGTTGAAATGGAGGTTCTTTCTCCAAGGTATTATATAAAAAAGCTTCTACAGTTCTCTTTGCCTGGTATGGTTTGGTTTGTTTGAGGTAAACTGCCCTCGTAGGTTTGCCTCTTACCTCAACTATTCATGCATGTAAGGTGTATGTATGTCTTCTCTCCTTTGTACTGTTGTTTTTCTCCTGAGGTGTTTTTTACTATTGCACACTATAGGCATATCAATATCCTCTCTGGCAACAACTGAATCATGAACAGATCGAGGAGAGGAGGAAAAGGAGGGGTAAAGAGAATTGGAAGGAAATTAATGGACAGTTTTTTTTCGATAATCTCCGGAAACAGTGTTTTACAGCCGGGTTGTTGAATGTTGGGCACAATCTCTTGCAGTGTAGAGGATCTGTATATACTAATTGGGCATTCCAAATGCCACCCTATTCCCTATATACCAGTCAAAAGTAATGCACTATGTAGGGAATAGGGTGGCATTTGGGACGCATCCTGTGTTCCATTGGCTGTGCTTTACTGTGTGGTAACGAACTGCTGAGGAAAAAGCAGGGGAAATTGAAATGTGTTTGGTCGTTGGTAGAGTGACTTAGAGTGAAGTGATCCTGTGAGAGGCTATTGCAAAAAGCATTAAAACTCTATAGCCCATGCCCCCAGAACAGAGCTAAAACGCTAGCTAAAGAGAGGGAGAGAGAAACCAAAGCAAGCTAAATATCAGCAGAGAGAAAATGAAAGATTATTTAAAGCCAAGTCATCATAAAGTGGTAGTAGCGACAGTAACTTTAGACCTCAGTGCTTTTAATCAACTCCTCAGACGCCATGACTCCGTAAATAATTGGTCTGGAGTGGCTGTTGTGTGCTGTGTGAATCCCTTCCCAGCAATGACACACACGCTCCCTCAACGTCAGCAAGACAAAGGAGCTGATAGTGGACTACAGGAATCGGAGGGCCAAGCACGTCCCCATTCACATCGACAAGGCTGTAGTGGAGCGGGTTGAGAGCTTCAAGTTACTGTGTCCACATCACTAAGGATCTATCATAGTCCACACACACACCAACAGCCTCAGGAGGCTGGAAAGATTTGGCATCGGCCCTCAAATCCTCAAAATGTTTTACAGTAGTACCATTGAGAGCATCTTGACTGTCTGCATCACCACTTGGTATGGCAACTGCTTGTCATCCGACCACAATGCGCTACAGAGGGTAGTACGTACGGTCCAGTACATCACTGGGGCTGAGCTCCATGCCATCCAGGACCTCTATACAAGGGGGTGTCAGAGGAATGTCCTAAAAATTGTCAGACTCCAGCCACCCAAGTCATAAAATGTTCTCTCTGCTATCACACAGCAAGCGGTACCGATGCAGCAAGTCTGGAACCAACAGGACGATGAACAGATTCTACCCCAAACCATTAGACTGCTAAATAGTTAGTCCGGGTAGCTATTTGGTTTATTTAACTATCTGCATGTACTTGTTTTGCACTAACTGATGCTACTGTTTACTATATGTCACTTTGTTCCTAGTTATATGTACCTCAACTACCTCATACCCCTGCACATTGACTCGATACTGGTACCTGTGTAAATAGCCAAATTATCATTACTCATTGTTTATTATTACATGTTATTACTTTCCTATTATGTCTCTATTTTTCTTTCTCTCAGCATTAATGGGAAGGGCCCGTAAGAAAGCATTTCACTGTTGGTCTCCACCTGTTGTTTAAAGAAGTATGTAAAATTTGATTTGACACTGGCAGTGGGTTGAGTTACACCAACCATCCATCACAAAATGCTTGTTAATGGGGATATTTCCCAGGATTGTCTTCTACATTTCACCACCAAGGCTGAATCACAAATGGCACCCTATTCTCTATGTACTGCACTACTTCTGGTCAAAAATAGTGCACTAGAATAGGGAATAGTCGGTTTACTCCTGCATCCCAACATCAAAAAACTTTGTAGCAGGATAGCTAATTCTGATAACCATTTCGTTGGGGGTTCTATACCATGTGGGCAGTGTATACCATGTACATACGACTAATAAAATGTGAAACATGTTGGGACCTTGGCAAACTTAGTGAGTGAGTGAAGGCCATGAAAACACACAAGACTGGTGGCTATAGCTACTGTATGTTCATATTTTACTTTGCCTCACTGGGATGCTAGCTTGCTAGGAAATCAATTCTCTGACGACATCTGTGATGTGTTTGTTAATTAGCATGCGCTGCATTTGAAGTTGCATGTGATCGTATACACTTCCATGTAAACTTTTTTTCTTATGCGCACACTTCTTTTCATGACGGGGCTGGGAAATGAGTCTATAGGGTGCCATTTGGAACACAGCCCAAACCTAAGTAACGACAGAGGAGACAAGCCCGATAGAAACGGGGAAGAAAGAGAGGAGCGCAAACAATGGATAGCTGTAGATGGATAATGATGACAGACTAGGAAGATGAAGGATGTTATGGAGAGCTCTCCTGTCTTTCAGATGAGAGGGGATTATTCATCCCTGTAACACCAACATCCTTCACCTCCTTCATCCTTTCTTCAAGATACGAAGAGAGTGTGTGTGTCAGCAATACATTCTTAATGGGTTGGGAATACATCTTGAACACTACCAGACCTAGGTTCAAATAGTATTTGATATTTTTCAAATACTTTTGAGCATTTGCTCAAGCCTGCCTGCAGTGCCAGATGTGCGGGGTTTGCGGTTTTTTGACTATTCTATTGGTCCATTAAGCCAGACAAGCTCAATCGAACACAGAAAGTATTTGATATGCTATCAAAAAGTATTTGAACCCAGGTCTGAACGCTATGAATAGTATGCAATCCATCTAAGCAATTGTGATGCATCTAACGCAATATCTATGCAGGCTAGATCTAACAAACTCTTAATTCTTTATACTGCATGGATCTAGTTTGATAGATCCTACACTCTAGAGACTGTACTGTGTACTATACTATACTGTACTGTATACATCCTGAAGATGTTTCAAACTGAAAGTTGCACCAAACCCATTGCCTGTGTATAACCCTACTCTCTGTGGAGATACACTGGTTCCATCAGCTCAAACTAGACAGGAGAGTTCTCTGTACAGTAGTGGTGTGTGACACCTCTCTCTCTCTCTCTCTCTCTCTCTCTCTCTCTCTCTTTTTTCTCTTTCTCTCTCTCATATTTCAATTCTAAAGGCATTATTGGCATGGAAAGTGTTACCACATACAAGTGCCAAATCAAACATATAGACACATAACAAATCAATTATGATGCAAATAGATGATGATAATTATAGGAAAAAGAATAACACTCAATGAGTAGTAACAATTAACAGGAGACTACAATAAGAAATTAATGAGGAGGACAATCTTTCTCTCTCTGTCTGCAGCAGCAGCTGCTGTGGGGTGAGAACAGCCTCTGTGCTACTGCTAATCATAGTAGGTCCAGCAACATCCACAGCAGTTTCTTTCCTTCTCTCCTGTCTGTCTCGCTCTCTCTCCTCTGTCTGTCTCTCTACACATCTACTCCACTGATCGTACATGTCAGATTCCAGTTGTACATTTCTCACCTCTTGTCTCGTGGAGCGGTCTAAGCAGAGCCAGATGGGCTGCGTCAGAATTCTAAATAGCTAAAGTGACAAACATACTACTGCACTGAGTTAGAAACACAAGCATTTTGCTACACCCGCAATAGCATCTGCTATCATGTGTATATGACCAATAATTTGATAGAGTTTGTGCATCTTTAATTCATGTAAAGATGGAGTTTGTGTCCCTAATGGCACCATATTCCCTATGTAGTGCACTACTTTTGACCAGAGCCCTATGGGTCGAGGTCAAAAGTAGTGACTATATAGGGAATAGAGTGCCCTTTGGGACATGATCAGTGTGTCTACGTCTCTACGTGAAGCATCAGTCTTCTCCATAAAAAAATAATTAATGAAATTATCCTGAGAATTACTCGGAGCAAAGAGGTCAGCTGCTGTTCAGTTTGGTGGAACCTCACTTTACAAGCTTTTCTAATCAGGATGAATTTTTAACACACACATCACAAACACACTGTAAATGATTTTCCTTTTGCAGCTGTTTAACGGTGTAAAATGGCATTAACTGGAGAAGCCCGTAATGGGTAATAAAAAGGCCAGCTGTTAGTCTGTTGCCAGTGAGCTGCATATCTTATCTGGGCACAGAGATGGTGTATGGAGATACAGAGCAGTGTTATGAGGTTGTTTGGGTTCAGTCTGTCGAAGTCAGTGTTTGCTCCCTCCATCTCCGGGTCGAGCCGGGTCAATGTCTGGAGCAGAAACCCCATTACTGCACATTACAATCACTGGAGGAGGAGGGGGGTGGGTGGGGGTCCTTACTGTCTGATACAGTAAGGCCACTGTCAGGAGCGTGCACAGACACAGGGAGCTACTGGGTTTATATAGAGAGGCAAGGAGGGAGAGAGCACAATAGAAGGAAGGAGAATGATAAAGGGAAAAGCGAGCCAGAGACAGAGCAGCAACATTTGTGACCTGTCCTTTTGTCATAAGGGAATTCAGTGTGGAACACCATTTTATAAATACAACCAATATTTACCTGTATTTATTTACTTACTTCAACTAATTTCACATTGTTAAAACACTGTAATAATATAACATTTGAATTGCCTTTATTCCTTTGATACTTTTGTGAGCGTAATGTTTACTTTTCAAATTCGTAATTGTTTGTTTTTTCATTTGCTTTAGCAATGTAAACATAGTCACCTCCAAACATTATTGACACCCTTGATAAAGGCTGTATAAAATCAATAATACAAATACCGACCTATATTGTTTGCAAAAAATTATTTTATACTAATAACATTTCTCAGAGAAAAATATTTAGCACAATAAAGGCTTTTTTCTGGCAAGTATTTCAAATAGGCTTTTGGCATGGAGGTAACGTCTCATTGTAGATTTGGTGACCCCAAGATGCAACTAAGTTCTGTAATTCTCCAACTTTGGCCCTTTTGGACTTTTCTTTTCCTATGGCAAAATAATTGATCTAACTCTTCCTACCTGTGAATACACACAAGACACCCACATCAAACCACACCGTGAAACCAACTCACGTTTGAATTCGGTCATGGCCTCTAGCATTTCTTAATCAACCAAATCTAAAACGAGGCCAAATCAGGAAGTGCAGTCGCCCTTTAGCTGTACCCAACGGAGGGTAAAATTTGAATAAATGGCCCGTGGCTGGGGGGCGCTGGTGAGCAGCAACATGTGATGACATGTTTTCTCGATGCTCCTATCCAGGGCGAACTATTTACTATTAATACTTGACCAACACCTCCGCCACAGAGTTAATTTTGTGACATTTCATTTGGAATTAAACACAATTTACTAGTCTGGCATTAGTTTTTTCTGAAAATGTTGGCCTTTTAATCGTTAAACAACGGCCACGGGTCACAAACGAGCAGACCTCTGCTGAAGCCTCGGGCTCATCTGACACGGACTCAGATTCCTCCGACCTAGCCATGGTAATGACGGCTATCATTAAATCTGAACAGACGGTGTTGGCTAAGGTGGAATTATTATCCATTGACCTATCCTCACAAATAACTATTCTCGCCGCCGAGGTCGACACAAAGATCGACTCCGTTAAGGAAGACTTGGCGAAACATGACACCCGTCTGAATAGCCTGGAAGATGGCGCAAATATTTACTCAGATAAAGTGGTGACATTGAAAGAGTATATCGCCAGGCTATCATCAGATGTCGTTAAACTCACTTCCAAGGTTGAGGACCTCGAGAACAGACAGCACCGGTGGAACGGTCTCATTTTTGGCGTGAGAGAGTTACTCGAGACCGCAGGCGGAATGCGGTCTACCTTGTCGATAGCTAAAATGCTACAAGAAATTCTATGCCTCGATTACGCCCCCACCCTCGACCGTGCGTATAGAAGCTTAGTCTGCGCCGAAGAATGGGGAGCCACCCAGAGTAATCGTAGTTAAATTCCATTACCTTCAGGAGAAGGAAGATGGGAGCCGCCCGCGCTGCCTTACGGAATACATCACCCACGACGGCCAGAATATTTGCATCTACCCGGACTACACGGCGGTAGTCGTGAAGAAGAGGGAAACGAGGTGTGGGGGGCTCCTACACCGCTGTCTGGACACCAAGTTCGGCATTCTTTACCCAGCTATACTGAAGATCACTACTCCCGTCGGCGAGCAGAAGACATTCTTAGACCCAACCAAGGCCAAAGATTACATTGTTGCACACCTACATTCACAGGAGGACAGGTGATGTAATACTAACTAGCCATTGTAGGCTCATACTCTGACCCTGCACTGGCCATGCTAACGTGACCAAGGACCAACAAGGGAATTCATATATTGATCAGAAACGTGCCTCCACCCTGCTGCCAGAAAATGACAATTATTAATCCAGTAACTTAACCTTATGAACAGTGATGGTATGTATAGGGTGACATGTTCTCACAAGGACAATATAGTTTGGCACAATTAGCTTTTTATCAACTATCTGCGGCTGTACAGCCTTGGTACTAGGTGGCGCGGTAATAATCATCTCCTCCAAAGAAATGTCAGATACTAATGGAAGATATACGTATTATAGGGATGGGGAAATTGTTTAGCACAAAGGTTATTCTGGCTAACCTCTATGGTACTAATTGAGATAACGCTCAATCTTTCTCTTACCTCATTGCAACACTTCATTTGATATTGGGCGAAGATTTCGATTGTGTATTGCATCCAAGTCTAGACAGGTCCAAACCTAAGCCCAACAATGTAATTTCAAAATCAGGTGCAGTAATCAACTCATTTCTAGAATCCTATAATTTGTCTGATCCATGTAGGAGGAGCAATCCCACTGCTAAACAGTACTCTTTATTTTTTTATTTTTTATTTTTTTCTCCAGTCCACCACTCATATTCTAGGAATGACTGTTTCCTGGACAATATAATTCTTCCTTTTGTAACCAATAGCCAATATCACAGCATTGTTATCTCAACTCATTCTAGATGTGGACAACAGATATGCCTCTTCTCCGACTCCTGAACTCTACAAAGAGAGACTGCTACGCCAATCGGAATTAGACAATCTTTCAACTAAACAAACGGAGCAACTTCTGTTTAAGATGAGGCAGACATTTTATGAACACAGAGAGAAAGCTGGCAAGTTATCTCACCAGCTTCGACAATCTGCTGCTGGCAGCACCATACCTGAAATATGTGCTGAAACTAATTTAACTTCTACCAATCCCAAAGAAATCAATAATCAATTTAAGCAATTCTACTCTGCTCTTTATTCGTCAGAGGCTCCTCCTGACACATCTCGCATGCATGCATTTCTAGACAATCTGGACATCCCCTGTCTCAATTCAGATGAACAAACCAACATGGATGCCTTAATAAGTGATGATGAAGCCACTCTGGGAATCCAGTCCATGCAAAGCGGTAAAGCTCCTGGGCTTGATGGCTTCCCTATTGAATTTTATAAAGCATTCTCCTCCTCTAAACTATCCACTATCCTCAGTTTAATGTACAATGAAATCCTTTCTTACCCAGGCGACTATTTCCATTTTGCTTAAAAAAGGACTAGAATCCCCTAGACTGTAGCTCATACTGCCCTATAAGCCTTTTATGCTGAGATTTTATAAAATTCTCACTAAGGTTCTCTCGCGCCGTTTAGAGACTGTGATGCCTAATATAATTTGACCAAACCGGATTTATCTCAGGTAGGCAATCTTTCTATAATATGCTCCGGCTATTTAATGTTCTTTATTCTGCTCACTCAACTCAACAGCCAGAGGTTGTCATCTCTCTTGATGCTGAAAAGGCTTTGATCAGGTTGAGTGGGAATATCTATTCACAATACTAGAGAGATTTGGGTTTGGCCCGTCATTCCTTTCCTGGATTAAGATTTTGTATTCGTCCCCCGTGGCTTCTGTGCGCACCAACAATGTTACTTCCAGCTACTTCCCTCTCCACAGGGGGGGGGGGGGGGGGGGCAGGCAGGGCTGCTGTTTATCCCCTTTCCTATTTGATATGTCTATTGAGTCTCTTGCTATCGCCCTGCCGGCGGAGGAGAGGATTAAGGGAATATTAAGGAGCGACATAACTCACAAGGTGTCCTTATATGCTTATCTTCTTTTATACATATCTAACTCTGTGGAGTCTATACCCTATCTCTTGGACATGCTAAAAAGGTTATGGGACATTTTCTGGTAATAAGTTAAACGTAACAAAAAGTGTGCTCCTCCCCATTTTAATCAGCTAGCAGAAGGAATTGGGTATGGCAATTTCCCATTTAAGGTCTTTACTTATTTGGGGATAAAGGTCACATGCTCATTTAAGGCTCTGTTTAAACAACTTCAAAACACTCCTGGAGCACACTAAGCAGGATTTCATAAGGTGGTCGTCTCTTCCCATTTCACTAGCAAGTCACATTCATTCTGTTAAGATGACTGTACTACTACTAGGTTTTTGTACTTATTCCAAATGATTCCCATTTTTCTGCCAAAGTCTATGTTCAAACAACTGGACAGCTACATTTCCAATTTAATTTGGAATATGTCAAATCCACGAATGAGAGAGGCATATCTAGAGAGACCTAAGCCCACTACTACTGGTCAGCTAATATATCTAAATGTGTATATTGGGTTTCTAGATTTGAAAAAACAAGGAAGGCCCAACTTGGACCATCATGGAGTTACAGTCAAGCCTTCCAACTTCTCCGATCTCGCTCCTGTGCTCCCAAATACCCATGAACCTGGGTGCCCATGTTTTGAACCCCATTGTCAAGAACTTCCGAAATCACTTTAGCCTTAAACTAGCAAGCGACATCTCTCCATGAACATCTCATAATCTCTTCCCAGTGTCACAGATAGACACGGCATTCCAGTTCTGGCATAGGAATGTTATGGTGTTTTTTTTGTGACCCGTTTGATTGATAACATTCGTCTCATTCGATACTCTGAGGGTTGACCATAATATTCCCAATACCCATTTTTTTTCAATACCTGCAAACTCACAGCTTTGCCAAAAAACATTTCCCTTCATTTCCACTCTAGCCCAATAAGTGTCCAGTCGAGAGGTGCTTAGATCTTAACCTGTATCTGAAGGGCACAATCTCCAGATTATACAACATAATACCGAACATTAATCCACCTTCCTTGGCAAATCTGCATGGGATCAAGACATAGGTGGCGAGCTACACGACGATATATGGCAACAAATTATTGAGCGTATCCACACATCATTTTGCATAAGGCATGGGCTCATTCAGTTTAAAGTTTTGCACTGTCTCCAGACAGATTGGCAAAAATATACCCAAATGTTTGAGAGTCCAGTGACTTTGGGACACGTGTTTTGCTCATGCCAAAAGTACAAAAGTATGTGGACACCCCTTTAAATTAGTGGATTCGGCTATTTCAGCCGCACCCGTTGCTTACAAGTATAACATCGATTACAAAGTCATGCAATTTCCATAGACAAACATTGGCAGTAGAATGGCCTTACTGAATAACTCAGTGACTTAACGTGGCACCGTCATAGGCACCTTTCCAACAAGTCAGTTCGTAAAATTTCTGCCCTGCTAGAGCTGCCCTGGTCAACTGTAAGTGATGTTATTAGGAAGTGGAAAAGTATAGGAGCAACAACTGCTAAGCCGCAAAGTGGTAGGCCACACAAGCTCCCAGAACGGGACCGCCGAGTACAACACTCACTACCAAGTTCCAAACTGCCTCTGGAGGCAAAGTCAGCACAATAATTGATTGTTGGGAGCTTCATGAAATGGATTTCCATGGCTGAGCAGCCACACACAAGCCTAAAATCACCATGCACAATGCCAAGCGTCGGCTGGAGTGGGGTAAAGCTCGCTGCCATTGGACTCTGGAGCAGTGTAAGCATGTTCTCTGGAGTGATGAATCACGCTTCACCATCTGGCAGTCCGACGGACAAATCTGGGTATGACACATGCCAGTAGAACGCTACCTGCCCGAATGCATAGTGCCAACTGTAAAGTTTTGTGATGGAGGAATAATATGGTCTGGGGCTGTTTTTTCATGGCTCGGGCTAAGCCCCTTAGTTCCAGTGAAGGGAAATCTTAATGCTACAGCATACAAAGACATTGTAGATGATTCTGTGCTTCCAACTTTGTGGCCAAAGTTTGGGGAAGGCCCTTTCCTGTTTTAGCATGACAATGCCCACGTGCACAAAGCGAGGTCCATACATAAATGGTTTGTTGGGATTGGTGTGGAATAACTTGACGGGCAGGCACAGAGCCCTGACCTCAACCCCATCGAACACCTTTGGGATGAATTTGAACGCCGACTGCGAGCCAGGCCTAATCACCCAACATCAGTTCCCAAACTCACTAATGCTCTTGTGGCTGAATGAAAGCAAGTCTCCACAGCAATGTTCCAACATCTAGTGGAAAGTCTTCACAGAAGAGTGGAGGCTGTTATAGCAGCAAAGGGGGGA
This sequence comes from Thymallus thymallus, assembly GCA_023634145.1. Lineage (NCBI taxonomy): Eukaryota > Metazoa > Chordata > Actinopteri > Salmoniformes > Salmonidae > Thymallus > Thymallus thymallus. Next base: position 13,848,070 of record CM042418.1, read on the forward strand.
CCAACTCAATTTTTAATGCTCATGATTTTGTAACGAGATGTTTGACGAGCAGGTGTCCACATACTTTTGGTCATGTAGTTTACCATGAGACTGGCCTGTAGCATTGAAGATATAGCATTGACTTATTTAAAATGTAGATGTAAAATGATAAGGCTAGCAAAGCTGATGTTGACTGAGTGGAGCTGTGTTAAGATAAAACTTTTTCTGTGGATGGAGCTTTAATACAGTGCTCTGTGTGCTTGAGGTTTGAACAGTGCATTACTGGGTTGCCAGGTTATGAGTTACTTCACAAAATATGTTAATGGAGTCTGCCACTGCCCTCCTGGCCTCTCAAACAAAGTGTTACCAGGGACTGCTTGGATTGCTTGTGAAATTTCCAGATAACTAGATTTTTCAATGGGTTTGTTATAGCTCATCAGTGGGTTGTCAGATTGTGATTGCTGCACTCTTGGTCTGTCAGTTCATCCATGGTTTGCCTGGTTGGAGGTGGGTTGACCTTGCTCTGTAGAGCCCATAGAGAGCACAGTTGTCCAGGTTGTCAGGTCTGGACTCCCCTGCTGGCCACAGATTCATCTCACTCACTAACCACGTTTTCATCTACAGTTTATAGTCATATGGTATAAAAAAAATTCACTGTCATTTTATAAATGCATGCAGATAATTTATTTGTTTGTTTGATATGGTGGGATCTTTTTGTGTCGGTTAAATTAATTATGCGGTAAATGGTGGTGGAAATGCCTTTATGCACAGATATTTATATAATAACCATCATATTGAAGTAAGTTTGTCACGCAATGATATGGTGTGTGGTACTCCCACTATGACTCTGGAAACCATGCAGTTTATTAGGCTACAGATTAAATAAGTTATAATGAACTTCATAGGGTGGTGAAAGTGCAAATTGATGAGCTTGATGCTGATTTCCAATAAATATTGAAGGTCTTATTCTGGTGAAATGATCAATGCTTGACTGCCCTTTGACAAAAATAAAATCCATAATAATATCATCATGTAGACTAGCCAACCCGCACAGCCTATCCGCACTGTATCTGCAAGCTGTTGGCTAGAGTGAAGGTGCGAAGACCAGAGTAGACACATTTGGTATTTAACGCAAAGGTTTTTGTGAGAACTATCGGTAGAGTTGAAAATGCGATAGGAACACATTGAACATTATTATTATTATTATTATTATTATTATTCAGTACATGAAAACTTAAGCGAAAAGTTTGATATTTGTTCCGAAAAACCAATGACACAATTAAGAAACATTATCGTACTTCTTCTTTCACAAATTAAGCTACCCTCCACTGAACAGATTAACAGAGGACAGTCACCTCCTCTGTTCTCCATCTTCCTCTCTCCCTCTCTCTTGCTCTCTTTTTCAGTGTTCCTTTCTGTCTCTCCATCTTCCTCTCTCCCTCTCTCTTGCTCTCTTTTTCAGTGTTCCTTTCTGTCTCTCTCTCTTTCTGTCTCCCTCTCCATTTCTCTTACTCCCTCTCCATCTGTGTTTGGCTAATATTAATTACAACCAGTGATCCAGCAAGACAAGAGAAGCCAGCAGCATCAAAGCTGCTCGAGACTCTTATCTTAGTCGTTTAGTCATAGTATATTATTTAGGTAAACATTTCCTTTGTACTTGGAATCCCTGCTTTCTTGTCCTCTGTTACTTGAAATGTTTGAACACAGACCGAAGAGCTTGACTTTTCAATCTCGCATTGTTTCTTAGCCCCCTCTATTGGAATGGGGCTTCGTTACAGGGAAATGTTAACGTGTGGGGAAAATCCTTGAATTGACCATTTATTTATTACTCTCAATTTCTCATTCTATGTTTATGTTTTAGTGTTGTTTGAAGTGAGTGCAAGACAATGTATGCCTTGTCTGTATTTTATGTGGCCATGACATAAATGTAGTCTGTTGCAAAAAAGAAAGGGGAAACCCTGTGCATAGTAGCGTGTTTAGATCCAGGTGCTGGTTTAAGCAAGAACAACTTCCTAAAAAACGCATACTAAAAAAGTATGACAGGCACTTGAGCTTGATTTTTGTTCTATTTATACACAAACATATTTTTTTTGCAGGGGGTAGCCCACTTAATTTAACAATGGACTCTCTCCTTACATCATTCAATGACGTTTGCTGAAAGTCAAAATTCACTGCACACATCAAACATCCAATGAGGTCTCCGAAAACAGCATGTCAGGCGTTTGACAGACATCTCGCTGAAAAGTTAATGAGTCCTATTGTTAATGAGTCCGTGTGTGTGCGCGCGTGCGTCTGCGTGAGTGAGTCTGCGTGCGTGCGTGCGTGTGTGTGTGTGTGTGTATTTGGGGGAATAGAGGTGGTTTCTCACAGCTTACGGTTCCTGTCAGAAACGATCTGTGAAAACTAATCAGCTCTTTCCACACACAAAGGGAGACACACGTAGCCAGTCACGTACATACACAGTGGCATGGTACTGTACACACAGTGCTGTGTGTATTTATGCCTGAGGCATTATGTTCACTGTTGATTGAAAAAAACAAGGAACAGAGAGGTTGGAAATTATACCCTGTAATACAGGGATGGGCAACTTTGATGTGGGTGGGGACCACAAAATGTTTTACTCTGAACTCGTGGGTCTGGGGGGAGTGCACATCAATATTAGGAAGGTGTCCTTAATTGTTTGTATATTAAGTGTATATACTGTGTATATACACTACTTGACCAAAAGTATGTGGTCACCTGCTCGTTGAACATTTCATTCCAAAATCCTGGGCATTAATGGTCCCCCCTTTGCTGCTAGAACAGCCTCCACTCTTCTGGGAAGGCTTTCCACTAGATGATGGAACATTGCTGCGGGTACATGATTCCATTCAGCCACGAGCATTAGTGAGGTCGGGCACTGATGTTGGCAATTAGGCCTGGCTAACAGTCTGCGTTCAAATTCATCCCAAAGGTGTTCGATTGGGTTGAGGTCAGGGCTCTGTGCAGGCCAGTCAAGTTCTTCCACACCGATCTCGACAAACCATTTCTGTATGGACCTTGCTTTGTTTGCAAGGGGTCATTGTCATGCTAAAACAGGAAAGGGCCTTCCCCAAACTGTTGCCACCAAGTTGGAAGCACAGAATAGTCTAGAATGTCATTGTATGCTGTAGCATTAAGATATCCCTTCACTGGAACTATGGGGCCTTGCCCGAACCATGAAAAACAGCCCAACACCATTTTTCCTCGTCCACCAAACTTTACAGTTGGCGTTATGCATTCGGGCAGGTAGCGTTCTCCTGGCATCTGCCAAACCCAGATTTGTCCGTCGGACTGCCAGATGGTGAAGCGTGATTCATCACTCCAGAGAATGCGTTTCCACTGCTCTAGAGTTCAATTGCGGCGAGCTTTACACCACTCCAGCCGACGCTTGGCATTGCGCATGGTGATCTTAGGCTTGTGTGCATCCCAAATGGCATCCTATTTCCTATTTAGTGCACTAGGGCTCATAATAGGGTTCTAATCAAATGTAGTCCACTATATAGGGAATAGGGTGCCATTTTGGACAAAGCCACTGACCACAGCTGAACAATACCACACCAACTTGTCACCCAGTTTTTTTGTTATTTTATTTTTTTCAGTGCAAGATAAAACATTTATACAAAAGCTATAACATAAAAAAAAAATCCGAAATATTCAACAGTTTTCATTTACATACCACATCATTTATTCCCTCTTTACATTGTTATTTTTCCTTTTTACTTGTGTTGAATTCCCTCTGAGAAAACATTGTGGAATCTCCTAAGTATAGACAATAGTAATGCATATCACTGCTCAGTGCTGAGACAGAAGATACAGAGTCTGGGAGTATTAAGCAGTTTTAGGGTTATACTCCAGTTGTCTGCACACCCCTGAATGTCAAGCTTGGTCTATTGTGTAATTCTAACTGGATTTGTGTGTGTGTGTGTGTGTGTGTGCATGTGCAATACGATGCAGCCCACCGTACCATGAGTTCAAAACCAACCCTCATTAATTACCAAAACTGCCATCGACCCCCCCCCCCCCCCCCCCCCCACCCCACCCTGCACGCCGGCCATCACTCAGTGGGCTGTTGCCATGGAGACAGGAGCTCCGGCACCTGTTAATGAAGTGGGGTCTTATGCATGTGATTTAGTATTAACATCCATCAACATGGCAAACATGTACAGCAGGTCACAGATCCATGTCGGACCCATTTCTCTTTATGGCTTTTATATTACACATTATGACATATTGATCCATCCATTTTCCCCTCATAATCTTCATTAGTTTGACATATAGAAAAAAATAATATAAGCAATTTATCTTGGATTATCACTTTGACATCAGTATCTACATTCATAGGGGGGAGAAGATGACACTGACGGAGATGGCAGCAGCGCGACTAGCTCTTAGGAAACTTTGCAGTATTTTGTTTGTTTATGATTTTTTTTTTTTACATTATTAGCTCAGGAATTGTTTTGTGCCATTACATACAGCCAGGAAGAACTATTGTATATTAGAGCGGTGGTAACTCACCAGAACTACCAGCATTACCACCAGGAATACGACTTCCCTGGAGCATATCCTTTGTTCTCGCTCCCCATAGCAATTGAACTTATTCCAGAGGCTGACCCAAAACAACGCCGGCGGAGGAGAGGTACTTGAGCGGTCTTCTGGTCCGACTTAGGAGGCGTGCACATCACCCACCGCTTCCGAGTATATTACTTGCTTATGTTCAGTCTCTGCATAATAAAGATGACGAGCTCAAGGCGAAGGTTGCTTTCCAGAGAGACACCAGGGATTGTAACATGCTCTCTCGGTATATACTGTCTGAGTCCATACAGTCAGTTGGGTTCGCAGTTCATCGCACTGACAGGAATAAATATCTCTCCGGGAAGCAGAAGGGCGGAGGTATATGTTTTATGATTAACGACTCATGGTGTAATTGTGATAACATACAGGAATTAAAGTCCTTCTGTTCACCCAACCTAGAATACCTCACAATCAAATGCCGACCGTATTATCTCCCAAGATAATTTTCGTCAATAATAGCCAAAGCCATGTATATCCCCCCTCAAGCCGATACCACAACGACCCTCAAAGAACTTCACTGGACTTTATGCAAACTGGAAACCACATCCTGAGGCTGCATTTATTGTAGCTTTGGGAGGAAAAGGCTCCCAAAGTTCTATCAACATATCGATTGTACTCGCGCTGGTAAAACCCTCGGCCACTGCTATACTAACTTCCGGAATGCATATAAGTCCCTCCCCCGCCCATCTTTTGGCAACTCTGACCACGATTCCATCTAGCTCCTCCCTTCCTATAGGCAAAAACTTAAACAGGAAGCACCCATGCTAAGGACTATTCAACGCTGGTCTGACCTATCGGAATCCACACTTCAAGATTGTTTTGATTACGCGGACTGGGATATGTTCCGGTTAGCTTCAGAAAATAATATCGACATACAGCGTGTGAAATAAGTATTGAACACGTCACAATTTTTCTCAGTAAATATATTTCCAAAGGTGCTATTGACATGACATTTTCACCAGATGTTGGTAACAACCCAAGTAATCCATACATACAAAGAAACACCGACGTCTTGCTTCCAGACTAGCTAAACGCATTCTTTGCCCGTTTTGAGGATAACACAGTGCCACCGACGCGGCCCGCTACCAAGGACTGTGGGCTCTCCTTCTCCGTGGCCGACGTGAGTAAGACATTTAAGCTGTTAACCCTCGCAAGGCTGCCGGCCCAGATGGAATCCCTAGCCGCGTCCTCTGGCTGGTGTGTTTACAGATATATTCAATCTCTCCCTATCCCAGTCTGCTGTCCCCAAATGCTTCAAGATGGCCACCATTGTCCCTGTAACTAAGCAAAGGTAGCTGAACTAAATAACTATCGCCCCATAGCATTCACCTCTGTCATCATGAAGTGCTTTGAGAGACTAGTCAAGGATCATATCACCTCCACCTTACCTGCCACTCTAGACCCACTTCAATTTGTTTACCACCCTGATAGATCCACAGACGATGCAATCTCTTGCACACTGCCCTATCCCATCTGGACAAGAGAAATACCTATTTGCTGCTCATTGACTATATTTATTTAACCTTTATGTAACTAGGCAAGTCAGTTAAGAACAAATTCTTATTTACAATGACGGCCTACCGGTGAACAGTGGGTTAACTGCCTTGTTCAGGGGCAGAACGATTTTTACCTTGTCAGCTCGGGGATTTGATCCATTGGTTTGGCCCAATGCCCTAACCACTCGGCTACCTGCCGCCCCAGCATTCAACATCATAGAACTCTACAAGCTTCAAGTTCCTCGGCATACACATCATTGACAAACTGAATTGGTCCACCCACACAGACAGTGTGGTGAAGAAGGCGCAACAGTGCCTCTTCAACCTCAGGAGGCTAAAGAAATTTGGCTTAGCACTAAAACCCTCCAAAGCATCCTGTCGGGCTGAATCACTGCCTGGTACGGCAACTGCACCGCCCACAACCGCAAGGCTCTCCAGAGGGTGGTGCGTTCTGCCCAACGCATTACCAGGCGAAAACATCCCACCCTCCTGGACACCTACAGCACCCGATGCCATAGGAAGGCCAAAAAGATCATCAAAGACATCAACCACCCAAGCCACTGCCTGTTCACCTCGCTATCATCCACAAGGCGAGGTCAGTACAGGTGCATCAAAGCTGGGACCCAAGAAAAAAACAGCTTCTATCTCAATGCCATCAGACTGTTAAACAGCCATCACTAGCACATCAGAGGCTGCTGCCTATAGACATATATTAGAAATCCCTGGCCACGTTAAGAAATGGAACACTATCCATTTTTAATAATGTTTTCGTATCTTGCATTACTCCTCTCATATGTGTATATACTGTTTTATATGCTATGCTACTGTATCTTAGTCCAATGCCGCTCTGAAAATGCTCGTCCATATACACTTGAAGTCGGAAGTTTACATACACTTAGGTTGAAGTCATTAAAACTCATTTTTCAACCACTCCACAGATTTCATGTTAACAAACTATAGTTTTGGCAAGTCGGTTAGGACATCTACTTTGTGCATGACACAAGTAATTCTTCCAACAATTGTTTAAAGACAGATTATTTCACTTATCATTCCCTATATCACAATTCCAGTGGGTCAGAAGTTTACATACACTATGTTGACTGTGCCTTTAAACAACTTGGAAAATTCCAGAAAATGATGTCATGGCTTTAGAAGCTTCTGATAGGCTAATTGACATAATTTGAGTCAATTGGAGGTGTACCTGTGGATGTATTTCTAGGCCTACATTCAAACTCTGAAGTGCCTCTTTGCTCAACATCATGGGAAAATCAAAAGAAATCAGCCAAGACTTCAGAAAAAAAATTGTAGAGCTCCACAAGTCTGGTTCATCCTTGGGAGCAATTCCCAAATGCCTGAAAGTACCACGTTCATCTGTACAAACAATAGTACGCAAGTATAAACACCATGGGACCACGCAGCCGTCATACCGCTCAGGAAGGAGACTCGTTCTGTGTCCTAGAGATGAACGTACTTTGGTGCGAAAATTGCAAATCAATCCCAGAACAACAGCAAAGGACCTTGTGAAGATGCTGGAGGAAATGGGTACAAAAGTATCTATATCTACAGTAAAACTAGTCCTATATCGACATAACCTGAAAGTCCGCTCATTAAGGAAGAAGCTACTGCGCCAAAACCGCCATAAAAAAGCCAGACTACGATTTGCAACTGCACATGGGGGGAAAAACATCGTACTTTTTGGAGAAATGTCCTCTGGTCTGATGAAACAAAAATAGTTGGCCATAATGACCATTTATGTTTGGAGGAAAAAGGGGGATTCTTGCAAGCCGAAGAACACCATCCCAACCGTGATGGGATGGTGGCAGCATATTGTGGAGGTGCTTTGCTGCAGGAGGGACTGGTGCATTTCACAAAATAGATGGTATCATGAGGAAGGAAAATTATGTGGATATATTGAAGCAACATCTCAAGACATCAGTCAGGAAGTTAAAGCTTGGTCGCAAATGCGTCTTCCAAATGGACAATGACCCCAAGCATACTTCCAAAGTTGTGGCAAAATGGCTTAAGGACAACAAAGTCAAGGTATTGGAGTGGCCATCACAAAGCTCTGACCTCAATCCTGTAGAAAATGTGTAGGCAGAACTGAAAAAGCGTGTGCGAGCAAGGAGGCCTACAAACCTGACTCAGTTACACTAGTTCTGTCAGGAGGAATGGGACAAAATTCCCCCAACTTATTTAGGGAAGCTTGTGGAAGGCTACCTGAAACATTTGACCCAAGTTAAACTATTTAAAGGCAATGCTACCAAATACTAATTGAGTGTATGTAAACTTCTGACCCACTGGGAATGTGATGAAAGAAATAAAAGCTGAAATAAATAATTCTCTCTACTATTATTCTGACATTTCACATTAAAATTAAGTGGTGATCCTAACTGACCTAAGACCGGGAATTTTTACTAGGATTAAATGTCAGGAATTGTGAAAAACTGAGTTTAAATGTATTTGGCTAAGGTGTATGTAAACGTCCGACTTCAACTGTATGTTTTTATTCTTAATTTATTCCTTACTTAGATTTATGTGTATTTGGTTATATGTTGTGAAACTGTTAGATATTCTTGTTAGATATTATTGCACTGTCCGAGCTAGAAGCACAAGCATTGCTCTACACCCGCAATAACATCTGCTAAACACGTGTACAGTGGGGAGAACAAGTATTTGATACACTGCCGATTTTGCAGGTTTTCCTACTTACAAAGCATGTAGAGGTCTGTAATTTTTATCATAGGTACACTTCAAATGTGAGAGATGGAATCTAAAACAAAAATCCAGAAAATCACATTGTATGATTTTTAAATAATTAATTTGCATTTTATTGCATGACATAAGTATTTGATAACCTACCAACCAGTAAGAATTCCGGCTCTCACAGACCTGTTAGTTTTTCTTTAAGAAGCCCTCCTGTTCTCCACTCATTACCTGTATTAACTGCACCTGTTTGAACTCGTTACCTGTATAAAAGACACCTGTCCACACACTCAATCAAACAGACTCCAACCTCTCCACAATGGCCAAGACCAGAGAGCTGTGTAAGGACATCAGGGATAAAATTGTAGACCTGCACAAGGCTGGGGTGGTCTACAGGACAATAGGCAAGCAGCTTGGTGAGAAGGCAACAACTGTTGGCGCAATTATTAGAAAATGGAAGAAGTTCAAGATGACAGTCAATCTCCCTCGGTCTGGGGCACCATGCAAGATCTCACCTCGTGGGGCATCAATGATCATGAGGAAGGTGAGGGATCAGCCCAGAACTACATGGCAGGACCTGGTCAATGACCTGAAGAGAGCTGGGACCACAGTCTCAAAGAAAACCATTAGTAACACACTACGCCGTCATGGATTAAAATCCTGCAGCGCACGCAAGGTCCGCCTGCTCAAGCCAGCGCATGTCCAGGCCCGTCTGAAGTTTGCCAAATACCATCTGGATGATCCAGAGAAGGAATGGGAGAAGGTCATGTGGTCTGATGAGACAAAAATAGAGCTTTTTGGTCTAAACTCCACTCGCCGTGTTTGGAGGAAGAAGAAGGATGAGTACAACCCCAAGAACACCATCCCAACCGTGAAGCATGGAGGTGGAAACATCATTCTTTGGGGATGCTTTTCTGCAAAGGGGACAGGACGACTGCACCGTATTGAGGGGAGGATGGATGGGGCCATGTATCGCGAGATCTTGGCCAACAACCTCCTTCCCTCAGTAAGAGCATTGAAGATGGGTCGTGGCTGGGTCTTCCAGCATAACAATGACCCGAAACACACAGCCAGGGCAACTAAGGAGTGGCTCCGTAAGATGCATCTCAAGGTCCTGGAGTGGCCTAGCCAGTCTCCAGACCTGAACCCAATAGAAAGTCTTTGGAGGGAGCTGAAAGTCTGTATTGCCCAGCGACAGCCCCGAAACCTGAAGGATCTGGAGAAGGTCTGTATGGAGGAGTGGGCCAAAATCCCTGCTGCAGTGTGTGCAAACCTGGTCAAGAACTACAGGAAACGTATGATCTCTGTAATTTCAAACAAAGGTTTCTGTACCAAATATTAAGTTCTGCTTTTCTGATGTATCAAATACTTATGTCATGCAATAAAATGCAAACTAATTACTTAAAAATCATACAATGTGATTTTCTGGATTTTTGTTTTATATTCCATCACTCACAGTTGAAGAGTACCTATGATAAAAATTACAGACTTCTACATGCTTTGTAAGTGGGGAAACCTGCAAAATCGGCAGTGTATCAAATACTTGTTCTCCCCACTGTATGTGACCAATACAATCTGATTCGATTTAAATATACAGGCTTGTTTCTCCACATACTGTACAAGAGATGTTGGACATAATGTCTGTGCCCCAAATGGCATCCTAATCCTTATTGTGCACTACTTTTGACCAGAGCCCTATGGGTCCTGGTCAAAAGTAGTGCACTAATAGGGAAAAGGGTGCCATTTGGGAGGCCGGGTCAAAAGTAGTGCTCTATAAAGGGAATCGGTTGCCATTTAGCGTGGACACAATGTCTTCCAGGCATCTGTGTTTTCCATGTCATATGTTTTATTGAAAAGTACTATTCCCTCAGTGTCATCTCAACATGCTACTCTGCTCTTTAACTCGATACACATGATACACAGAGCCCCGTCTGTCTGTGGAACCAACCTTAATGTCACCTTGTGGTTACCCAAATTCCCTATATGGTGCACTACTTTTGACCAGACCCCAATGGGCCCCAAGGTCAAAAGTAGTGCACTTTATATGGAATACGCTACCATTTGGTATAGATTCAAGGGCACTTTATATATGGTGGTGAAATTACAATATCTGGCTTATATGGGGAAATATTCTTCCATATATGGCTGGGTATCCTGACATAAAAATTAAGGGAGGACTGCAAAAAGGAGAAAGTTGCACTGTAATATTGTGCCATTCCATAGCAAAAATATTTTTGGTATCTCAGATTGTTCTTGTAATTCTCCCATAAAACTTTATTTGGAGGAATTATGCTTAAACTGTTTTTTACATTTGTATCATCATTTCTTTGATGTAAGTGGCCATGGTAGGCCCTTTTCAGATCTATACATGTGTCCTTTAAGACCCTATGATCCGTGAACGTACACGGTACAGATAACATCTTGGTGTCATTATACTTATAGTGTACTCTTAATATGTAGCATGTCTATGTTCTGAAATACATATTTCACAATGTATTCAACATAAAATATATTTATAATATCTAAAAAGTACCCTTTTTAGACGTATTGTAGAGCCCTATAATATCTGTTTAATGTTTTTGCCTGATTCCTTTTAGTTTTTTCCAAAATGTTGTTTTCCTCTAAATCATATCACAGTATTTTTCAATTGTTTTATAGTATGACTGTATTTGACAGTATTTTATGTTTTTGAATAATAACATTTTCTTAATGAGTAGTGAGTGACCCTAGGGTGGCAAACATACATTCTGTGATTTCAATGGGTCTTTCTCCATTCTGATTTTGTTTTATACTGTTCAAATTATTTCCTGCATTTTCATTAATTTCTACATTTCTTGCACTCATTTGAGTTAATTTCCACACTGCCACATAGGGCTGCACGAGATGGGCAAAACATCTAGCCCTTATTTTTAATCAAATCTTGCAATTGCAATTTGACTTGTGATTTAGATCAAAACACTTGGGTTAACTGTTGGAATCATGGAAATAGAATGATTATTCTAATTCTATAGTTAGAAGATAATAGTGGACACTTTGAATACAGTGTTTGACATTACAGCAAATTAAAATGCCAGGGAGGAGTTTTTTTTCAACGCTACCCTATAATCTTTGGCTACATAAAATGGTTCTTCTTGTAGCCAACATTCTTGCTTCACCTATTCCTCTTTGATTTAGAAGATACCTTTGCACAAACATGCTGATTTAGGTCTACACCATCACTGCTATCCAGGGTTGGGTAGGTTACTTTCTAAATGTAATCCGTTACAAGTTACCTGTCCGAAATTGTAATCTGTAACGCAACTAACCCATTGCTTTCTACTACATATAATAATATGATTACATTATATATTTACATTAAAAACCAAAGTCTATCAGAATTCCAGTCATTCCAATAAATGTTATACCCATTGATCTTCAAGAATAGGACTTGGAAATATGGAAGTATAGATTAGCCCAATTGTTTTACATGAGCATGACCCCAAAACTAAGGACTTATTAGCCAGCCCAACTCTGTTGTTTATTTTGTTGTCATGGAGGACTGATTGCGCTCATGGAATGGCATGCTTTGCCAAGAGTGTGCAAAGTTGTCATCAAGGCAAAGGGTGGCTACTTTGAAGAATCAAAAATATATTTTGATTTGTTTAACAAATTTTTTGGTTACTACATGATTCCTTATGTGTTATTTCATAGTTTTGGTCTTTACTATTATTCTACAATGTAGAAAATAGCAAAAATAAAGAAAAACCCTTGAATGAGTAGGTGTGTTCAAACTTTTGACTGGTACTGTATATATAATTTATAAGTCCAAAAATGGATGTTACAACTACAGATTGCCCCTTTTAAGTCTATCAAAAGTTTGAGCAATAAAAGCCCCACTTTTTTATTCCATAGGCTTGGATTCCAGAGTGGAAACAATATTGTTTTCATCAACATTGTTGCATGTGCTGCGTTCACCAAGCATACTGAACGCAAGTGTCTCCTGGTCAAGCAACAATAAATGTGCTCCTTGAGTGACAGGGGGCAGGGCTAGGTCTGTGTGGAAAACGGCATGGAGAGCGAGAGAGCACTCAGAAGGATGACTCAAGTAGCTGTGTAAACTATACAAATGTATGTTACACACGGCATACCACATTTAAACCACATATGGAGACTACTTTTGAGGTCTGAAAAAATATGTTAATAATTTTGGATGTATTTTCCCTTTAATGCAAGTGTGCATCAGCTGGAGACCGTTGTTTGATTAGCAATGGGTAACATGTTTATTGTGTAGATACTCCTCTCAATGGTCCAAACCTCATGTCTCTATTGTAATCCGTTCATAAGTTATTGGAATTTTTACCCATGTAGGATGGCCAAGAGAAATAAAGCAGTCAGAAATCAGGATAATAGCATCGCATCAGCTAAGCTGGATGCTGTGTGAGAATTAGGGCAAACTGACAGGCTCACCTTTAAACTCGTCATCTTTCTTCTTGAATCCAGAGGACATAAAACTATATAGAGGTAAGATAGATATATCGATTTTTAACATGTAGTATGCCTTCGGAAAGTATTCAGACACCTTGACTTTTTACAAATATTGTGATGTTACAGCCTTATTCTAAAATGTACACAATATTCTAAAATCTACACATAATACCCCATAATGACAAAGTGAAAACAGGTTTTAAGAAATTTTTGAAAATATATGCAGAAATACCTATTTACATAAGTATTCAGACACTTTGCTATTAGAATCTAAATTGAGCTCCGTTGCATGCTGTTTCCATTGATCATCCTTGAGATGGAGTCCACCTGTGGTAAATTCAATTAATTGGACATACTGGACAACTGTCTATAAAAGGTCCTACAGTTGACAGTGCATGTAACAGCAAAAAACAAGCCATGAGCTCCGAGACAGGATTGTGTCGAGGCACAGATCTGGGGAAGAGTACCAAAAAAGTGTCTGCAGCATTAAACGTCCTCAAGAACACAGTGCCCTCCATCATTCTTAAATGGAAGAAGTTTGTAACCACCAAGACTCTTCCTAGACCTGGCCACCCGGCTAAACTGAGCAATCGGGGGAGAAGGGCCTTGGTCAGGTAGGTGACCAAGAACCCGATGGTTACTCTTACAGAGCTCTAGAGGTCCTCTGTGGAGATGGGAGAACCTTCCAGAAGGACAACCATCTCTGCAGCACCCCACCAATCAGGCATTATGGTAGAGCGGCCAGACGGATGCCACTCCTCAGTAAAAGGCACATGATAGCCCGCTTGGAGTTAGCCAAAAGGCACCTAATGAACTCTAGGCCTGAATGCCAAGTGTCACGTCTGTAGGAAACCTGGTGCCATCCCTACGGTGAAGCATGGTGGTGGCAGCATCATGCTGTGGGGATGTTTTTCAGCGGCAGTGACTGGGAGATTAGTCAGGATCGAGATGAACAGAGCAAAGTACAGAGAGATGCTTGATGAAAATCTGCTCCAGAGTGCTCAGGACCTCAGACTGGGGTGAAGGTTCACCTTCTAACAGGACAACGACCCTAAGCACACAGCCAAGACAACGCTTTGGGACAAGTCTCTGAATGTCCTTGAGTGGCCCAGCCAGAGCCCGGACTTTAACCCGATCTAACATTTCTGGAGAGACCTGAAAATAGCTGTGCAGCAACACTCCCCATCTAACCTAAAAGAGTTTGAGAGCATCTGCAGAGAAGAATGGGAGAAACTCCCCAAATACAGGTGTTCCAAGTTTGGAGCATCATATCCAAGACTACTCCAGGCTGTATTTGCTGCCAAAGGTGCTTCAACAAAGTACTGAGTAAAGGGTCTGAATACTTATGTAAATGTGACATTTCAGTTTTTTTAATATAAATTAGCAAACATTTCTACGAACCTGTTTCTCCTTTGTCATTGTGGGGTATAGATGAATGAGGGTAAAAAAAACGTATACATTTTAGAATAAGGCTTTAACATGAGAAAATGTGACTCACCACCTGGATTTGGTTTTATGTAGCAACATTTGAAATTGAAAAAAGCTAACTAGCTAACAGTACGCTTTAGCTTGAAATTAAACCACTTTCTGTCAAAATTAGAAACGTGTAATATCTGAAAATATTGCTAGCTAGACTATCTTACCCGTACATCACCATGCATGATGGACACATCTCCCTGTCACGGATGCCATGCCACAGTTGCCATTAGTTTTGAAGATGTAATCTGGAGACGTGTTTTCTCCATCTCTTTAGCTATCATAGTCTAATTCCACGGATTTCAAAACTCGAACTTCCAGAAAGTGGAGTGCAACACAGCTCAAATAGACAGAAGCCTTCTATATGGCAGACCAATCCAAGCTCCTCTCTCGGCATGTCCAGCCTACTCATTATCTCAGCCAATCATGGCTAGTGGGAAGGTTGCTGTCTTTTTCTGTGGCTTATCCAACAATGCTCGTAATTTAACAATATTATTCGTATTTACAGATGGCACAAATGTTTGTTATTAAGGCACATGAAAGTTCACATGCTCCAGAAGGCATTTCTGCAAAAAAAACATTTTGATAAAAAACATTGAAATGGCTCCCCTGTGAAGTCGTAACTTGTGACATACGCCTAGTTTCCTGAAACGGGTCACAAATGTGGAAAAAAGTCTGAATACTTTCCGAAGGCACTGTATGCTTTTCATATTAATGCAAAATTCCTGTAATTTCCTGTTCTTAAGTAACACAGCTCTTAGTCGTGGTATATTGGTCAGATACGGTATCATAAACTCCTGAAGTGCCTTATTGCTATTATAAACTGGTTACCAACGTAATTAGAACAGTAGAAATACATGTTTTGTTATACCCGTGGTATACGGTCTGATATAACACGGCTGTCAGCTAATCAGCATTCAGGGCTCGAACCACCCAGTGGTAGGTTACGAAAGCCGACTTTTTGGATATAATGTTATTGATATGTTGGAGAAAGACCCCACTGAACAATTCAGAATCATATTTGTCTTAGTAACATTTATTTTTATAACATAAGGAAGTGGTATTTCATCAACAAGCACACTTTTACACACTCTGTGCAGAGTGGGAAACCCTACACCATACACAACACACACAGTCAGTGGCGGCAGGTGGCCTGGAGGATAGGAGTGTTGGGTCAGTAACCGAAAGGTTGCTGGATCGAATCCCCTAGCTGACAAGGTAAAAATCTGTCGTTCTGCCCCTGAACAAGGCAGTTAACCTACTGTTCCCTGGGCGCCAAAGACGTGGATGTCGATTAAGGCAGCCCCCCCCCCCCCCCCACACCTCTCTGATTCAGAGGGGTTGGGTTAAATAAGGAAGACACATTTCAGTTGAATGCATTCAGTTGTACAACTGACTAGTATCCCCCCTTTCCCCATTCCTGTGCCGTTTCAGAAAGTTGCAGGAATATACGGATCACTAATGCATTTTGTTCATGTCTTATGATTAATTTGGGCACATTTTCTAAACTTCAATACATTTAGTTGATTTCCTACTAAGTTCAATACATTTTTGAATATTGTTGAATTCCGTTTTAATGTCTGGATTCTGTGATTCCATCTGTGTTTACCACAACGCAGATTTTATGGTGCCCTAATATTGTCTGGAACAATGTACTTTTCGAACACATCAAATTTCCAGAGTGGCCTCTTTTGAAGTAATTATACATTTTGTACATGGAAATTGACGTTATAGGTCATTAACCAATCACAGCCCTCCTTTGGGATTGCAGATTCAGCAAATCACCAGCAGAAGGAGTTCCCTTTTAATCAATTTTCCCACTATGTTCGTGGTGCTCATAAAATTCATCATAACTTTAAAAGTAGCTGAGAGCCCACTCTGGGAATTTGATGTGTTTGAATATGTCAAAAAACAAGCAAAATCTTAGAGTACTTTTGAGATATTCATGGATAAAATTGTATTTGAGTATAATGACACAAAGGTGTTGTGTGTCATGTATTGTTCACAGATAATTAGGTTTTACAGGAGGCATGGATACACTGAGTGTACAAAACATTAGGAAGACCTTCCTAATATTTAGTTGCACCCCTTTTGCATGGACACTACAAGGTGTCGAAAGCGTTCTACAGGGCTGCTTCCCACAGTTGTTTCAAGTTGGATGGTTGTCCTTTGGGTGGCGAACCATTCTTTATACACACAGGAAAAACCCAGCAGTGTTGCAGTTATTGATACACTCAAACTGGTACACCTGTCACCTACTACCATTTCCCATAAACGGTGTCATCACTTGAGGTTACAGGTAATTTTATGCAGCCATTTCCGCCAAGCCCCCCCCCCCCAAAGGAGGGGGGGATTTGGGTGTCACGCTCGGGTGTATAGATGGACCAAGGCGCAGCGCAGTGGATGTTCGACATCGATATTTATTAAACAAACTAGACTTGATGTGAACACAAAATAACAACGTAATATAAACGTGAACACACTTACATGGGTGACGATCAGATAATGAACCACACCTAGGGTGGTTCATGATGACTCCCAAATGTATTCGTCCTAACCAATGAGACATTTCAAACTTTCCCCCATTTAACTTAGATATAGCAAACGCTTTCAGGTTAATTAAAAGTGTAATTTCCCAAACAGCAGTCACTTAAGTATTGTTTTTGCAAGTTCATTAAAAGCACAACTTCCACATTACTGATCCAGTATTGGTGATTCATTGACATCCATAAACTGATTCAAATCGTCTTTGCATCTTCTAACGACTCAAAATCCAAACTTTACATCAATTTAGATAACTAATAATCATCAACATGATCAAGCTGTCAGAGGGGTTGCCATCCCTTCTCCCAAACCGAAAGGTTGATCGCTGACCTCAGCAGGGATGTAAATCCTAACTATGCTGAAGGTTTGAAATTGTTAGATCACAAGGCCATAAGTGATAAAACGGCAGAAATCGCGACCGAAGCCCTCCAAAATAAGCCAACAGGCCCAGGCCTTGTAAAGGTTCTCTCCAGTTTAGCCCTGAACTATGCCCACCAGCAGAGATGGACAGTGGCCCAACACCTCGGTGCTCAGCAGAAGCATGAGCTAGAAACAAATGTTGAAGGGACATGTGGAGAGAACCAGGAAGTTAATAACAAGAACCGGCAAAGACAAAATACTGCTAACTGAGAAGCTAAATTTGAGGACAGTCCAGCCAAATGTTCTTGCTAACACTTATGATGCAGAGCGAGCACAAGCTCTTGAAGCTACTAAAGGAACAACTCTATTTAGCCAACAGCAAATACGACGAAGTCCATGCAGAACTAGATGTATCTGACGAGTTAGGTAAAACCAAGAGCGAGCAACTTGATGCCATGCAAACAGTTCTGAATAACACCACTCAAATCAATAATGCCCTATTCCTTAACCTCCAAACTAAAGACGAGCAGCTAATGAATACAATAACCAAGTTGGATGACAAAACAGCAGAACTCATTGAAGTCGCTGATCTAATGAACGATGAGAAAACCCAGGTGATCATGTTGGAAACCATGACCTCTAAGCAAAAAGAGGACATATCCTCACTGAATCTCTCGCAGAAATCTGAGAAAGAGAACAAAGATAAGTCACCATGACTAGGCATGAAATTGCTGCAGAGCAAGACCACCAAAATTCCCTCCGTTAACGAGGTAGTCAGGGTCCACAGTGTCCCACATCCCTGTAAAGGAACAGTTACTGTAGGTGTAGATACTGACCAACAGGCTTTGCCTACAGACCCTGACAAAGACGTTGAGACGCATCGCATTGCGGCTTACCTGGTCATTCCTCTGCCATTCAGATTTGAGGACCCACTGGGTCACGAAGTACAGCAGTAAGTCTTGACAATCTACACAGGTAACGTACCACCCCTTTCTTCCAATCCACTCCACTTTGTTGGGGATATAACGAGAAAAAACAACTCTGAAGAGGCCATACCTCAAAGCAGTCTTAGAGGATTGCTTGACCTGCCTTGCACTGATTCGGGTTAGACTATTTCCCTCGTATCTCAGTCTTTGCTGGATGAACTCAGAAAGGCCGGGGACGGAACACTGCGACACTAAACTTCGAGGTTTCACTCAGGCTACCTCACCTCTTACCCAGCGTCTCTTACTAAAACGAAACTTCGAAAGCGTTTCCCTTGTCAATCCCGTGTATATGACTAGTATTGACAGGGAACAGATGCTGATTGGGACAGATTTGATTGACCGCTTGGTACCGCTGATGGATTGGAAAACCAACCAGTGTGGTCACAAATATCTATGCCCACTCCGCTGACTCGACGGCTACATGCCATACCTTATGCAGCAATGACGGTTCTTACCAGCCAATACATACCTTTGGTAAGCGGCACAATTGTCGAGGATGCCGTTCTGGCAACCTGGTCAGAGAAATCTGCTATCAGTTTGGAAATGTTCAACAACATTTCAAAAGTGACTGGCTGCCACCCCCTGGTGCTGACATTTGGGTTAGATTGTGTGTTAAAATCAACACCATACACCAAATTCTTTGGTCTTTGGTGCAACCAGCCCGACACGCCCTGACTTTCGACCGTGAGCGAATGGCGTCCGGACAGACAATCCCTGAAGCTTGCAAGGTGATAACTGAGTCCGCCGTGGTGATACGGGTGAGAACCACAGAGGTTTCAGTGAGACTGAACCTGGCACCCGTAAACCGGATGGAAGGCACCACTGCGTTCCTCCAACCCTCTCCGTGACTATTCGACTTGGGGATAACCATCCATGGGAACCCGCTGTTGGAACTAAATGCTAGATGAACTTACCTCTTGGTGGAGAACCTGAATCAAGCAGATATTTCCATTCCTTGGCACACTCAGCTAGGAACATTGATTGATCACTCCTTCCACGCCTTTGAACTTGTTGTTCCCGTGATTGGGCCTCTTCCTTCCTCCCTAGACCTATGTGGTGAGGAAGGGACGCTTTTTACTTGTCCGTCAAAGGTAATCGCAATAACTCCCGTATTGCCACTTGACGACGCATCGACATTCAGGCTGGATGTCGATTCTGACAACGAGCTGTTGATCTACTCCATCGTCACAGAGGACAAGATCACATCTCCTTCCGCATGTGAAGTGAACACTGTTGAGGTAACCGCAAATGATTCCCCCACCGCTGACAAGCCGTCTCTGTCTGATGAAGACCAGTACAATATCACTGAACCATATCCTTTGTGAGACAATACAAAATTCTGCTTGCTGCGAACGCGGCTGTACAAGAAATAATCGACTCCCTATTAGCTAAACAGATAATCAGGAAATGTAACAGTACGTACAGCGCCTCCGTGCGGCCTGTTTTGAAACCGACAGGCAAATGCCGTCTTACCATTGACTATAGACAACTCAACAAGCTGCTTCTGTTGTCTTGTTGGCCAATGGCACGGTGCACGGCTCGACCAAGAGTTGCCTATAGTGGCAAATCCAAAGTACTTCTCCACCGTTGATGTGGCGAATGGTTTCTGGACCATGACAGTCGACCCTCGTGACCAACACAAGTTGGCCTTCTCTTTCTCAAACAAGCTCTTCACATTCAGTCGTTGCCTGTTCGGGTATGCGAACTCTCCTGCAGAGTTCAACATCTTCCTCCACAAGGCAATTCAAGATGCAGCCTCCAGGGGGACAATAATCTCATGAGGAGCGAGACTTTGTTAAATCATCTCAACGAGATGGACCTCGTTCTCACCCAACTCAGGGCGGCAGGGGCTAAGTTGGCTATTATGAAAGGACAATGGTGCAGGACCAAGGTAAACTACGTTGGACTTCTGGTGGGTGCTGAAGGCCACAGTCTAACAGAATCCAACATCAAAACGCCTACAAACCTTCATGAGGTGTGTAGCTTCTTGGGAGTATGCAATTACTCCCTTCAGTTCATCGAACATTAGGCAGACTTGTCAAAACCTTTGACACGCCTTCAGAAGGACACCCTGTTCGTGTGGGATGCCTCTCACGACGAAGCTGGTGCTTCCTTGAAAAACCTGCTTTGCGTAGCACCTTGCCTGGTGTACCCAAACAAAGACAAGATGTTATTTTTGGATGTCGGTTTCTCAGAGCACTGTCAAAGTGCTGGGTTGTACCAAAAATACGACCAAGACGTGTGGTTGCTTACGCAAGCAAAACACTCAACCCCGCTGAACACAAGTACTCAGACTGGGTGGTCAAGCATTTCACCAGTTATGTCAGCAGACAAAAGGTGATCATTGAAACTTGTCACCAGCCAGTGACAAGGAGCTGTGAACACAACAGCAGGATAGCGGCTTGGCTCATGACACTGCAGAGCCATGATGTGGTAGTTAAATACTCAAAAGCGAAACCTTCCTTTGAGTGGCGCTTTGGTGTATCAACGTTGTGGCGACGATGACACCGACTCCGCACGACCCCTGTGTGCCGTAGCTCCACTGTTGCCCTCGAACCATCACTACTTCGAGGAGAACGTGTGTCTTGGCATGCCCATGCCATTTGTGGATGGCTGTTCTTACCGACATCTGGACCACTTGCAAGCCGGTGTAGGTTTGGTATGGCACAATGACAATCTGTGCAAACCACTTTACTTTCAGCTAGGCAACAAGACCAGCCACAGTGATCACACTACAAACGGTGGTGAAACATGACTTGTCAGAGCTGGCAATCTGCACCGACTCAAACTATGCGAGACTCACCTTCTTATGCCACTTTCCGTTTTGGAAACAACAGAACATGACTACTTCCAGTGGCAAAGAAGTGAAAAACAAAGAGCTCATCCTAGCTGCGATGACCTCATTACCCGACACGACATACAGGTGTATTGGAAGAAAGTCAAAGGACACTCCAAATCACCTGGCCCTGACAAACTTGGAAACGACCATGTCGACAACATGGCGAAATCGGGTGCAATTCACTGCACCCCTTGGGTGTTCGATGCTCAAGACACACCGACCACCGGGGCGTCCGTGGTGGCTGCAGTAACACGTAGCCATGTAGCACCGCGGGAAACATCTTCGCACAAACGTGTTGCTAACCCATTCATTTCTGAATGGCGATCTGGTAGCGATGCAACACCAAGATGAGTCCCTAGCCACTTTGATGGCTTTCTTGTCTGATCCTGTCAAACACCCAGTTTCCGAGCTGTCTCTGGCGGGCTCTCATTACTTCCGTTCACTGTGCGCAACAAAACAGCACCTCACACTTGTAGATGACCTTCTGGTTTATGTTTCCGGAACTGATACCACCCGAAGGTGGGTGGTTCCTAAAGCACAGAGGGGGATGATGATGATAGCTCATGCCTACGACGAACCATGTGGAGGCCATAGGGGGGTCAAGGCTACATGTGAAACATTGCGACAGGTCGCCCACTGGCCTCACATGGAACAAGACGTGGCACAGTACGTGAGGGGGTATTTAGTTTGCTGTCAGTTCCAACCCTCCAAGCCACTTCCCAGTCGCCAGGTCAACAAGTATCTCCTCACAGTGACTTGCGCATTCACAAAGTGGGTTGAGTGCCTGCCCGCCACCAATGACACAGCAGAAACCACGGCCGTGTTTTTGCTCAACCACGTTTCAGTCTTTTCACAAGCGGTAATGAACTGTTGCAGCTCTTGGGAGTCAAAGCCAAACTCCACATCGCGTACCACCCAAGGAGCTCCGGCAGGGTAGAAAGGAGCAACCAGACAATTGTCACAATCCTGAAGAAATATGTGTCAGCCAACCACAAAGGTTGGGACCTCAAACTCTCACTGGTACTGATGGTGATCAGAGCCACACGCAACCAGTCTACGGGAATATCGCCATTTGAGATGATAGCGGGCCGGCAAATGACGCTTCCACTGCATCTCCTGTACCAACCGGGAGATGTTGCCGCAGCCACTGCTTACACTGCACATCAATACGTGACGGACTTGCGAACCCACCTCCAGACTACCTTCGCGTATGCTCAAGGAAAGTTGGAAAGAAGTGCTGAAGGCGACAAGACCCATTACGACAAAAAGGCCTCACTCCAAGAGTTCGAGGTCGGGGATAAGGTGTGGTACTACATATACACCAAACCCGCGGGCGTCGCCACAAAGTTCCTGCCCCACTGGACAGGACCACACGAGAATGTGCTAAAGCTGTCACCCGTGGCTTACCGAATCAGCAAGGGTCGACAGAACACCACATTCAAGTGGGTCCACAGGAACCAAATCAAGTTGTACACTCCCCCCATGGGAATAGAAGGGGGTGCAAGCTAGCACCGAATAAATATACTTATAGCATATCAGAGGTACTAAGAACTCTTAATTACCCTCAATTGATTCCTTCCTGGAGATCAGTGCGTTGCACCTAATATTTGTAAAATATATATGTTTAATTGTTACTAGTGCCCTGCGTTGTGCTGTTAAAATTAGGAAAATCCGCTACATTCATTGTCAAACGTTTTCTTTCACAAGAAAAATTTTAAAGAACTGAAATAATTAAACAAGATCTCTAATTGGGGCTGACTGGACCACTCAGGCAGTTCGCCCAACTCCAAAAGTTCAGTCACCAAGGCAGAACTAGCAGAACCTAGGCGAGAAAAACGATTCATCGGGCCCTACTCTCAGTAGGTGCAGCCGTAGGGTCTCTATTTGCTCTAGGTACCACTGCCGTTAACGCAGTCAGTCTAGCCACAGTCATGAGAAATGTTAGGGAGATTACTGAAGAGATGCCCCTTATCCAGCAACAGATGAAATCACAGGCACTCAGATTGCAGCATGTGGGGAAAGTCTCTCCAAGACACTATTTTGGAGGTGAACACTAACGCTACTCCTGAACAAAACCCTCCTGTCGGTAGGAAAGCTAGTCGAGGTATTGAACCACGACTATGCCCATGTCCAATTGGTTAGATTGTTGTTGGAGGAGTTTCTCCGTGAGGTTAGCTCTTCTATGGACCACTTGGCCATGAATAGAATCCCCTCATATCTAGTGCTTTCAATGGGGCACAACATACTGATTTTTGCTGATGCTGCCGGTTGTTGAACTGGAAAATATCTATAGATTGAAAACAGTTCTAAACGTATAATTTTGGCATGACAACACCCATGTGAAAATCACAACACCCCCAGTTGTAACTTATCAGGAACACAATCCAGATTTCTGCCTCACCCCTAACCTGTTAATGTGTACTCTAACCAAAGATGTCCACTACCTTTGTCCAAGCAAACCCTTCATCAGTTATAACACTGAGCGTCTTTGTGGTCTTAAGCCTATCACCAGCGAAGAACTCTGTAGAGCCAAACTAACAGCAAGGGATGGGGTCACCACCACACAGAGGTGGTAGGGAATCAATGGCTGGTTAACACCCCATTCACGTCCGCCATTATGACTTACGAAAGCAATGATTCAACCACCCATCTGAACCTCCCCAATCAGACTGTTTTTGTTAAGGTACCAGAGGGGGCGATTGTCCACATAGACAACCTAGCTCTATACCAACTTCCCAATGACAGGATAGACACAAGATATTGAGATGCCTGACGCTTTTGCTAAGCGTTCCCTTGAGTTACCACTAACCATTCAAATTCAGTATGAGGGACCAATGACTGTTGATCTCAGCGTACTGAATGAGGCACTTTTAGTTGACCCAACTGACTATAATCCCAAAGATTGGTCGGTCACCCGCTCTTAGACGGTGCCGGACAGTATCCTGACTGTTACCATTATCCTTGGTCTTATGTCCATTGGCGTGTGCACCTACTACGTACACAGGCGCACACGCGCAATGGAAGATCTAATAAGGTCTTATGCTAGGATCACCAGCGGGACGGTAACAATCCCGATTTACGGAAAATTGGCAATAGATCCCGAAACCCTGTTGGAGGGCCCATCCACTGCATCGACTGTCTCTTCTCCAGAGTTTGCTAGGTCAGCCCTGTAGTGCCCCAATGTATACTCTGTTAGTCAGGTGCCATTGTAGTTAGTGCCTTAACTACCCACCATAGAGTAGAACGCCCTAAATGTGGCATTAGACAATGCCATGATATCATTTAGCCAAGGCCATGGATATACAGTGTATAGAACATAGTCCAATTAGATGATTAAGGTGTGGTAGATATATTCTATAGATCTTTTGTTTGTTTTTATAAAAATGTATTTCCATTTTTCTTTGACATTCAGGAAGTGATAGAGCCATAAACAAGTTCCCCATACAACCACCAGTTAGTGCCATCATTCCGCTCCTCTGGGGAAGAAATGTAATCATTTATTGTCTGAGTGTTGTGCGTTGTTAACATCTGCCTAAGTTACTGCCTAGATCTACTAGCTGGGACATCCGGACGACGGGTCCGGAACAGCGATCCACAACCCGGGCCTCCCCTGGTCACTCTCCTGGAGGGTAGGCAACTTGCAGAAATCCGACCAGGTTAAAACTACCAGAGGAAAACTGCTACGTTGATCCACCAACCAGAACTTCCTGTAGTCATTCTAATGGTGGGTTGCAACATGCCGACTCCTGCCAAGATTGAACCCCCAAAACGGGGACTGTCATGACTTGAGGTTACAGGTCATTTGATGGACCCATTTCTGCCAAGCTCTTCTCCCCCCCAAAGGAGGGGGGATTGAGTGGATTGGAGTGGTGAAAGGGGGAGCTTTGACATGACCAGACTTTCTCTCACTTTCTCTCTCACAGGAAAAGAGAGGAGGAGGGAAAATACCCAGTTTATGACCCTTTGTCCTTAGACTCAATGGAGCCAAAACTTTATGCCCATGAAACAAGACATTGGGAACATGATTAATTGTATTATGTGTATTGAAAATGAGGACTCTTGGCATATGGATATGAATGTCGATTCTGTGATGTCATTAAAGTTTAAATGAAGGTGTGATTACGAAAACATTGGAACTTTAAGGGTTTCCAAACTGTCTATATGATGTCTACATTCGTTACGGTTGGTAAGAAATATCCAGATTAAATAGAATGTTTTTGTGATGATAAAACTGTGAATTTAGCTGTTTACACAAGATCAAAGTAATTCTAATGCCTTGCTTGCCCAAGCCACGCTCAGGGAAATCAGATAAGAAGGTCGTAAACGACAGAAACGCCCTCTTCTGCCGAAAAGGTATAAAACCTGTGAGATTCAAATCTTCTCTCTTGACTCGAGGACATTCGTGCTGCAGCCGGAGGTCTACGATAAGTCACGACCTCCACAAAAAGACAACACGTGGTTCCCACGGAGGAACTCTGAAACAATCAACGCTACGGCCAACGACTGTATTTAAGAAGGTGTATTCGAGCAGAACCACCCCGTTATTCTCTCAAAAGTCATCACTTGTCTATACTGACCACATCCCCAAGCTGTGGGGAATCGACACGGCTGATAAGCCGTCTCCAGGAATGAGTCCTATAGGAAGCAGACACCGAATGAAAGGACATTGTGACATCTTGTGGACAATCAGAGACTTGCACCAGAGACCGGTACCCATCAGAGGGGGTGCAAGCCAGCACCGAACAGAGGGAATCAGCGCACAAGTAAATACATGCATTATATTCTGACCAATGAGCGTGGCAGTGTGGGCAAGGTATTAAAGCTAGGCTCAGCGTAGTTTCCAAATGTATTGAATTTTGTTGCTTTGTCTATTTCTACCTACCACTGTCTCTCTCTAGCCCGTGTAATATTGAGCAGATCCGCTAGGAACCTGTTATCTTATTAAGTGCATTGTATTAGAACCAATTTTCTATAACCATTACTTTGTATCCTGTATTATCATTTAGTTAGGAAATAAATCATTAAACCAATTTGTGTATAAGGAAGGATCAGTTTGCGCTGTGGTTTGTGCAGATTGACAGACTCATGACCGTTCTAGGACGAGATTGAGGAGGCAACATTAATTAAATAAGGTGCTGTTATATATCGGAAGATAGGACAAACATTTGAGTTAAATTCTGAGAGTAGCAACTCAGCAGAATACATTTATCTCCGTGGTGCCCCAGGAATCCTAATGAGCTAATTATTGCAGGATTAATTTAATCCAATAATTAGACTAGTAGGTAATTATTCGATAAATAGCAGTCACCACTTTAATGATAAGACAAAGTTACGACAACGGCAAATACATATTTTGTTTTGCCCATTCACCCTCTGAATGGCACACATACACAATCCATGTCTCAAGGCTTAAAAATCCTTCTTTAACCCATCTCCTCCCATTCATCTACACTGATTGAAGTGGATTTAACAGGTGACATCAAAAAGGGAACATAGCTTTCACCAGGTCAGTCTGTCACGGAAAGAGCAGGTGTTCCTAATGTTTCGTACACTCAGTATAGGTCTAAAAAGGGCCTAAAATGTCCACTTTCAGCATGATTTTCTGAAAAATGGTTTGTGTTACATATGTATAGGTCTAAGCATGCCATGCTGGCATGGAATCGACCATGTTTCTTATTGGGATTCTGTGCTTAGCTGTAGGAACTTGTAAGCCCAGTCTCCGTGCTGGCAGTAGAAGCCCTAGTGATTTGTAGTAATCAGTCTGCAATGAGCTATGACTCATCCATACAGTCACACAGCACAGACACACTTCCTCTAATGCTATCTGTCAATATAAACGGTCTCTTTCACTGAACTTTCTCTCTCTGTCTGGTTGGCAATCGTGCCCCCCCTCATCAGCCCTCGATCGCTCTCTCTCTCTCTCTCTCTCTCTCTCTCTCTCTCTCATTGAACTTGCTCTTCCTCGCTCCCTCTCTATCACTTGTTGGCACTCACTCACTCTCCTTCTCTCTTCCCCCTGTTCTTTCACTCTGTTCCTTTCATTCTCTCTCTGCCCTTCTGTCTTTTTTCTTTTTGTCCACCCTTTCTTCCCCCCTTCTCTTTCTCTTCCCCCCTCTCCTCATCTCCCTCTCAAATGTCCTGTCTTCCTCAGTGATCCTCTGTCTGTCTGCCTGTGTCTGTTGTCTCTGTCAGTTACTCTCTGTCATTTCCTGTCAGTTAAGTGTGTTGCCCACAGCGACAGACAGTGATGTCATTAGATCACCTGTCACCTCAGATGCTTGTCACAGAGTAACCTCATGTCACCCCTCCACAGCCATCCAAAATGGCACCATATGCCCTATATAGTACACTACTTTTGACACCCTATTCCATTGCCATTTTAGATGCTGTGGACCCAGGGCACATGATATGTAGAAGGCAGATATAGGGTGTATTGCTGGTTTGTGGACACAAACACACTCAACCCACTGTCTATGTGGACACATACTATCAACCTTCTTTATACATACTGCCCTACCAAGCAGAAAGGCAGTAACTGCTCATTTGGCTGAATTTTTTTTAGTCATTTTTGCTACATTAAATACATGCTTAATCATGTGGACAAGTATCCTGCCTCTTTTGTATTGGGTTTTGGAGAAAATGGTGGTCATGTTACCAGTAACTGCATAAAGTTACTGTGAAACCAAGGTAAATAAAAGCAATCTTTCTCAGTTCCACGCAATGAGCAGTTACTGCCTTTTTGCTTGTTAGGGCAGCATAGGCAGGCCAATTCTGATATTTTTTTCCCCACTAATGGGTCTTTTGACCACTAATTGAAACTAATTGATCTTTTCAAGTCAGATCTTTTTCAGAGCTGATGTGATTGGTCAAAAGAACAATTAGTTTATAAAAAATGTAACTCCCTGTGTAAACACAGCCATAGAGATGGAAAAACACTGGAAGCAGGAAAAAACAGCCGATCACATTCTACTGTAATATACATACGGAAATCCCACTATTTTACAGTGCCAGCTTTTTTTATACCAACTTTTTTGTAGATCTGAAAAGGCTAGGGGGTAAAAAATATTATTTATTAAATCCCACCTGGAGACCTAGTCATGGTTCCTGTATTTTCACGGACCCTGTAACCAACGGGTAACATACCACATCTTCTGAAATAGGTATAAGCTACAGTTGTGTTGAGACAGAATTGGTATCACACTAAGGAGTAGACTAGAGTATCAGGGGAGAATATCCCATTACTACTGCTGCTGCTGTGGAGCAGTCTTCTTTTCATTTCCTTGGAGACTAATTAAAATGCGACACACAACAGATGTTTCTTAACTAAGCTAAGTCATAAAGAGAGACTGCATAAATAACCCTGCTGCACTTTGTTTTCGACTGTTCTGTGAAACCACACACACTGCTCTGTTGTTTTCCACAGTGTTTCCCCAGAGAGTTGGGTTGTAATTACGTTTAAAAGACTCCTTGTCATCATAATACCGGTGCTCTACAATGAATGATGGCAAATTAATCTGTCTTTAGTTAGATTTTGTTATTTTTCATTCATGTTTCTTTGGTCCCAACTTTGCATTATTGATAAGTTGTTTAATTAAGTCACTGTATTTTTTATGTATACTATGTTGTGTTTTGAATAACTAATATGACATTTTTAAGATGTGAACGACTGTTATGCCCCTACAATCCCGCTTTGCATTTCTTGAACGTGGCCCCCATTTACGTCACTGAATGCTACAATATTAAAGGACTCATCTGCTATTGGGTGACCGCTTTGCAAATCTGAATCCCAGATTGCCCCTTTAATATATCAGATACGTCTTCATCAGAGGAGTTGATATTGAAACTGATGTTGTTATTATTGCTGGCTCTGTGAAAAGATTTGTAGAACTTGCTGAGGCCCATTTATAGTGTAGTATGCTGCTCACTGAAGGATGCCAGATCGCGTGCTGGATAGATTGCCAGTCTGCTTTTGATCCAGGGGGTGTGTGAGCCACTACGACAGAGTGTTACCGAGACACAGCACTTATTTTAGATCTGTGAGTTGTGAGTGTGTCACTGCGGGAACCATTATTGTGTGAATGAACGTGTACGCGTACGTGCATTTGTGTGTGATTGTGTGTGTGGTTGAAATCACAGGCAGAACCAAGGAGAGATGACACTTCATCAATCACTGGGGTAGAGGCTGCACCACTGTTGTCATGCTCTCACAAACAAGCTGATAAGGGCACACACACTATGTAGCCACTCTGCAGTAAATGCCATTTCACGCACAATATGACCTATAGTTAGGGCCCTGTGTTTTGGACAGTCATGTGACATTACCTTGATTTGAACCTTTATTTAAGGCTTTTTCATCAAACTGTCCCCTTTTCTATTTATGTCAGATGGTCCAGCACCGTCGTCAGACAATTGCTTTCATTTTTGGTGAAAATTGCTTTCAATTGCTTTCATTTTCTGAATATTTACATGCTATTTTCACATGGAGAGGAAAGCAAACCAAATATGCCAAGTGTCACCCATCGATAGAAGTCCAGTGAGAGGGAGAGAGGGGGAAAATGAGAGAGGGGTGGGATGGAGGGAAGTGCATTGTTTGCAGCATATGGAGGGTGTCAATCAGTTGTCGGGGTGAACACAGGGGAATAATGCTGATCACTCCCGGTGGTGGGGAGCACGGTAAATATGCTGGCACTACTAGTCTGACCCCACCAGATGATTAATCTATGGCGCACAACAGTTGCGGTCCAACCTGTGACTCAGAATATCTTGCTCCCCGCCCCACTTCAACCGAGCTTACCAGAGTAATAGGTGACTTTAGTCACTTATTTTAAAGCAAGCGTTTTGGATATTTACTGTAATTGTGGGTGTATACTGTATCTTCTGTTGCTGTGGTGATGTAAATATAAATGGTGGTTATTGCGTCTTTAAGATGTACAAGGTCCATGTCCCAAAATGGCCCTATGTTACCTATGGGCCCATAGGGCTCTCGTCAAAAGTAGTGCACTATGTAGGGAATAGGGTGCCATTTGGGACAAAGCCAGTGAGTTACAGTAGTAGGCCTACCTGCAGGGGTCTGAGGGAGCCACTAGGGACACTGGCTATTTCAGAGGCAACAAAGACACAGAACAAAGACACAGATCGACAAGCTACATTGCTCACCATTATTCCCCTGTGATGACGAGTGCTGTACGCAGGAACATATGAGAGAGGGAGCGAGAGTTATTTTTGGGAGATACCAATTAAATTAGTGAGCCAGGGATTTGCTGTGGCGGTGGCGCTGTGACTTAATGGGAACTGGGTTCACTTCCTGTCCTAAGTGTCCTGATCCCAATTACAGTCCACATTACACATGACAGAGCCAACGCAGACTACTATGGGACGCTGCACTCCACAGACAGACACACTGACTATTACACAGTGAAACTAGACTACTGTGGGACACTCCCTCCACTCCACTGTCACTACTAACCTAGAGCTGTGTGTCGTCAAGAGAGCGAGACAGAGAAGAGGAAAACTGTCTGACTTTGATATTGTTGTTATAGACTTGACTCACTGAAACAATGTAGAATAGCCTGGTGAACATAGCTGCCTGACAGTCATGTTCTCTAGAGGCAGTGACAGATCGAGCACTGTAAGGGGCTGGGCTGGGGTTGTGCGTGTGCGTGTGCGTGCATCCATCCATCCATCCATCCATCCAAGTGTGTGTGTCAGTGTGCACCCCTCATAAAGCCCTGTTTTGGGTCTCTGAGGGTGACCCTTATTTTTGACAGATCTGACAGTCGCTAACAGTAGACGACCCCCCTCTCACCCCTCCCAACTCCCCTAAAATGATCAATTAGGCCCAGCCTCATGTACTCTGCCAGCACTCAGGGTAGGCCTGAGCGAGCAGCACAGACCTTTTAAGACACTCATTTGGCAAGACTGATGGACGGATGCACAGCCCTTGAGCACATTTGATTACTGAGCGCCTGGAGGGGGAGGGAGAAGGACTTCTCTCGTCCACAAGAAGCAATTTTGGATCAAGGTCTGAGGAGTGAAAAATACGCTATTGGGTATTAAAGATGACGAGTTATCGATTTTAGAGGCTGAGACGCGCTGGCCATTTGTAACAGCCAAGCAATATGGTTTGATTTGAGCATTAGCAGAATGCTACTAGCGTAGCGCTCAGAGGCATATTGGACTAACAAAACACAAACACCCACTGGTTTGACCCTGTCTGGCTGGCTGGTGGTCTGTGTGGGTGTTCTAAATATGCACACAGACAGTACTTGTTCTAAATGGCACCATAATCCCTATATTGTTCACTACTTTTGACCAGGGAATTCCTAAATAGGGAATAGGCTGCCATTTGTGATGCACCCAGACAGAGTAGGCTAATACACTTTCTCACAGCTGACAGACATGGTTTTATGATAATACAGTCAAAGTTCCAAATCAATACAGTAAACAATACACATTACCTGTTCTCTCATTGTCTTTCTCTCTACTGTGTGCTGGTCGAACTGACAATGATCTGACTGTATGTAAGAAGTGGAAACACTCATCCGCTCTTCAGGGATGAGTGTGTGTGTGTGTGGGGGGGGGGGGGGGGGGGGCTGTCAGGACATGCATCACACAGTCACAGTCACACCACACCCCAGGCATACCATGGGTCCTGGTCAAATGTAGTGCACTGTATAGGGAAAAGGGTGACATTTGGGATACAGACATAGACTGGAGTTTTGTAGTGATGGACAGAGTTGGGGACAGTGATATATCATATCTCAATGTTACACAAACTGAGATAAACTTAGATAATACCCAACATTTCATATATTGCCAAATCAGTGATATAAGTAATTTAGACTTTTGGAATAAGAGAGAAACTTGAATATGTCAGGCTTGACTAGTACAAACCAGCTTCTCACCCATCGTCTGTCAGTGTTATTGCATCATAGGTCGTACTGTGTGTGAATGACGTGTGTGTGTCTACATACCTGTCTGCGTGAGTGAGTATGTACATGCATGTGTGTGTGGCTTTTATTAGCATGTGTGTGAAAGCATGACAACAGTGGGGCACCCTACTACAGTAATTGATGAAGCGCCATGTCTCCCTGGTATGCTTCTCTAAGATCCCACTCTCTGCCCTACCATGTGCGTGCATGTGTGTGCTCAGCGCTCCTGGCCAGTGGACCCTACAAGGTTGTGAGGTGAGGTTTTGTGTATGTTATAAATAAACATACACAATGTAATCATGTATGTCAAAGTGTGTCAAATATGTAAGTTCTGGGGACATCCTAACGACTCACATTTGTTTACAGGCTATCACCTGTGAAACTTCATGTGAAATATCACCACATGTGAAGTGTTCCAAACATCTGCATTGACCCTTTTATTGTATTTTTATTTTTGCATTGACTATATGCACACTCACAGGACTCTACACACTCACTCACACACACTCACACTGACACGCCAACACACACACACACACACACACTTAATTTACTCATACACACATGATGCACACACATTCATACTGACTCTACACACACATGCACACACACTCACATAAAATCATCAATCTATACTCTGCTGCTACTCTTGATGCCTAGTCACCTTACCCCTATACAGTATCTACTGTACCTCTATCACTCCAGTATCCCTGTACGTTGTAAATATGATATTGGAAGTGACCCTGTACATAGATTACTTACTTTGTCATATTTTTCTTATTTCTACTTCTTGTGTTTTTGTTCTACTTTGTTTTATAGAACTATATATGTATATTGATTAGTGCATTGTTGGGAAAAGAGCTTGCAAGAAAGGCATTTCACTGTACTCGTGCACCTGACAATAAAACTTGAAACTGGGTAATGACACGTTGTGCCTTGTTCCTTTCCCCCCTGGGATAGGTTCTATCAGTCATGGGACAGGAACATAGTCTGTGTCTCAAATGGCACCCTATTCCCTATATAGTGCACTACTTTTGATCAGGGCCCATGGGGAAACCCATAGGACTAGGTTAAAAAGTAGTCCACTATATATGGAATAGGTTGCAGCCAAAGGGGGAGGGGAACTGTGCTTTATCTCGCTTTCTCTCTCTCTCTCTCTCTCTCTCTCTCTCTCTCTCTCTCTCTCTCGCTCTTTCTCTCTCTCTCTCTCTCTCTAGCTCTCGCTCGCTCATTCTCTCTTTTCACCATAAGAATATCCCCAGAGGTTTTTGTTCTTCTTTAATCTTTAAAATCAGCCAATTTCGCTCTACTCTACAGTAGTAGTACAGCGCTAGTCGTCCACCCAGAGAGAGATCTTAGTGGATAGGAGGTGGGGAGGCCCGGAGACTCTGGAGCTTTAAACAATTCACGGTTCATCTCAAGGTCAATCAGCCCAGCACCAACTCCACCTGCTACACTTACCTGGAGAGAGAGAAGGAGAGGCTCCACCAGCTGCTGATTCACCCAGAGAGTGTGAGAGAGAGAAGAGTGACTTAAATGCAAAAGTGCGGTTTAAAATCACAAAATGGCTAGCTAGTAACCAAGAGGATGATTAGCAATATGTGTCTTCTGGCTCTGGCCTTAAAATTAGCCGTGCAAGCCAACCATAGAAATGGGATGATGCTAGACATGAAGCTTAGCAAATCAGTTAGTTTGTAAACCTGGTGACAGTCATTATTTAGCCCCTCAAAGTAACCTGGGATTTCAATACAAATGTAAGGAGGCTTATTTTGACTGTGTGCTGGGAGGAGTGTTAAGAGAGCTGTAATATGGGGTGAGTTAGTTCCAGTATAGAGTGAAGAAGCCATTATCTAGGCTTTGTGATGTGTGAGGGCTACAGAGAGATATTCTGTACTGTACTGTAACCTGGGGTAGGTTAGCTTAGCTCGCTAGCTCCAAACTGAAGCTAGTTTAAAGAGTCACACACAGCTTTAACAGATGACAACTGTAATGAATAAGTAGAGAGAGAAAAAGCCCTTATCTACGATGTGTGCTGTGTGGGGGCTACAGAGACTCTGGGTGTTTCTCAATATGCATAATACCGCGCTCCATATACAGTGGGGAGAACAAGTATTTGATACACTGCCGATTTTGCAGGTTTTCCTACTTACAAAGCATGTAGAGGTCTGTAATTTTTATCATAGGTACACTTCAACTGTGAGAGACGGAATCTAAAACAAAAATCCAGAAAATCACATTGTATGATTTTTAAATTATTAATTTGCATTTTATTGCATGACATAAGTATTTGATCACCTACCAACCAGTAAGAATTCAGGCTCTCACAGACCTGTTAGTTTTTCTTTAAGAAGCCCTCCTGTTCTCCAGTCATTACCTGTATTAACTGCACCTGTTTGAACTCGTTACCTGTATAAAAGACACCTGTCCACACACTCAATCAAACAGACTCCAACCTCTCTACAATGGCCAAGACCAGAGAGCAGTGTAAGGACATCCGGGATAAAATTGTAGACCTGCACAAGGCTGGGATGGGCTACAGGACAATAGGCAAGCAGCTTGGTGAGAAGGCAACAACTGTTGGCGCAATTATTAGAAAATGGAAGAAGTTCAAGATGACTGTCAATCTCCCTCGGTCTGGGGCACCATGCAAGATCTCACCTCGTGGGGCATCAATGATCATGAGGAAGGTGAGGGATCAGCCCAGAACTACACGGCAGGACCTGGTCAATGACCTGAAGAGAGCTGGGACCACAGTCTCAAAGAAAACCATTAGTAACACACTACGCCGT
The DNA here is from genome assembly GCA_023634145.1 of Thymallus thymallus. NCBI lineage: Eukaryota > Metazoa > Chordata > Actinopteri > Salmoniformes > Salmonidae > Thymallus > Thymallus thymallus. The sequence goes on from CM042418.1 coordinate 13,883,230, forward strand.
CATGGATTAAAATCCTGCAGCGCACGCAAGGTCCCCCTGCTCAAGCCAGCGCATGTCCAGGCCCGTCTGAAGTTTGCCAATGACCATCTGGATGATCCAGAGGAGGAATGGGAGAAGGTCATGTGGTCTGATGAGACAAAAATATAGCTTTTTGGTCTAAACTCCACTCGCCGTGAAGAAGAAGGATGAGTACAACCCCAAGAACACCATCCCAACCGTGAAGCATGGAGGTGGAAACATCATTCTTTGGGGATGCTTTTCTGCAAAGGGAACAGGATGACTGCACCGTATTGAGGGGAGGATGGATGGGGCCATGTATCGCGAGATCTTGGCCAACAACCTCCTTCCCTCAGTAAGAGCATTGAAGATGGGTCGTGGCAGTGTCTTCCAGCATGACAACGACCCGAAACACACAGCCAGGGCAACTAAGGAGTGGCTCCGTAAGAAGCATCTCAAGGTCCTGGAGTGGCCTAGCCAGTCTCCAGACCTGAACCCAATAGAAAATCTTTGGAGGGAGCTGAAAGTCCATATTGCCCAGCGACAGCCCCGAAACCTGAAGGATCTGGAGAAGGTCTGTATGGAGGAGTGGGCCAAAATCCCTGCTGCAGTGTGTGCAAACCTGGTCAAGAACTACAGGAAACGTATGATCTCTGTAATTGCAAACAAAGGTTTCTGTTCCAAATATTAAGTTCTGCTTTTCTGATGTATCAAATACTTATGTCATGCAATAAAATGCAAATTAATTACTTAAAAATCATACAATGTGATTTTCTGGATTTTTGTTTTAGATTCCGTCACTCACAGTTGAAGAGTACCTATGATAAAAATGACAGACTTCTACATGCTTTGTAAGTGGGAAAACCTGCAAAATCGGCAGTGTATCAAATACTTGTTCTCCCCACTGTATATAGTCAAATCTAGAAGTGACAAAAGCATGGATTAGCTTTTCTGCATAATTTGTGGACGAAAAGTTAGATTTTTGCAATGTTACGAAGATGGAAAAATGACTACCTGTCAGCCATTTGCCAAGCTGATCCAAGGCCTTAGATCCTCAACAAGTCATGACAGCTGTTTTCCTAAAGAAGTTAAAATCCGTTTTGTGTCCTTGCCACAATATCATCTCGGCCCTACTAAATAGTAAAGGCAAAAGTTAGCCCCATTTAAACATCACACAGTGTCTTGTTAAGGCTCCCTAACCCCCACTATAGTGTATTCATAAGGTCTTATACATATTCACACATAGGCACATTAAGGTGCTGTATATGCACACAAACACATGTTTAGCTCCTTCTTTGCTGGTATTTTATTTATGAAAGGTTTGGGACATTCCCCCGTGGTGTAGTGTGGCCCCAGACATACGTGTGTGTTTGTGTGTGTGCAAGTGTGTGTGAGTACACAGAACGTTAATCTGGAGTTAGTGTAGGGACGGCAGCACGGTCACATCACAGGAAGACTGTGATTACGGCTGTGTCCCATATGGCTGCCTTTCCCTTTATAGTGCACTCTAAAGGGAATAGGGTGCTATTTAGCACGCAGCCAGGCTTTTCATCTCTCTGCAGGGGAAAGCCCATCAGCCAGACATCTCTACTGCTGAGGAAAGAAGCAGCTGTGGGAAGGGACCAAGCTCACTTGGTCGATCAGTGTGCATGTGTGCATTTATGCACATGGGTGTTTGTGTGTATTGGCCACGCATGTGTGAACATAGAATTACATATAGAATTTATAGAATCTCTATGTGTGTGCATGTGTGTATATCCATTTCTCTGAGCTGGTCTATTTAAGGTGCTGAGGCATACTCTGTAGAATAAACCATTGGGAGAGGGAGGTTGTAAATCCCCAGGCTGTGCTCCATGATGAAATATCTGCCGGCTGGTCTCTCCCTGCTCTTATACCACCTGGATTGATGGTTCCCAGATACTAGCTGTTAGCCCTGGGATGGGTTACATTTAGTATATGTCCCTCACACACACACTGCACACTCTGCAGCCCTGTCCCAATACTTTGAAAATGTATCCTTCCTTTTACACCTGGTTTCTGTTGTGTGTGAAAAGGACTGAAGACGAATGGTAAATTCACTAGGCATTAAAGAGATGCTCTGGTACTTTTATATACTTTTTAGCCAGTAGTTCTGAAAGTACTGTCGTGACGTGACTTTCATTAATTGGATGACAGTTGATTCGATAAATAACAAAATTGGTTTAATTGTTACTTTAACGATTAAATTGATCATGTAACAATTAACTGATGAGGATTTGGGGAACCACGGAAGAAGTTTATTAAAGAGTTACCATCTCCCGAATTAAACTCTAAAGGTCTTTACCTGTCACATCCATAAAACAGTCAACGTATTAAATCAAAATCCTTTTATCATGTCATCATTCTGAACGTTGTATACTCCTTGCATCTGCGAAAACCCCAGCCTTACTCATTATTTAGTGCTACACAAATTGTTTGTTATTTACTAGCTAACTAAATAATAACACAGAATAAACATACATACCTAATACAAGAGAAAAAGTCCCTAGCGGACTAACAAAAACATTACTGCTTATTTACAAATAGATGGAGGGGTAGAGAGAGAGAAGGAGAGAGAGAAAGAGGTACACACGTTGGTACATTTATGAACTACTCTCACAGTCATTATTTACTTTGCACACAAACCACCGCCCGTTTGGAGTAAGAAATCATGAATGTATTTACGTGTGAATGCCTTCGTTCATCATCTATCTCTGTTGAAACCAAGCCTTCTTGAAAAGGGGTTTGGTTGGGTCTCCTGTGGGTTTATGGAGCTGATTGTCCACAAGAGGTCACAATGTCCTTCTTCTTAGTTGTCTGGTCTCCAGTGGGGTGTTTCCTCAGATGGGAGTTTTCTCCTTTGTGTGGATAAACAGAGTTTGAACCACTTCAACATTTCACGTGTAGCGACCGCTCCATGGTCTAAAGGTTGATTTCTCTTCCAAGCCTTTATGCACTTGTTCAAAAGGGGCGTTCCGTTATGCTGACAAGCTCTCTGACCTCACTCGGGGCGTGGCTACTTGTACTTGTACAAAGTTATCAAAAGCAATTATCTTAATAGAAAACTAAAATCAAATTCCTATCTTAACAAAAATACTTTCATAATTTTTCATATTGGATGAAAACTTGACAGATAAAGGGGATATACTTTTCAAGTTATTTCCGTTATACCATTTTTATAAAAACATTATGACATCACAAAATAGACATGAGTTTTCCATAGACCATATCTCATCATTCCCCACATTCTACTGTTAGAAATATTGTTCCGGTATTCACTTTTTGGGCGGCAAAAGTCTCTGGAGACAAAGGACATTCCTTTAGCCAATACTGGAGGGTAAAGAGAGAGTCTGCTTCTCCTTAAATTTACGACAAGACCCAGTTCACCCCTCCCCTCTTCTGTGGGTGAGAGAGGGTCTGGTTATTGTCAACCATTGCCAAGCTGATCTGAGCTATTGGATCCTCACAGGACCATCATGACAGTAACGCTCACAAGCCAAAAGTGGTCCCCGAAGATTGTGTACTGTCACATATGTACTGTCTCTCTGCTGTGTGTGCATCTTTCTAGTGGTCACACAAATGGCGAGGGGCTGAAGCTCATTGGCTAAAACTCAAATTGCTAGGGGGCTGGCCCAGGTGGGGGAAACAATTGATGTAAAACAGTAATTCTGCTCATAGATTATGCATGTATGAACTACACATTGACATCCAGCCCAAAGCGGGAGGTTTAAAAAATACTTTGTAGCGCCAAAGTTCCAGAGCATGTCTTTAACCTCACTTTTCGAGGCTAAGGCTAGGTCCGGCTAAAAATCTCTGTCCACTATTGATTAAAGATCTACAGATGTAGGATCGGAAAACAATCCTGCAGCAACAGGAAATTGGAATTATTATGTGGATAATAATTAATGTAATTGTTTTTAGGGGTTGATACATTTTAATGGCAAATCAAGTCTGAAATGTTTAAATGGAAATTAAAAACTTTAGAAGCCTTTTAAAGCCTAGAATACACAACAAGTTTGCATCATACATCTGATTCAAAGGAATCTATTCACTCCTACAGGGCTTTTAACCATATAATAGGTTTAGTCAAGCAATGGCTATAGCATCTCTCCTCCCTTAAGACCTCAAACTCTGGGTCTAACATTACTTCCACTAATAGTTCTGAACAAAAGACTGCTGCGCCCGTATTCATAAAGCTTCTCGGAGTAGGAGTCCAGATTTATGATCAGGTCCTCTCAGTCCATATAACCTCCTTCATTATGATCCTAAAGACAAAACTGATCCAAGATCAGCACTCCTACTTTGAAACACAGAGTATGGGCCCAGAGGCTGCTGATCAGCAGGGCTAGTCTGCAGCATTCTACTGGATAATTCAAGTGTAATAAGGTACAGACTGCACACACGCACTCACATATACACTCACTAATACACACATTAATAGATACTGTACATTAAATAACATGGTTGGGTCGTTCCACCAATTCAGTGCCTTTTGAGACGTGTAACTTGGTAAAACAAATTCTGTCATAAAGTCAGATACATAAAAACCTAGTTTCTCGTTCTAAAAAAAATAAAGACTATAGTGCCTACTAAGTGCCATATAAGTTAACAGGGTTGACGATTTCTTCTTAAATCATCCTTGAATCCCCTTGTGACAGGGGCAATGGAAACTTGTTGTGTGCAACAGGAAAGGGCAATTGAACGCAAGCTTCACAAAAAAAAGGAAATTGTTAAAACATTTCTATCTGTCAGGTCCTGACCGTAGGGAGGCCTCTGGCTTCTCTATGTTTGTCACGGTCAGGGCCTGACAGGAGAGTTCTAGGCAAACTCTATGGTACATTTTGTGTTTGGTCCCCAATTAGAGGCAGATGCGATGCGATGCGATGCGTTGTCTCTAATTGGGGATCCTATTTAAGGTACTTGCTTTCCCACCTGTGTTTGTGGGATATTGTTGTGTATAGGTTATTTTGAACTCACTCACTCACTCACTCACTCACTCACTCACTCACTCACTCACTCACTCACTCACGTTGCGGTTGCGCACTTTTGTTCTGGTTTATTATTTTTTGGTTCCTCAAATAAAGATGAACTACTACAGCGCTGCGCCTTGGTTCTTGCTTACACCCAGCCGTGACACTATCCTGTCTACCTATGGGTAACAGGTTTGACCTGTTATGCTCAACCTGCTCAGTTTTACACCGCAAAACACCAGAAAATGTACTAAAATAGTAGAACCAGCTCACCTGCTCTATGATTTGACTGTTAGATGTTCAATGTTTCTTTTGAATAAAATACTGTATTTAAAAAGGAATAGTTTCAACATATTAAAACGAGAGTTCATTTCATGTAACAGGGTTGACCTTAAAATAAGGGACAGATGTAAATTAATCACTAATTACATTACAGACTACATTACAGACTAATACATTTTTATTTTATTTCACCTTTATTTAACCAAGTAGGTCAGTTGAGAACAAGTTCTCATTTGCAACTGCGACCTGGCCAAGACAAAGCAAGGCAATGCGACAAAAAACAACACAGAGTTACACATGGGAAATAACTAATAAATAAATAGAGCAACAAAATAACTAGGGCTTTATAATGGTGGTGTCCTGTCTCAGGACAGTCTGAACACAGCTGTGTCCAGTATGAAGGCAACTCAAAGGGATATTTAATGTCTGCTTTTTTTTATTTTTTTTATACCCATCTACCAATAGGTGCCCTTGAGGAACTACTATACATCTAACTTCCTTCCTACTGGGCACAGAGACACTCCCTCTTTTACGCTGCTGCTACTCTCTGTTTATTATTTATTTATAGTCACTTTAACTCTACCTACATGTACATATTACCTCAATTACCTCAACTAACCTGTGCCCCCGTATATTGGCTCTGTACCGGTATTTTTTACTTATCTATTTTTTACTTAACACTTATTTTTCTTAACTGCATTGTTGGTTAAGGGCTTGTAAGTATGCTTTTTACTGTAAGGTCTACACCTGTTGTAATCGGCGCATGTGACAAATACAATTTGATTTGATCTGACTCTGGGGAAACAGGTAAAGAGCCTCATTGCTAAAATCCCAAAGTATGCCTTTAATCTAATGGGACATATGTGTATATTACCGTGCTCATTTAGCCTCATGGCCTTTCTGCACTGTTACTGAGCTATCATCCAGGGCTAACCTATCATCCCAAGCTACACTATCATCCATTTAACCCCTCAGTGCTAGGCATTAAGCAATAGGGAGCCTCACTAAAATGGGTCAAAGTTGCTACCTGGGTCAAACGCAGGCATACAAACACACACACACTCATGCCCACACACTCATGCCCACACACACACACACACACTCTCTCACGCACACACACACACACACACACACACACATGGTTGGACCCCACCCCTCCCATCGCAGGTTGCATTCACCATCACTGCAGTACTAATATGTGCTCTATACTAGCTGGATTTCGAAGATTATGTTGCACTATGTGGCTTTTCATTGGGGAGAAATAATCCAATTCATTCAATTATAGATCTCTGTAGATAGATAAAAGTAACTGGATGGATATAAAAAGATGAGGGAGGGTTGGTTTTGTGTGTGTGTGTGTGTGTGTGTGTGTGTGTGTGTGTGTGTGGATGTGTGGATGTGTGGATCAATAGAAGCTGTGTAAGAGTTACCCTGAGCACAGTAAATACTAGAGGAGAGATGTGTGTGTGAATAATTTACTATCTTACCCTGTCTCTCACCTTTCTACTAGCCCCATAAGAATCTGGCTAGTACACAGACAGATCGCTCAAGATCCAAGGCGAAATTTGACTACCGTCCAGGTACCCAGCACGTTGGGAGATGACTGCAAAACCAGCCACTAGGGGCAACAGTGAGTGCTATTAACATCAAGTGGGGCTTGCGGTTTGTTGCTAGTGCGGATGGGCGTAAGCAGCAAACGCCGGCTCCGAGGGTTGCTTGTTAAATCAGTGCTAGGCACACTTTAATTAAACATTTGTTTTATCCCTATCCTAAACCCTAATTAATGCCTGAACTTAACCATCAAGTAGTTTTTGTTTTAACCCTATCCCAGCTTATGGACAAACGTTGGATATTCTGAAGTGAGACTGTGCGAGCTTGTTGCTAGTGCAACCACCCAGTGTTGTAGCTGAGTCACTAAGCCTAGAGTACAAGTCGAGTCCCAAGTCCCCTGTTCTCGAGTCCGAGTCGTTTCACAAGTCACTATGGCTGAAATCCGAGTCACCAATAGTCGAGTCACGAGTCCATCAATTTATAGTGGTCTTACTATGCAATTGTTTCTAGTCCCCACCAGATGGTGGTATATCTCCAACTCATTTACTAATCATCACTACCTCACAAGTTCTACTCAATACCTGTTTTTCACTACTTATTTAGTACATAAAGTAATGGTAAGTCAGGCTCTCAGCTACTTTTTTAGTAATCACCCACTAACATTTTTGTAGGTTTTTTATTACATAGTGAAAACTAAAGGGAGACTTCTCAGAACCTGTCTATGAGATGCAGAGGGGAAGTGGGAGGGAAGAGCGAGACAACAAATTCAAAGACACACCTACTTTTCTATACTCAAGGGGTGAGAGAGACAAATAGCTAGACTGTTGTTTTAGTATTAAACTCAATACTAGTATTGTTTTCAATTTTGTGAATCAGTTTGTGTTTCTTAACCAGGCAAAGCTAAGTAGTAGGCTGGTGATTGGCCGTTATGGGGAAGCAAGAGAGCCGCTTGCGCGATGTGTAGCCTATGATCGGTGGAGATGGAGGTGGAGGCGGAGCCAGAGCGGAGCCTGCCTGCCTGTCTGCCCACACTCATCGCTTGCTCCCCCGCAGCTCACCAGCTGATGTAGGCTGCGTGTGCCGGGTGTGGCTGGTCCTTCCCACTGATAAAGAACAGAACCCTCGTTGCTCTGCGCACAAAGTCTGCTTATCATAGTCACAAGGCAAGTCCGAGTCACCAATGGTCATGTCCAAGTCATGAAACTGCAACCACCACAGATCCACAGAAATCTACATTTGTACAGTAATCAATGCACATCCTGCGTACAGAAAGGTAATTGTGTAATTAACCTGAAATAACCTGTGTGTGCGCGTGTGTCAGCCTCATTAATGTACAGCAGGACCATTATTATTGGACCAAAGCCCTAGCTGCTATAATTGCGTTGTAATTGGACCATAGACTCATCATTAACACTATTTACCCAATGCCTGGGCGTGGCATTCAGTGTGTGCATGTGTGTTCTGCTAAAAGCTCCCCAGTAACATTCAGCTCTATAACTGTTTAATATCGCACTGTTTAATCATCGTCATCATTATTACAATGGGGGTAGTCCTATTGCTTTATGTAGCTTACTATACTGTGTAATTAGTGGTTGTAGAGGGAGCACAATACATAGGGGAGAAGAGAGGTAACACTAATGAGTCCCCTATTACCGCTAATGCTAGTTAACAGGGAAAGGAGTTCATCTGATGAGGACACCAGTAGAGGGAATATAGTCGGGGAAAAGAACAGGGTCGTATTCGTTAGTGCACACTGTAGCAAACCGTTTTGCTACGAAAACAAGTCTCTTTAGTTTAGGTAGTCCCTCTCCATTTCAGTCTGTTTTCTTCTGTTTGGTTTCTTGTTAATACGACCCAGGAGTCATAGGAAGAGGGTCTCTTTTTTACGTCCTTGTTATTCATTTATTTTGTTACTACATTATAATACATTCAATAATGCTGGCATAATGACGAATAATATCTAGTGCTGAGTGCAAATTCTGGTATTTTGAGGCTTTGGTTGGTAGCTGCATTGCAATATGCTACAGGGAGGAAAGCAGCTACTAAGCTTGTAGATTTCTGTGCGCAAGTCCTGTTCGATTAAGAGTTACAACTTTCAGACACAGGAGGCATACATACACACACACACACACACACACACACACACACACACACACACACACACACACACACACACACACACACACACACTCATGCGCACATACACCAAACACACCTGTGTAGTATGGCACGTTCTCAGTATCCCATCAGTTTTGAAACAAGGAGTGACAGGCTCTCCGATTGAAATGTCAGACGCCACGTTAACCCTCCCTCCTCCTTTATTGTCCTCCTTTGAATTGTTCATTTGTTACAGCGTCCAATTATTCCGCAATGGCTTCCTCTCTCTGCCGCCTCGCATTCCACCTCTCCGTTCACTAACTCCCTCCCTCTCTCTTCGCCCTCCCACTCTCCCTCCTCCCTGTCTCTCTCCGTCGGGCAGTGAGATCAAGCAGGAGCTGGCGGAGGAAGGCAGCAGATGCTCCATCCTCACCAAGCAGCATCGCTTCAACGAGCGCTGCTGCATCCGTTGCTGCTCTCCCTTCACCTTCCTGGTCAACCCCAAGCGCCCGTGTCTGGACTGCCAGTACAACGTCTGCAAGACCTGCCGCTCCTACAGCAAGAGGGAGAAAGCTTGGCTCTGCACCGCCTGTCAGAAGACCAGGTCAGTCTACTACGGTCAGAATCTATCTCACTGGATGAATGAATGGATGGAGAGAGAGCGGGAGGGAGAGATGGAGACACCGAAGGGAGAGTGGGATGGGTATAGCAAAGGAGACAAGGGGGAAAGGTGTGAGAAAGGCAGAGCAGAGGGGAGAGAGAGAGAGAGAGGCGGATAGATGGGTTGGAGACCGGGGAGAGAGGGATGGAGGGAGAGAGAAAGAGCAGGGAGGGAAGAGTGAATGAGGAGGATACTATACTACTACCGTCGCTGTTACTACTGTCTGTCAATGCTGACCAGAGTTAGTTACGAGAGAAATAGAGGGAGGGAGAAAGGGATGATGGGAGCCGGGAAGGAGGGGGAGTGAACAGCATGTCATGCCGGTGTAGGAGAGGGCTCTCAGGAACGAGGGGAAGGACAGAGGGGAGGAGAGGGAGGGTGTATGAAGAGAGAGAGAGAGGTGTTTTTTGGATGTTGCAGCCAGGTGTTGTCTGTGTATGTCCATGTTGTACATGTCCGGAAGAAAGACTTCCTGTATTTGTGTGCATGCTTCCGTGCGCATGCTGTCGTACGACAGACACACTCTTACACCTACTAGACTAACAAGGCTTCACCGTATTGAGCTGCGTTACATGGGAGGATGATGAATTGAGCTGAGTACTATGTTGTGTTGTACGGGCTGTACTATGGGCTTGATGAAAACCTGAACACTGCTTTTCATGGGTGTGTGAGCTGGGTGGGTGGAAAGCTGTTTGTGTGGGTCTGTAGACTTCATATGACGTGTGTGTGTGTGTGTGTGTGTGTGTGTGTGTGTGTGTTTTTGTGTGTGTGTGTGAAAGGGGATATCTAGTCAGTTGCACAACTAAAAGCATCAAAATTTGTCTTCCGCATTGCCTTAATCGACATCCTTGTCATCGGCGCCAGGGAAGCAGTTGTTGTGGGAGATTTTTTCCACCTTGCCGGCTTGGGGATTCAAACGAGCAACCTTTCGGTTACTGGCTCAACGCTCTAACCTCTAGGCTACCTGCCGCCACAGCATCACACTGTGTGTTGTGTGTGTCAGCCTTCTGAGTGGTTTTAGATACATGTATGGAAATGCCTGAATGGAGGGCCCAGTCAGTCTTATCTCTACCACCCTGACATGGAAAACTAATGTACTCCACATCGTACCATCTATGACCGTGATATCACAGTTTGTGTGTTTGTGTGTGTGATGATGGTGAGTGATTACTGAACATGCCAAGGCGAGGGGGGAAACGTGACATGCTTTCTTTCTCTTTCTTCCGCTGTGTTTGTGTGACTGATTTTGCTGCATGGTATCAAATTAGACACGTAGCCCCAAACTGGCTTTACGAGACAAAAGGGTTGTTTTTTATTGTTCAGGATGGAGGTTGGTTGGTCTCTCTTTCTCTCTCTCTCACTCTCTCTTTCTCTCTTCACCCCCCTCTCTCTCCACCCCATCTATCTCCCTCCATCCCCCCCCTCTCTCTTTCTCCTCCTCCCTCTTTCTCTCCCTCATCCCCCTGTCTCTCCATCCCCCCTCTCCCTCCACCCCCCCTCTCTCTCCACCTGTACCTCTCTCTCCCTCCATCCTCCACCCCCCCTCTCTCTCCACCCCCTCCTCTCTCTCCCCCTCCCTCTTTTTCTCCCTCCCTCATCCTTCCTCTCCCTGACACGACCATAAGGCAAAGGGCTGTAGCTCTCTCCAACTTGTTAATGTTAGTGAGATGAGTTGAGGCTGTGATGCCTCCAGCTCTTTAATACGCTCATTACTGTTCAGCTTGAGTCACTGATGTAAATTATACTAAATGCTAACATAATCTCAACAACCATCATGATGGGATGTATATAAAGACAGCACTTTTCATTACCGCATAAGAAGACGGTCTCCATCCCAAATGGCACCCTATTCTCTATATAGTGCACTACTTTTGACCAGGGCCCATAGGCGTGTCTGGACTTAACACTCACGAGAATCTCAACATCGATTCGATTACAGTCAATCCAATTGCTTGTGTAGCTTAAACGATTTTGCCGCCATGCAATTTAAAAGATCAAAGCCGAACTGTGATTTCTTTCTTTACTCATAGTACTTACTATTAGCCTAGCACTGTTGTGAACATTTGTTCACATTTCTCACACACCCTTGACAGCAGTAGATGTAGCTATCATTCAGTGTCTCTCCTTTACATTATCTTCACCTTATTTCAACAAGGATAGAGCGTCCATCGTTCCCCACTGTCTCATGAATTATCACACTGAAATACTACAGTCAATTGTAACAAACTACTACCATAACAATCCACTACCATTTCATCACCTTGCCTGATATCAGGCCATCAGATCTGGGTTTGGCGGTTGGCTAGTGTATGACTGCAGCTGTGGGCTGCTCATATTTCTTCTCTCCATTAGCGCGGTACTGTAGTGTACTGCTGTAGGTGTTGATGTATGTGTGAAACAGCCTGTCCGTGTGGCTGGCTGTCTTCTGGACTGCACGTCAGCCTCTACCACAGCCTCACAGAAAGAAGAAGGGTGCATGAAATGGAGCTCCTCATACTGTTTTAGGGCTTCAGTATTTACACAGTAGCTATTTCTCTCCTGATTACATCAATTCATAATAGGCCTATGGTTTGGGTTATAAAAACATACTGGTTGATTTGCATCGCTTTAAAAGCATTATCTGTACGCAGTTTATGCTCTTCCTATGTGCACCAGAATGATACACATAATTCAATTTGGCTGCAATTGTCTTCACCAGGGTTGTATTCCTTAGTGCACACCGTAGCAAAATGTTTTTTGACGGAAAACAGAAACAAGTGTTTCTTATTCAGTTCTTCCATTTGTTACCCGATAAATACTCACCCAGGTAGAGATGTACTGTAGCTGAGACAAAGACGGTGTCAGGCAGGTATGTGTGCTAAGATGGTAAGCCATGTGGAAAGGTAATCAGATTGATGCTAGCTTCTTCTCCTGTGGGTCTTCACTGTAGTGACAGGCCCGTCACACTATCTGCCTGTAAGTCCCTGAACTCACACACACTAGTATTCATACACATGCACGCAGACACACACACACACACACACACACACACACACACACACACACACACACACACACACACACACACACACACACACACACACACACATGCCCCTCCCAGTCCTGAATGAGCAAGTGCATTGAGCGTCCCAAGCGTGACCATATCTATTCTGGTCATATTAACCGTGTGGTCCATCCCTTGGTTCATACGCACACACGAACACACAGACACACACACACACACACACACAATGGTTGACTGGCCAGAGAAGTTTCTGTCTTTCTAATGAGAAATACAGACACACGTCCTCACTGTCTGGAAAGCCTCCCTAGAGTCACAGACACAGACTTTTACTTCCTCTCTTAGGGAAAATGGCAGAGAGAGAGAGAAAGAGGCTGGTGTAATGATAGGGAGTGATGCAAAGCCATGAACTGCCTCTCCGTTCTCCAGCAGAGCAGACACTCTGACAAATTAATATGAAATCCTCTTTTTATTTTTCTCTGAAGTTTCCGCATGCTGCTCTCCCCATATCCATCTGTGAGATGAAGTCACCATTCGCTCCACATTTACATTTCAACTGCATTCCCCACCCTAAAGTAGACTGCACTGAATGGAGTTTTGAGGTTGCGTGTGTGCACAAACACATCAAGTTTCTCAGTATTGTCATTAGGATATGGATTGTGTAATCTCATCCTAAAGCATTCATGCAAATGTACATTAACAAAATAGCAGCCAATGTGATTTAATCTAATGGAAAAGAAGATCCTTGGAGACTAATGGAAGTTGACAGACCGATTACTTCCTAAATTGCAGCCTATTCCATATATAGAGCACTACCTTTTAAAAGAAGTGCTCTAAATAGAGAATGGGGTGCCATTTGGGTTGCAACCAGACAGTCTAGCTAGTTGAGAGCAGACTCTCCACTCAAATGTAATCATGTCCTTCTCCGCAGCCCCAGCATCATCCTCAGTACCCATTTTAAATTCCACAAAGTAGCAGTGTAGCTGTGTTAAATGCTGTCTGGGTGGGGGGAGAGTAGCTCACAGACTGTTAATAACCTGTGTGTGTATGCGTGCATGTTTGTGTGGGTGTATTCAAGTGTTTGTGTGCGTTGCACTGGCCTGAGCTGTTGCAGTCTTTCTATCTCTTGAGATCAAAATAGAGTGAGTGAGAGGGAGGGAGGGAGGGAGGGCGAGCAAGAGATTCTTAGGAAGATGTGGCATTGTGCTGTGAGCTGGGAGTAGGTTCAGAGACTCACTCTATGTTCTTACCAAGAAGCTTTTAGTCAATTGAAACGGTTCGGGCCAAATGCAGAGTGGAGCTGAACACTATACCTGCAGCCCCAGTCCACTTAGTAATTATCTCCTTGCTCTCTCTCTCTCGCTATCTCCCTCTTTCCTCATCTCTCAATCTCTCTCGCTATCTCTCTTTTTCCTTATATCTCACACTCTCTCACTATCTCCCTCATTCCTAATCTCTTTCTCTTGCTATCTCACTCTCTCTCACTCTATCTCTCGCTATCTCCCTCTTTCCTTATCTCTTTCTCTTGCTATCTCACTCTTTCCTCATCTCTCTCTTGCTATCTCCCACTTTCCTCATATCTCTCTCTCTCACTCTCTCTCTCGCTATCTCCTCTTTCCTAATCTCTTTCTCTCGCTGTCTCCCTCTTTCCTCATCTCTCTCTCACTCTCTCTCGCTATCTCCCTCTTACCTCCTCTTTCTCTCTCTCACTCTCTCTCTCTCGCTATCTCCCTCTTTCCTCATCTCTCTCTCTCTCTCTCTCTCTCGCTATCTCCCTCTTTCCTTATCACTTTCTCTCACTATCTCCCTCTTTCCTCATCTACCTCTCTTTCTCACTCTTTCCTTATCTCTTTCTCTCGCTTTCTCCCTCTTTCCTCATCTTTCTCTGTCTCTCAATCTCTCACTATCTCCCTCTTTCCTAATCTCTTTCGCTATCTCCCTCTCTCTCTCTCTCTCTGTCTCAGTCTCTCTCTCTCTCTATCTCCCTCTTTCTTTCGCTATCTCTCTCTTTCCTCATCTCTCTCTCTTTATTTCCTCATCTCTCTCTCACTCTCTTTCTCTCGCTATCTCCCTCTTTCCTCATCTCTCTCTCTCTGTCTGTCTCTCTCTCTCTATCTCCCTTTTCCTTATCTCTTTCTCTCACTATCTCACTCTTTCCTCATCTCTCTCTTGCTGTCTCCCTCTTTCCTAATCTCTTTCTCTCACTATCTCCCTCTTTCCTCATCTCTCTCCCTATTTCCTCATCTCTCTCTATCTCTCGCTATCTCCCTCTTTCCTTATCTCTTTCTCTCATGTTCTCCCTCTTTCTTTATCTCTTTCTCTCGCTATCTCCCTCTTTCCTCATCCCTCTCTCTCTCTCTCTCTCTCTCTCTCACTCTCTCTATCTCTCGCTATCTCCCTCTTTCCTTATATCTTGCTCTCACTATCTCCCTCTTTCCTCATCTCTCTCTTGCTATCTCCCACTTTCCTCATATCTCTCTCTCTCACTCTCTCTCTCGCTATCTCCTCTTTCCTAATCTCTTTCTCTCGCTGTCTCCCTCTTTCCTCATCTCTCTCTCTCACTCTCTCTCACTATCTCCCTCTTTCCTCCTCTTTCTCTCTCTCACTCTCTCTCTCTCGCTATCTCCCTCTTTCCTCATCTCTCTCTCTCTCTCGCTATCTCCCTCTTTCCTTATCGCTTTCTCTCACTATCTCCCTCTTTCCTCATCTCCCTCTTTCTCACTCTTTCCTTATCTCTTTCTCTCGCTTTCTCCCTCTTTCCTCATCTTTCTCTGTCTCTCAATCTCTCGCTATCTCCCTCTTTCCTAATCTCTCTCTTTATTTCCTCATCTCTCTCTCTCTCACTCTCTTTCTTTCGCTATCTCCCTCTCTCTCTCTGTCTCAGTCTCTCTCTCTCTATCTCCCTCTTTCCTTATCTCTTTATTTCGCTATCTCTCTCTTTCCTCATCTCTCTCTTTATTTCCTCATCTCTCTCTCTCTCTCTTTCTCTCGCTATCTCCCTCTTTCCTCATCTCTCTCTCTCTATCTCTCTCTGTCTCAGTCTCTCTCTCTCTATCTCCCTTTTCCTTATCTCTTTCTCTCACTATCTCACTCTTTCCTCATCTCTCTCTTGCTATCTCCCTCTTTCCTAATCTCTTTCTCTCGCTATCTCCCTCTTTCCTAATCTCTTTCTCTCGCTATCTCCCTCTTTCCTCATCTCTCTCTCACTCTCTCTCTCTCTCTCTCTCTCGCTATCTCTCTCTTTCCTTATCTATTTCTCTCGCTATCTCCCTCTTTCCTCATCTTTCTTGCTATCTCCATCTTTCATAATCTCTTTCGCTATCTTTCTCATTCCTCATCTCTCTCTCTCTCTCTCTCTCACTCTCTCTCTCGCTATCTCCCTCTTTCCTTATCTCGTTATCTTGCTATCTCCCTCTTTCCTCATCTCTCTCTCTCTCTCGCTCTCGCTATCTCCCTCTTTCCTTATCACTTTCTCTCACTATCTCCCTCTTTCTTTATCTCGTTCTCTTGCTATCTCCCTCTTTCCTCATCTCTCCCTCATCTCTCTCTCTTGCTATCTCCCTCTTTCCTTATCTCTTTCTCTAACTATCTCCCTCTTTCTTTATCTCTTTCTCTTGCTATCTCCCTCTTTCCTCATCTCTCTCTCACTCCCTATTTCCTCATCTCTCTCTGTCTCTCACTCTCTCGCTATCTCCCTCTTTCCTTATCTCTTTCTCTCACTATATCCCTCTTTCCTCACCGCTCTCTCTCTTCTCTCTCTCTCTCTCTCTCTCTCTCTCTCTCTCTCTCTCTCTCTCTCTCTCTCTCTCTCTCTCTCTCTCTCTCTCTGTCTCTGTCTCAGTTTCTCTCTCTCTCTGTCTGTCTCTCTCTCTCTATCTCCCTCTTTCCTTATCTCTTTCTCTCGCTATCTCACTATTTCCTCATCTCTCTCTTGCTATCTCCCTCTTTCCTAATCTCTTTCTCTCGCTATCTCCCTCTTTCCTTATCTTTTTCTCTCGCTATCTTCCTCTTTCCTCATCTCTCTCTTTCTTTATTTCCTCATCTCTCTCTCTCTCTCTCTCTCACACACTCTCTCTCTCACTATCTCCCTCTTTCCTTATCGCTTCCTCACTATCTCCCTCTTTCCTTATCTCTTTCTCTCGCTATCTCCCTCTTTCCTCATCTTTCTTTTCTCATCTCTCTTTCTCTCTCTCTCTCTCTCTGTCTCTCACTCTTTCACTATCTCCCTCTTTTCTCATCTCTCTCTCTCTTTCTCACTCTCTCTCGCTATCTCCCTCTTTCCTCATCTCGCTCTCTCTGTCTCTCACTCTCTCGCTATCTCCCTCTTTTCTAATCTCTTTCTCTCGCCATCTCCCTCTTTCTCTTTCTCTTGCTATCGTCCTCTCTCTTTATCATTGACCCTCCCTCGCTCCTCTCCTTTACAGACAGACTCTCCCTGTGTCCCTCCCATCTGACATGGTAGCCATCGGCTGCTCGTAACTCCTGGGTGATGAGTTGGTTACATACAGCGAGATAATCACACACACACACACACACACACACACACACACACACACACACACACACACACACACACACACACACACACACACACACACACACACACACACACACACACACACACACACACACACACACACACAGACTGGTCTGTAGTAATCTATAGAGGTGGTGATTTAGGAGTTTGTTTATGTTCCCTGTGGACCAAAGAAGACGTGGAATTGTTAGTGGTTGATTTAAGATACATTCAACAACCCGGCATTCAGAAACAGCCCAATTCACAGACCTGTTTAATTTTTACCAATGGAATTCGTACAGGAGCCTCCTCAAAACTAATTACAGTTGAACGATCTAGCCTAGGGGCAATCTTCCTGTGTGTGTGTGTGTGTGTGTGTGTGTGTGTGTGTGAGTCAGCTGCGTACGTGTGCATGCTCTCTGTTCTCCCTGCAGTTCTCTTGACTACTGCTCTGTTGGCCCCATGTGTTCTATCAGAGTCTCTCTGTAGGGGCTCAGGTGTGTGTCTGGAGCAGGTGATAACCTACTGCTGCTACTACTGCCAGCCAAACAGGCATCCATCCGCTCTGGCAGGTGCCAAGCCAGTGTGTGTGTGTGTGTGATATGTGTGTTCTTGTGTGTTTGTGGTTTGCAATGTGTCCGTGCTGTGTATGGTTGTGTCACCCTGCAGAGATGCCTGATTCATTATTGTGGGTTAATATAATGGTGCCATGGTTTCTCTGTCAGTCTGCAGGCCTCCCTGGAGTCTGTGTGTGTGACAGAGTGAGACCCAGAGAGTCAGGCCTCTGCCACTCACAGCTGTGGCCACAACTCCATTGTGGCTCCTGGCTCCAAATTCAGCATTGTGAGTCAGGAAACTGAGTCAGTCAACGTGCAAGCTCCAAGCAGTCATCACCGTGTCTGCACTTGTACTGTGTGTGCTCTGTGTGTCCTCAGGTGACTTCAGTTGTTTTAGTTTTGCGAAATGAACTAGGAAACTGTCAGGGTGGCAGGTCGGGGTGGCAGGTAGCCTAGTGGTTAGGGTGTTGCTGGATCGAATCCCCGAGCTGACAAGGTAAATAATCTGTCGTTCTGCCCCTGAACAAGGCAGTTAACAAGACTGTTCCCCGGTAGGCTGTCATTGTAAATAAGAATTTGTTTTTAACTGACTTGCCTAGTTAAATAAAGGTTAAATAAAGGTTCAATTAAATCTGGCTGCCATACTGGAGCTCTCCACGTGAAAGGGCACTTTCAAATGATTCAGTCTGTGCTGCGCTGGGCCTGCCTGTTCACACACAGGCGATTGGGATCTCGTGATTCTAATATCAGTTTATGGGATGCCAGGTCTAATGCTAAGACCTTGTTGTTTTATGGGTTAATGGGAAATGATTTGAACTTGTTTTGCCTCACAGTAAAACAAGTTAGACCTACATGTTCTACACTCTCAAAAGCAACTGTATTCCAGAGGTTGTTGTTTTTTTATTTATATATATATATATATATATTTTTTTTTTTTTTTGTCATCTAACAGACTCCCATCCAGAATGACACTGTTGTTGATTCTGCTCGTCACAAGTCCTTAGTGGAATACCTATGGAAACACAATTCTACTAGGAGAACACTAGTGCTTACACCCCCAAAAAGACTTGAATGGGACCCAGTCGGTATGAATGTGCTCCCAGCCCACGTATAGTATTGGCTATACAGTTAGCTTTATATGTGATCTGTAGTAATATTGGCATCAGAGATTTTTGGTCTCTCTCCAACCCCAGAGTGCAGTATCTCATATCCTGCTGGCCTGCTGATCGGCCGGCTGAAGTCTGCCTCCAGGTGATGCAACCGAGCTGTGATTGGCAGATCAATGGCTCGGATCTCCACCTCTTCTCCTGCTCTTCTTGTTTTTACGCTGTGAGGTCTTTGATATGACTCGACTGCAATTACTCCTCTCTCTCATGTGGTCTCATCGCTCTCTCTCTCTTTCATTTGTGTTCTCTCTCTCTCTCTCTCTCTCTCTATCTCTCTCTCTTATACCTCTCAAAAATAACAAGCAGGGAGGGAAATCCTGAGGTGCTGCTGGGTTAGAAATATTTCTCTCTCTCACTCTCTTTTTTTCTCACTCTCTTGTTTTTTTCCTCCCTCCCTCCCTGGCTTGTGCACCACTCTTCCTGAGGGCAAGGCGGTTCCTTCTGATCCTGTGCCACACCGTGCTCTCCAGTGCACAACCCAAAATGAGATATTGACACCTTAGTGTTCATATTCACCACGCATTCCCTCCCTCCCTCTCTCCCTTCCTCCCGACCCGAGAGACCCCTTTGAAGAAGGAGAGAGCTAGGGAGAGAGAGACCTGAAGGGAGAGAGGGGTAAAGATAAGAAGGAGAGAGAGAGAGAGAGAGAGGGTTGGAGAGAAGGAGAAGGAGTGAGGGAGTCAATGGAGGGTGAGGCAGGATTTGATCTCCTTCCAATGCAAACATTTCCATAATTGCACAAATCCCTTCCCTCGTCACCACAATGCAGCAGTTATATTAGAATAGGAGAATTAGTATTCACTCTCCCTGCTGCACTTGTGCATGCCTATAGGTCATTTTCAATAAAACGTCACAAAAAAGGTGCAGAGCATTCAATTTGCCTGCTGGGGGGCAAGGACACCCCCAGCTCCACTAAAACATTGACAACTGCATACCGTTCTCAAGTGATTGTTAAATAAATGTTAACTATTTGGTTGTAATATCATCACCTCTTGAAGACCATAGTCAGAACTACAAATGTCTGATTATTCCATGCAAAACAATTGTATACATTTAGCTCTATCATCAGAGTTATACAGTAGCTGCATGTTTTTCATGATCAGTAAACATCAATTGATCATATCATTTCAGATACGTAGGGCAGCCTCACGATACATCTCAATATTAGCCACCATTAATTGTATATTTGAGTGATGTAAAATAAAAAACTATACCTGACAAGTATGAGTGGTTAAGGTTAATTTTCCATCTTTTGTGGGCTCCATGCAAAACAAATGTGCACATTTAGCTATATCAGAGTTATACAGCATGTAACTGCATGCTTTTTATTATCAGTAAACATCAATGGTCATGTAATTCCAGATAAGTGAAGGTACCTTATCCATTTGGCATGGATAGCTAAGCAAACAACATAATGTAGCTTGCTTCATCAGAGATTATGCTTTTGGAAAGAGCTTGACATCGCCAAGTCCTAATCCTGGTAGAGTTGCCAGTCAGACTACTGTCATCGTCACCATAGATGACAAGCAAATCAAACAATATTTGGATATAGCCATCTCTTCTCTCTCTCACCCTGATGCATATCAATGATTCTGCGCCGCTCCAGGTCTGCGTCTCATCTTGGCTCTTCTCCCATCTCCCACTGCTTTAAACTGGAGCGGAGGCTCTGAGAGTGCAGTGCTCTAAAGCCATCTTCTCTTCTTTTTATTTTCTGCTCACATTGATTATGATTTAGCACCTCAGCGGGAAGTGTGTGTGTGAGATCATATGTTTAAGGTTGTCTAATGCCATTACGCCAGTTAGGTGATGAAATCAGAGGCACTTTGCTGGAGGTGATCAGTGTATGATCAGTGTTTTGGTATTGCGCTGTGTAGTGGAATCTGTGTGTGTGTTTGCATGCTCTCGGGCATCCTGAAAGATGATGCTCTGTTAGAAGGAAATTGAAAGCTGTGTTGAGATGACCGGTAGGAGCTGTTTGATGTAGTGCTCTCATCAGCAGTGCAGCAAGACCCAACCAAGATTCATGTCCACAGCCCTCAGCCCCCCCATCCACCACAGCATCACCACCTGACAGAATGCTTCAGAAAGAAATGCACAGATCAACCAGACCAGACCTTGTTCTAGTTGGTGTGTTTTATTGTGTGGGCATGTGTGTCTAACCCATGGCTGCTGTTGCATAGGAGGTTGCAATCCCTGTGGTTGTATCTGATGGAGAGGGGGGGAGTTTGTTTGTGTGTGTGTGTGTGTGTGTGTGTGTGTGTGTGTGTGTGTGTGTGTGTGTGTGTGTGTGTGTGTGTGTGTGTGTGTGTGTGTGTGTGTGTGTGTGTGTGTGTGTGTGTGTGTGTGTGTGTGTGTGTACTAGCCTTCAGAGGTGAACTGTAGGAGCCCTGTAGCATCTGTATTGATTCCCTTGCTGTGGATCCATGCATTTTGAATTAAGGTTATTTTTCCTCTCTCCCTCACAGGCATGTGTGGTACTCAAACCAAGTTTGTGGTGTTTTAATTCACGGCATAAAATCATTAAGGGAATTTCCAATTTTGTTTACTCCAACTACCTTAAACTTCAACTTACCCGAAAGCACTATATTTCTTAATTTTTTGTCACAGAGAAATGGCACTGGCACAAAACGGAAATGGAAGTGACAATTGAGCAATAGATCTGTCAAATAGCATGGCTGCACCTGTATATCAGTCTGGGGTGATATGACCACACATTCTCCTGTCCTTAGGCTACTTATCTTGGCTGCAGTTTCACAACAACTACTACTGTACAATATTCAGTTCTTTACTGCTAGCTGTTTCCTAGTTCTCACTGCTGGCACCCAGTCAGTGTTGAAGCTCTGTTGGTAAACAGAGTTGTCCCCGGAGACTGCCTGACTACAAAATGACTCAAAAACACAGCAGTGTTGTTGTTTCCACATCAGCCCAGTGTAAAGACCCTAGCACTAGCTAACACTCAGCACACACATGCTCCCCTCCAGTTTTGTCCCGATGTTGTTTGCGTTTTGCAGGCAGCAGAAGTTTTCTGGGTGTCCTCTTTTGCAAGTGCACATGTTTATTTATTGCAGAGTCCACAGTGTCAGTTAGCGTTTAGCGACATGAGGCTTCCCTTTGCCTCCCTATTCAATCTCCTCTTCCCCACAGATAGGGCTATGGCATTACTATTGTTGATCTTTGAACGCAAGCAATCAGCTAGAGTGGGTTTTCACATTAGACTACTGTATGAGGTTTCTAATCTTTCAATGGAGGGAATGTATCCCAACCCAAACCCATGCACAAGTAATGTTTGTCTCGTTGCAATCTACTACTATGATCTGAATAAATAAACGATACAAAAATAAACATGAACTGTAGTGAATTCCTATGAAATCTGACCATATTCAATTGGATTGCTAACAGAAGGCTTGATGCCTACAAGTGCCTTCTAGCATGTAATTTCCACCTGCAGTGCAGTTGCTATTCATTGTGTTGTTTATGCACTCTCCAGTCCCATCTAATTACATTTAGGAATAGGGTGCCATTTGGCACACAACCTTAGTATTGAATTCCTGGGGGTGCCTGCAATCAGTGCAATTTATACCAGAGCAGAATCTTACAGCTCTTCCCCCTATGGCCACTATTACAAAATGTTACCACATTTACATGAATGGTGATAGAATCACCACATTTCACACACACCGCTAGAACAGGGTTTTTAAAAAGATGTATAGATACAGGACCATCACATTCAGGCGTTAACCCTGTAGAAGTATTTTTCCAATATGGCCACCAATCTTCTCAATGGGGTCTTATTGGATCAATTTCACATGACCATACCTGTATGAAATATTATTATAAACTGGTTAATTAGGTTAAAACGTATTGGCATTCCTATGGAATTTTAATGTATGCAGCAAGTTTCTAGTCCTCTGTTTTATGAAAACAGTTAATAGGAAAACATTGTATTCTGAACAAAAATATAAACACAACATGCAAAGTGTTGGTCCCATGTTTCATGAGTTGAAATAAAAGAATCCAGAAATGTTCAATATACAAGAAAACGTATTTTATCTAATTTTGTGAAAAAATTTGTTTACATCCCTGTTAGTGAGCCTTTCTCCTTTGCCAGATAATTCATCCAGGGGCAACATTGTTACATCTAATGCCTGTTTGCCTGAGGCTGATGCCATGTAGGTGTTTGTTCGCTTGTATACATGCATATACACACACTCTCATTCAAACATGCACATACACAGACACACACATTACACACATGTTAACAGTGCCATACATGCACTCAAATGTATTCAGTTGGCTGATGGATTGCTGGTTCGGGTCCTCGTTTTTGAACTTGTGGGAGATTTGTCGATGTGCCCTTGAGCAGGGTGTTGACCCTGGTTGCTTCTGTGGGTCGCTCTGGATGGGAGTCTGTTAGATGACTGAATGTAATGTAAATGTTGATCGGCTTCACTGCAAGTAGACTATGTTTTAATAAAAAAATAAGGGAGCGTGCAATTGGCATACTGACTACAGGAATGTCCACCAGAGCTGTTGCCAGATTTGTTCATTTCTCTACTATAAGCCACCTCCAACATTGTTTTAGAGAATTTGGCAGTACGTCCAACCGGCCTCATAACCGCAGACCAAGTGTAACCACTCCAGCCCACGTTCTCCACATCCGGCTTCTTCACCTGCGGGATCGTCTGAGGCCAGCCACCCAGACAGCTGAAGAAACTGAGGAGTATTTCTGTCTATAATAAAGTCCTTTTGTGGGGAAAAACTATGCCTTCCCAAGCCCACCCATGGCTGCGCCCCTGCCCAGGCATGTGAAATCCATAGATTAGGGCCTAATTTATTTATTTCAATTGACTGATTTCCTTATATGTACTGTAACTCAGTAAAATCTTTGAAATTGTTGCATTTATATTTTTGTTCGTAGATATCATTTTAATCAGCTCACACGCATGAATATTCACATGTACATATACATTTTTGAAGATTAAATATTGCAATTATTGATCATAACATCTTCGGAAATAAGAGATTCTGACAGCTTCTTGAGCACATTCTTAACGCAACTCTGTAAATAATTTAACATCTTTATATATCTGTCACACCTGGCTAATTTGGATGTGAATTCTACATCACTACAAACATTTTAAGATGTTATTGGGCATACTACAATTATATAACTTACAGGTATGGTCATGCAAAATCAAATATCAAGTATCAAATAAGATGTTATTGAGTTGTTTGGCGACCATATTGGAAAAAGGCTTACAGTGAGGAGAACAAGTATTTGATACACTGCTGATTTTGCAGGTTTTCCCACTTACAAAGCATGTAGAAGTCTGTAATTTTTATCATAGGTACTCTTCAACTGTGAGAGACGGAATCTAAAACAAAAATCCAGAAAATCACATTGTATGATTTTTAAGTAATTAATTTGCATTTTATTGCATGACATAAGTATTTGATACATCAGAAAAGCAGAACTTAATATTTGGTACAGAAACCTTTGTTTGCAATTACAGAGATCATACGTTTCCTGTAGTTCTTGACCAGGTTTGCACACACTGCAGCAGGGATTTTGGCCCACTCCTCCATCCAGATCCTTCAGGTTTCGGGGCTGTCGCTGGGCAATACGGACTTTCAGCTCCCTCCAAAGATTTTCTATTGGGTTCAGGTCTGGAGACTGGCTAGGCCACTCCAGGACCTTGAGATGCTTCTTACGGAGCCACTCCTTAGTTGCCCTGGCTCCGGTTTCGGGTCGTTGTCATGCTGGAAGACCCAGCCACGACCCATCTTCAATGCTCTTACTGAGGGAAGGAGGTTGTTGGCCAAGATCTCGCGATACATGGCCCCATCCATCCTCCCCTCAATACGGTGCAGTCGTCCTGTCCCCTTTGCAGAAAAGCATCCCCAAAGAATGATGTTTCCACCTCAATGCTTCACGTTTGGGATGGTGTTCTTGGGGTTGTACTCATCCTTCTTCTTCCTCCAAACACGACGAGTGGAGTTTAGACCAAAAAGCTCTATTTTTGTCTCATCAGACCACATGACCTTCTCCCATTCCTCCTCTGGATCATCCAGATGGTCATTGGCAAACTTCAGACGGGCCTGGACATGCGCTGGCTTGAGCAGGGGACCTTGCGTGCGCTGCAGGATTTTAATCCATGACGGCGTAGTGTGTTACTTATGGTTTTCTTTGAGACTGTGGTCCCAGCTCTCTTCAGGTTATTGACCAGGTTCTGCCGTGTTCTGGGCTGATCCCTCACCTTCCTCATGATCATTGATGCCCCACAAGGTGAGATCTTGCATGGTGCCCCAGACCCAGGGAGATTGACCATCATCTTGAACTTCTTCCATTTTCTAATAATTGCGCCAACAGTTGTTGCCTTCTCACCAAGCTGCTTGCCTATTGTCCTGTAGCCCATCCCAGCCTTGTGCAGGTCTACAATTTTATCCCTGATGTCCTTACACAGCTCTCTGGTCTTGGCCATTGTGGAGAGGTTGGAGTCTGTTTGATTGAGTGTGTGGACAGGTGTCTTTTATACAGGTAACGAGTTCAAACAGGTGCAGTTAATACAGGTAATGAGTGGAGAACAGGAGAGCTTCTTAAAGAAAAACTAACAGGTCTGTGAGAGCCGGAATTCTTACTGGTTGGTAGGTGATCAAATACTTATGTCATGCATTAAAATGCAGATTAATTATTTAAAAATCATACAAAGTGATTTTCTGGATTTTTGTTTTAGATTCCGTCTCTCACAGTTGAAGTGTACCTATGATAAAAATTACAGACCTCTACATGCTTTGTAAGTAGGAAAACCTGCAAAATCGGCAGTGTATCAAATACTTGTTCTCCCCACTGTATGTGGGGTTAATGTGTGAATCCTGTAATGGTCCTGTATCTACAAATCTTTTTAAAACCCTGTTCTAGCTGAGTGTGTGAAATTTGGTGCCTCTATTGCCAAAGATACAATCCAAACACATAACTGCCCCATTACATGGAGTTCAATGGCTATGCTTCTACTGTCAATGGCACAATTTTTTACAATAGTTGTACCTGGTGTCTTCAAAGTTGGTTATATTATATATAATTTAAAAGGTATAGTAATTTCATGGCCTTTCAGAACCACTTGTCAAACAAAATTAAAAATGTATCAGGGTTTCCTTTTTAATGTGATTTATACAGGTAATTCTGATATGTACCATAGAGGTCAAAGTTATGTTAAGCTGAGCATTCCAAAAATGTGTCTGATTAATAGCTGCATGTCTAAGCTTTCCAATGATATATGATTAAAGAGTATACGTGAGCAGAAACTGACATTGTTTGTAAAATAGGGTAAAATCCCTATTGGAAATGGATGGATGGAGGGATAAAAGAAAGAGTGATAACACAGAGGAAGCTCCTATTGCTGCACTGCTTTCACACCTTTTTCAACTCTAGGGACATTTGATTGCTGCTGCCTTCTTGGCCAGGTCTCCCTTGCAAATGGGCAAATAGACCTTCAAAAAATAATTTGGGGGTCTGGCTCATGGACTAACACACACAAACTATTTTCCATATATCTCAGTTTACCACAATCCTCCTCCCAAACATCCTTGTTTTGTTAATCTGTCACAGTTTATAACAGGATTGAACTACATATTTACCGTTTGCCTCTTGGATTACAACCATACGAAATGGAATGGAATGCAGTTGTCAGGTTTGAAAATGGCCACCTAGTGCCTGCATAACTTGATTCTGAGTTGTCCTTGTCCATGCACCTAGCCAATCTTTCTATCCTATTATAGAGATCATTTGAGTGGGCGATTTTCTTGTGTGCATGGATGCTGTCCCTCCATCTGTCTTTCCTGTGGCCCTCTCTGAGATGGGACAGAATGCACAGCCAGCCACATGGACTCAAGTGAGGGAGAGAGACTGGGAGAGAGAAAGAGCTAATCCTGTGTTGTCAGTGATGAGAGGGAGCGTACGAAACAACAAACGTACATGTATGGGATTTCTATTGAGACATGCATTCTCTCTCAGAAAGGCCTGTGTTTGCAGAGAGAGCAAGGGGAGGATGCATGTGTAATGTACTCCTGGTGATTCGACCATATATGGAACACTACTATATATATACAGTGAGCATCCTAATTCATTGGACAGTGAGCATTTGTTTGTTATTTTGGTTCTGTACTCTAGCACTTTGAATTTGAAAGGATACAATGACAATGAGGTTGAAGTGCAGACTGTCAGCTTTAATTTGAGGGTATGTACATATATATTGGATGAACCGTTTAGAAATTATAGAACCTTTTGTACATAGTCCCCCCCATTTTCGGGCATAAAAAAACATTGGACAGTTTAACATAATGTAGAATAAAGTAATCATTGTTAATATTTGGATGCAATGACTGCTTGAAGTCTGCGAAGCATCGACATCACCAGACGCTGGGTATCTTCCCTGTTGATGCTCTGCCAGGCCTGTACTGCAGCCATCTTCAGTTCCGGCTCGTTTCAGGGACTTATTGCCTTCATTCTCCTCATCAGCATGTAAAATGCATGTTCAATTGGATTCAGATCCGGTGATTGACTCGGCCAGTCAAGGATTTTCCACTTTTTGGCTATCAAAAACCCTTTCGTTGCTCTAGCAGTATCAATCAATCAATCATTTTTTATTTCTAAAGCACATTTAAAAACAACACGAGTTGACCAAAGTGCTTTACAGACCCAACTGTACAAAACATATAGACAAATACACCATAAAACAAAACAACAACATAAACCGCATGTAGCTAAGAACAGTTAAAAGCAGCAGAAAAAAGATGGGTCTTCAACCTAGATTTAAAACACTCAACGTAATCACAGGATTTAATGTGTAATGGGAGACTATTCCAAAGACGCGGTGCTGCTACCGCAAAGGCAAAGTATGTTTAGGGTCATTGTCTTGTTGCATGATGAAGTGCCGTCCAAATATTTCTGTAGACTTCAGAATTCATTGTTCTACTTCTGTCTGCAGTCACATCATCAATGAAGACAAGTGAGCCTGTTCCACTGGCAGCCATACAGGCCCAAGCCATAACACCCCATCCACCATGTTTCACGGATGAGGTGATATGCTTTGGATCATGGGCATTTCTTTTTTTTCCCACACTTTCCTCTTTCCATCACTCTGGTACATGTTAATCTTTGTCTCATCTGTCCACAATACGTTTTTCCAGATCTCTTGGGGCTCTTTTAGGTGCTTTTTTGCAAACTGTAATCTCGCCTTTCTGTTCTTCAGGCTTATCAGTGGTTTGCATCTTGTAGTGTACCCTCTGTAGTCCTGCTGGTGTAGTCTTCTACGTATGGTAGACTTTGACACATCTACACCTGCATCCAGGAGAGTGTTTTTGATCTGTTGAGGTGTTGTCAGTGGGGTTATCTTCACCATAGAGAGTATTCTCCAGTCATCCACTACAGTCGTCTTCCTCGGTCTACCGGGTCTTTTGACATAATTGAGTACACCGGTTGTTTTTTTCTTGTTAATGATGAACCAAACTGTTGACTTTGCATTGCTTTTTGCAATGTTCCTGATTGATTGATTTTCATTTCTGAGCCTTATGACGGCCAGCTTCATTTGCATCGACACTGCTGTCTTCCTCATGTTGTCACACCCCAACAACAAACTACAAAGGCAATAGCAACAGCTCTCCTGCATTCACTAACGACACAAATGAATACACCTGCCTAACGACACACATCTGTGAAGCCAATTCAACAAATACTTGTGGTACCTTAAAATGGGGGGACCATGTACAAAAGGTCATTTCTAGACGGTTAATCCGATATGTATGAAAATACCCTCAAATTAAAGCTGAAAGTCTGCACCTCAACCTCATGAATTATGGTGGAGGGAGGGAGGGAGGGAGGGAGAGAGGGAGAGAGAGAGAGAGAGAGAGATCTTGTGTAGTCATTGATCCATCTTCTTCTGTTTACTGACTGAGCTGAGTGAGTACTGAATGAACCAGGCTTGGCTATGGACTGGCAGATAGGCTTGCATCCCAAATGACACCCTATTCCCTACATAGTACACTATGGGCTCTGGTCAAAAGTAGTTCACTATATAGGGAACAGGGTGCCATTTGGGATGCAGACACAGAGATGTGTCTCTGAGCATACAGGCCATGCTAGAACAGACTCAGCCCCTGTGGGCACAGATGCACAATCACACACATGCGCACGCATACACACACACGCTAGTGGTGTGCTTGCCATTTGCTTCATGTCTAGCTTGTCAGGACATGGGCCAACTGATGAGTTAGGTCTCTGTGACTGACTGCTGTTTTATGGACGAGTTAGAGTCAGACAGGAAATAGAATGAGTACACTCTATGTCTCTATCTGACACAGTCTGTGTCCCAAATGACACCCTATACCCTATTTATTGCACTACTTTTGACCAGGGCCCATAGGGAATAAGATAACATTGGAGCTGGAATTCACTGTCTATGTTGTATAAATGAATATACTTTTTTGCTTATTCATATACTGCAGAGCATTCCCTATTCATATACTGCAGCTATATTATACATAACTCCAGAGACCTCAGTTTTGTGCTCAGTTGCCAGTGCATTTTTATTGCTATCTATTTTCCAAAGAATATGGAGTTAATATTCACCCAGATTTGTTAAACTGCCAAGGGAGTTCGTTTGGGATCATGCAGAGGGAGGAGGAGAGTGTTACAGAGAGAGAGCGAGGGAGAGAGCGAGCAAGTGAGAGGGAAAGCGAGAGAGACCGGGAGCGAGGTAGAGTGAAAAGAGGCAGAGAACGACAGAGGGAGAAATTGTCCCCGTAGTGTTTTTGGCTTGTGGCTTGCATTGTGTGTATAACTTTAAGGAAACTGAACCCTAGGGGATTGTTTGGGAGAAGCGGCCATTCGTTGGTTCCTTAATTGGCCGGGCTGCAGTGAAATGCCTGTGTTTATGGGACTGTTTTTGTAAAATGCACTCAAATGACTGGAGAATGTTTGTTCAGGGTGACATGCGTTGAGGAATTATTCTGATGGGAAAAGACACACCCACACACACATCCATTACATCTCTATTCATTCCTATTATAGATATGCTTTTACGAGTAATCCACACACACACACACACACACACACACACACACACACACACACACACACACACACACACACACACACACACACACACACACACACACACACACACATACACACACACACTGGTGCCTTTCTCTGTGAGCTAGTCCATTGAGGGAGTATTAAAGTGTTCTAAGCCTGGACCAGAGAAAACACACTCGTCTCTGCAGGGCAAGGCTGTTCACTGTGTGTTGGTGGAGCTGCTCAACATGACTGAAGCTGGAAAATGCTGCTTTGTTAAGAGGGAGCCGAGAGCTGCGAGAGGGGATTGTTTAAAGCACAGCTGAGTGCTTTTTTGTGTGTGTGTATGTGTTTGGACATGAGCCACAGTACAATATCTTATGATTTACACTGTTTATATATCCCGTACTGACCATGTAACATGAGCACAACGATAATCCTTTTTGTAAAGAAAATACATAGCTACACTAACACACTGTCAGTGTATGGAACATATGAAACATCTGGAAATAAATTATTTTCCATTTGATACATTATACTACCTGCAGTATGCAGACATGTTACAACCTCGATGGTGGGGGGTGGAATTCGACTGTCTTTTACAAAAACAGTATAAATTCAGTGGTGTGTATTCTAACTGGGACAGATAGCATCCCTGACACCCCACAGCTGTTTTGAAGGACATTTCCACTCTGCGACACAGGAAGACACACAGGAAGTTCACTGACAGCTACCCATCATGCCCTTGGGCTTCAAGAGGCAGTGCTCCACTTCCTACAGTTTTGATTTAACCGACCCTGCTCTCTCCCACTCTATCTCTTCCCCATTTTAGGGTAATCTAAACGGTGATGTGGTGCTGCCAAGTGATCTGGCCATATCTCAGAGTTTGAAAGAGTTTAGCTTTGGATGCTCTGATAGTGGCTGATTCACCTGATTCATTTCTGGGGCTGCCTCACATCCATCAAACGGATAATCCCCTAGATGTTCCCTTTCTTGTAAGAAACCACTTTTTGTCCGACAGGCCGGCCGGCTTGCCTTCAAAGGGAGAATAGAAATGGTTTGTTACCCGCGGAGTGAGCGAGGGCAGAGGAAGATCACTTGAAGGAATTGTAGCCCGGAGATGAAAGATAGCTAACTTCTGCGGCCACTATGTTTCTCTCTTTTTCTCTCCATTTGAACATCGGTCCGCATGGATTTGTCAGGCTCTGGCCATAGAGAAGCCTTTGGCTCATCTATTTAGCCATGGTCAGAGCCTGACAGATCTAGTTTATCTAGTTCTGTGTGGTGTTTTGTGTTGGGTCCCCAATTGGAGGCAGCTGCTAAGCGTAGTCTCTAATTGGGGAGCCTACTTATGTTTGTATGTTCCACACCTGTGTGTGGTTCATTGTCTTCCATGTCAGTCTGTAGAGTAAGTGTATTTACATTTGGTCATACGTTGTTCTTGTTGTTTGTATAGTTCGCATTGAGTATATTTATAGTCATTAAATATAACATGTCGGACTATCACTGCGCTGCGCCTTGGTCATTTTACACACCCAGATGTGACAGGATTACACACATTGGGAATTATGGCAGCGGTGAAAAGAGGCTTCTATGAATAGGAGACCAAGGAAAAACAGAGGAACAAATGCCCTATGCATCTGGAGTGTGTGATATTGTCCCCATGACCTTCCTCTAGAATGGAGGCCATTCTCCCCACTCTCTCACTATCTCTCTCGTGCTATCCCCCACTGTATGTCCTACAGAAGGTGTCATTGCATCAAAGCATTGGGCTTGTGGTTGGGTTGTCCTTTTGAGATTTCCCAGAGACCGTATATAACATAATTAATTTTACATATATAATTTCCACATGGCACGGTTCTCTCTTCTGAGGATCCTGAATCTTGCCTTTTCAGCCTGGCAGTTATGTAATCTCAGATCTTTTTATTTCCAGCCAGTATTACATTTTCCGGCTAAGGTGTTTGGTTTCAGTAAGAGGATAGCCATTTTATAACACAACAATGCTGCCCTACCAAGGCAAAAGAGCAGTAACTGCTCATAGAGTGAAACTGAGAGAAATTACTTCTAAGTTGTTTTATTGTCCAGCCAAATAAATTGTAGGCAGATCATTGGAGATGTGGTTATCTGTTGTCTTACTATGAAGTCATTTTTTATTCATAATGACCCTGACCTCGGACATGACCTTTGACCCTAAACAGCAGTTACTGCCTTCTTGCTTGGTACACCCACTTTTTTTGTGTTAATATATAGCTGTTAGTGTTTGATACTTGATAGTTTGATACTTGTATCAGCAAAGAACAATAAATAATACCAATGTAAACCATAGACACTGCAGCCCAAAGCTCAGTGAAACCAAGGTACAAGGCAGTAACTGACATGAGTGATGGCAGTTACTGCCTTTCTCCTTGGTTTCACTAACTTTTTGCATATAGTGCAAACATGACCCCCCATTTTGCCCATAACACAACACAATGGAGGCAGGACATTGTCCACATGATAAAGCCTGTATTTAATGTATAAAAAACTAATTTTTGACCAAATGTGCAGTTACTGTTCTTTTGCTTGGTAGGGCAGAATAGATTTCTACCTCTGAGTGACATTGCACTACAGGTACAATGCAAGGTCAGAGACAGTTCAACCTTTTCTTGCCCAAGGACCACCGCCAAGTCAAACCAGCAACCCAGGGACCTCCCCACATGATTGGAATAGGACTAGGCTGTTATATAATTAGCGTGGTCGTTGCTAGTTGTTCTATAATGTGTTAGGAGTGGCTATTCATTTGTTTACACCCTCACCCCCTGTCTCTTCAGCTTCTGCTGTGCTCGCCTCATTAGATGTCATAGCTCTAAACAAGGCTAGCGTAGCTCGCGGCTATCATTAGACACACACTACAGTTGGCCACATACTGTAGGAATGGTAAGTTGAACTGAAAATATTACTACCATATATCTTCTTTCACAATTTTGTCTCTGTTCTGCGCCGCTTGCTTCATCGGATGTTAGCTACGCACACACACACACACCCCAAATACAGACACCGCTCTCACAGTCTCATACAGTGTCCAGCCTCTCCCAGATCAATTGTGATAGATACTTTGAAGGAGGCTTTTGGCTTCTATAATCCCATTTATATTTCCCCCTTCTCTTCTTTATCTCAGATTGCTGTCATTTCATTTTACGGGCCTTGATCTAAAGTTCGGATTGGGCCCAATATGAACAGTCTGTCCTGGGATGCATCCCAGATAGCACCCTATTCCCTACATAGTGTACTACTTTTGACCAGAGCCCTATGGGCCCAGGTGAAAAGTAGTGCACTAAATAGGGAACAGGGTGGAATTTGGGATGCAGCCCTGGGATCTCTCAGCTGCTGCCATGGCTGTTTGCAGTGCTAGGGGGTCTAAGGAGAGGGGGAGGAGAGAGGGAGAGAAGGAAGGAGAGAGAGTAGATGATAGTTTGGGTAAGAGAATTGCCTAGCGGTGCCTGAGCAGAAGTGAGAATGTTCTGCTCCTATATTTAGACTTTTTAAGACACAAGTAAGTAAAATTAGCAAGGCAGAACACCCTGGGCCCTCTAAACTGTCGTGTGTGTGTGTGTGTGTGTGTGTGCGCCCCCATGTACACAGACACACATATACACACACATAGGTCAAAGGTCAGCTGCTAGAGGGGCTCAGTGCTGTTCCAGTCTGCTCTCATCTACCTCTTCACCATGCTTTATTTACGTTGAGGGGCACAATAACATTTGAAATGTGTTAGATTGGATCTAGGGATGCCCTAGATGTGATGGCCCTTAAAATAGGCAATGCCACTGCTTGTGATGGCTTAGCATGCATTCCTTTCTTAGGGATGAGGTTGAGCTATCGATTGTCTGTCCGTATCTATGTGGTTTCCATTCAGACAGGGATTGGCTCATACTGCTTCATTACCAGTGGTTAGTGATGGACTCTCCCCTTGTATACGTCTCTTAATACACATGCACAGATGCACACACGCATACACTCAGTAAAAAGAGAGAAATGGCATGGGTGGGTATTCCTTTTTCATAGAATAATAGCATTTTTAAATCACTTTTTTTATTATTTCTTTTATTTAAGTCGGCAAGTCAATTAAGATCAAATTCTTATTTACAATTGACGGCCTACACCAGCCAAACTCGGACGACGCTGGGCCAATTGTGCGCCGCCCTATGGGACTCCCAATCATGTCCGGTTGTGATACAGTCTGGATTCAAACCAGGTTGTCTGTAGTGACGCCTCTAGCTCTGAGAAACAGTGTCTTAGACCACTGCGCCACTTGGGAGCCCTGTAATAATATGAGTAGCTGCTCCCAGGTCAGACCTGACCTCTGATATGTTGGTTTAGAGCCAAACAATATTACATAAGGCTTTATATAATTCAAACATTTGCATAACTTCTCTTTTTGTTTGTGAAATAAATAGTCTGATGGTGACCGTTTTATCTTTTCTGTTGTGCCACACTCATAACTGCCTGGTTATGATTCAAATCACAGTAAAAATATATTTTCAATTGTATGTTCTTTTGGTTGTAAATGGAATTGGTTTTTTGAATTCCATTTCCACCCAAACGTCAGATAAGTTTGGGTGTCTGTGTCTGTAACATTTATTGTAATGTTTTCTGGAATCTTTATTTGAAATTCCCTTTTTTCTATATACAGTACCAGTCAAATGTTTGGACACCTACTCATTCCAGGGTTTTTCTTTATTTTTACTATGTTGTACACTGTAGACTAATAGTGAAGACAACAAAACTATTAAATAACACATATGGAATCATGTAGTAACCAAAAAAGTGTAAACAAATCAAAATCTATTTCATATATGGATTCTTCAAAGTAGCCACCTTTTGTCCTTTGCACACTCTTGGCATTCTCTCAACCAGCTTCATGGGGTATTCACCTGGAATGCATTTCAATTAACAGGTGTGCCTTCTTAAAAGTTAATTTGTGGAATTCTTTCCTTCCTAATGCGGTTGAGCCAATCAGGTAGGGTTGGTATACAGAAGATGGCCCTATTTGGTAAAAGTCCATATTATGGCAAGAACAGCTCAAATAAGCAAAGAGAAATGAGAGTCCATCATTACTTTAAGACATGAAGATGTGCAGTCGCAAAAACCATCAAGCGCTATGATGAAACTGGCTCTCATCAGGACCGCAATAGGAAAGGAAGACCCAGAGTTGCATCTGCTGCAGAGGATAAGTTCTTTAGAGTTACCAGCCTCAGAAATTGCAGCCCAAATAAATGCTTCACAAAGTTCAGACACATCTCAACATCAACTGTTCAGAGGAGACTGCGGGAATCATGGTCGAATTGCTGCAAAGAAACCACTACTATAGTACACCAATAAGAAGAAGAGACTTGCTTGGGCCAAGAAACACGAGCAATGGACATTAGACCAGTGGAAATCTGTCCTTGGTCTGACGAGTCCAAATTTGAGATCTTTGGTTCCAATCGCCGTGTCTATGTGAGACGCAGAGTAGGTGAACGGATGATCTCCGCATGCGTGGTTCCCACCATGAAGAATGGAGGAGGAGTTGTGATGGTTTTGGGGAGCTTTGCTGGTGACACTGTAAGTGATTTTTTTAGAATTCAAGGCACACTTAACCAGCATGGGTAGCACAGGATTCTGCAGTGATACGCCATCCCATCTGTTTTGTGCTTAGTGGGACTATCATTTGTTTTTCAACAGGACAATGAACCAACACACCTCCAGGCTGTGTAAGGGATATTTGACTAATAAAGAGAGTGATGGAGTGCTGCATCAGATGACCTGGCCTCCACAATCACCTGACCTCAACCCAAATGAGATAGTTTGGGATGATTTGGACCGCGGAGTGACTGAAAAGCAGCCAACAAGTGCTCAGCATATGTGGGAACTCCTTCAAGACTCTTGGAAAAGCATTCTAGTTGAAGCTGGTTGAGAGAATTCCAAGAGTGTGCAAAGCTGTCATCAAGGCAAAGAGTGGCTACTTTGAATAATCTAAAAGACTTCTTTTGGTTACTACATAATTCCATTTGTGTTATTTCATCGTTTTTATGTCTTCACTATCATTCTACAATGTAGAAAATAGTACAAATAAAGAAAAACCCTTGAATGAGTAGGTGTGTCCAAACTTTTGACTGGTACTGTATGTGTTTTTTTCTTGCTTTTCCGCAGACAGGGAAAACAACTATATTTGACATATAACTTGAACCTTCTGTGTCTCCATGGAATGAAATCATCAGATCCCACAAACACTCCAACCTTTCAAACATTTCACTTCAGACTCATTAAGATGTAAAAAACAGGAGATGCTCTCCTCCTCAATCTTTAAAACCCCTACACTAATCATAACACAGAGCTGCTTCATTTCACCACCACATCTTATTTTGTTTTATTATCTGTTAGGGTTCAGAGCAGGGATTTGATTTGATCTTTGATGTTAAAGAAGCGCAGCTTTTACCCACCCCCATCCCTCGCCTCCCCTCCCCTCTCCCTGCTCCCCATCCTCGACAGAAACCACTCCGATTCATTACAAGTCTCAGAAAGTAAATTATGGTAATAGTTCCTTTTGCCAGGGGAAATGGGTACTTGGCAGAGCAACAGAGGCTTTTTTTCTACACTTTTTTCTTTAACATATTTTATTTAGATCGCATTTAGATATGCAAATTGATCGGAGAGGAGAGAGAGCGAGGAAGGGGGAGGAAAGCTTGTTCCCTCCCAAGCTCCAAGGCAGGGATGGGTTGGGGGTTGGGGGGAATGCAGGAAGATTCTGCATGAAGAGACACTCTTAGAAATTCCGCTCCCTTATTCATGTGAACCTGGAACATCGGGATTCTCCTAACCTCATTACGTATTATGAATTTTCACAAAGTAACTGTGCTGCAGCAGTGAGCTGCCGACTGAAACCTCCTTCCCTTATCCACTCCACTCTCTGAAATTCTAACTTATGATTCCTCACATCGGATAAACCCACGAGGCAGGATGTCATGTTTCATAAATCACAACACTCTCCGAAAATGTAGGAGGGTTACTGTACTGACTTAATTTGGGAGGTTTAGTGTACTGATTTGATTTGAGAAGGTTTGTGTAGTGACTTAATTTGGGAGGTTTGTGTAGTGACTTAATTTGAACAGGACAGTGTAGTGACATGATTTGACTTAATTTGAGAGGGTTAGTGTACTGACTTAATTTTGCAGGGTTAGTGTAGTGTATAGCCTGACATTTGAGAAGCCTGTAAGGGAGGAGGAGAGAAGGATGGGATGTCGAACCCTACAATCTCCCCCATCTGTTTCACTACTCGTCTTGAATGATAGGTGCAGGGTATAGGAAGGCTGCTCAGCTGCTAGTTGAGCCCACTGATGCAAAACTGAAATATGCATGCACCTGGATCTGATAGCATTGGCCGTCTAGTCCAGTGTCACCACATACAGCGACGTGACAAATGAGGTCTCAAACACCTGTTTAATCAATAATTACTTATTCACATATATTTCACTAACGAGGTGAAATTTCCCTACGTTGTAGCTGCCTGGAAACCACAGAATTCTGATATAGATGAGATTTGGGATTTGGCGTGACATCTCTACACTGAGTTTACCAAACATTAGGAAGACCTTCCTAATATTAAAGCTTGCTGCCATTGGACTCTGGAGCAGTGGGAACGCGTTCTCTGGAGTGATAACTCACCATCTGGCAGTCCGACGGACGAATCTGGGTTTGGTGGATGCCAGGAGAACGCTACCTAATGCATATGCCAACTGTAAAGTTTGTAGGAGGAGGAATAATGGTCTGGGGCTGTTTTTATGGTTTGTGCTAGGCCCCTTAGTTCCAGTGAAGGGAAATCCTAACGCTGCAGCATACAACAATATTCTAGATGATTCTGTGTTTCCAACTTTGTGGCAACAGTTTGGGGAAGGCTCTTTCCTGTTTGCACAAAGTGAGGTCCAACACAGAAATGGTTTGTCGAGATCGGTGTGGAAGAACTTTACTGGCCAGCACAGAGCCCTGACCTCAACTCCATCGAACACCTTTGGGATGAATTGGAATGCCAACTGCGAACCAGGCCTAATCGCCAAACATCAGTGCCCAACCTCACTAATGCTCTTGTGGCTGAATGGAAGCAAGTCCCCGCAGCAGTGTTCCAACATCTAGTGGAAAGCCTTCCCAGAAGAGTGCAGGCTGTTATAGCAGCAAAGGGGGGACCAACTCCATATAAATGCTCATGATTTTGGAATGAGATGTTCGACGAGCAGGTGTCCACATACTTTTGGTCATGTAATGTATGTCTCAATTGTCTCAAGGGTTAAAATTCCTTCTTTAACCTGTCTCCTCCCCTTCATCTACACTGATTTTAAGTGGATTTAACAAGTGACATCAATAAGGCATCTTAGCTTTCCCCTGGATTCACCTGGTCAGTCTATGTCATGGGAAAAGCAGGTGTCCTTAATATTTTGTATACTCAAATGTTTTGTATACTTAGTGTATACCTGTGAAGTCCCAGTTCACCCTCTGTGTCACTTTAAGCCTTATCACACAGAAACCATTTGTATTTCTCCCGTTTCTCTTCACTTCAGGGCCAACCCTTTTTTCTATATACATCAACGATGTCGCTCTTGCTGCTGGTGACTCTCTGATCCATCTCTACGCAGACGACACCATTCTGTATACATCTGGCCCCTCTCTGGACACTGTATTGGCTAACCTTCAGGCGAGCTTCAATGCCATACAACACTCCTTCCGTGGCCTCCAACTGCTCTTAAATGCTAGTAAAACTAAGTGCATGCTTTTCAATCGAACGCTGCCCGCACCCACCCACCGGACTATCATCACTACTCTCGACGGGTCTGACTTGGAATACGTCGACACCTACAAATACCTAGGCGTCTGGTTAGACTGTAAACTCAACTTCCAGACTCACATTGACCATCTCCGATCCAAGATTAGATCTAGAATCGGCTTCCTATTCCGCAACAGGGCTTCCTTCACTAATGCTGCCAAACATGCCCTTGTAAAACGGACTATCCTACAGATCCTTGACTTCGGCGATGTAATTTACAAAATAGCCTCCAACACTACTCAGCAAATTGGATGTAATCTATCACAGTGCCATCCGTTTTGTTACCAAAGCCCCATATACTACCCACTACTGCGACCTGTATTCTCTCGTTGGCTGGCCTTCATTACATATTCGTCACCAAACCCACTGGCTCCAGGTCATCTATAAGTCTTTACTAGGTAAATCCCCGCCTTATCTCAGCTCGCTGGTCACCATAGCAACAACCACCAGTAGGTATATTTCACTGGTCACCCCCAAAGCCAACGCCTCCTTTGGCCGCCATTCCTTCCAATTCTCTGCTGCCAATGACTGGAAAGAACTGCAAAAATCCTTGAAGCTAGAGGTTCCTATCTCCCTCAATAACTTTAAGCATCAGCTGTCAGAGCTGCTTATCGATCACTGCACTTGTATATAGCCCTTCTGTAAATAGCCCACCCTACTACCTCATCCCCATATTTATTATTTTAGCTCATTTTGCACTCCAGTATCTCTATTTGCACATCATCATTTGCACATCTATCACTCCAGTGTTAATTCTAATCTGTAACCTATTTCGCCACTATGGCCTATTTATTGTCCTATCTTCCTAACCTTACTGCATTTTACACTACATTTGCACACTCTGTATATAGATTCTCTATTGTGTTATTGACTGTACGTTTGTTTTATTCTCATGTGTAACTCTGTGTTGTTTTTTGTCGCACTGCTTTGCTTTGTCTTGGCCAGGTCGCAGTTGTAAAGGAGAACTTGTTCTCAACTGGCCTACCTGGTTAAATAAAGGTGAAAAAAAAATGAAAAAAAAAATGCTATTCTGAGTTAATTTATTTCCTGTTTGTCTGTGCGACGGCAGTGAGAAGCAAGTAGCCAGAGATAAAAACCAGACAGGCCTTTTCAGTTTTGCGCTCTGCTCTAGCTCGCTCCCGGCAGCCATTACCGTAACCTGAATGACCCCAGGCGTGAATTAAGGAGGCCGGGCGCATTAGGCGGGCCAGCGGATAGATGGAGAGGAGGATGATAAACCCACAGAGAACAGAGGGAGGTTGGGATGGAGAGAGGGATGAGAGCCTACAAAACCCAAGGACCTTCAGAGGCACTCAGGATCCTCTATTAGCAGCATCTATATACTGTATGTATCTGGTTTGTCTCATGCTGGCATAGAGAGACACTGCTGCCTGGCACTCACACACTCTCTGACTCACTTTCAGCAGGGAAGTGAGGGTTATATACAGTCGTGGCCAAAAGTATTGGTCTCCACAAAGTTTGCTGCTTCAGTGTTCTTAGATCTTTATGTCAGTAGTTACTATGGTACACTGAAGTATAATTACAAGTATTCCATAAGTGTCAAAGGCTTTCATTGACAATGACATTCAGTTTATGCAAAGAGTAAATATTTGCAGTGTTGACCCTTCTTTTTCAAGACCTCTGCAATCCGCCCTGGCATGCTGTCAATTAACTTCTGGCCCACATCCTGACTGATGGCAGGCCATTCTTGCATAATCAATGCTTGGAGTTTGTCAGAAGGTGTGGGTTTTCGTTTGTCCACCCGCCTCTTCAGGATCGACCACAAGTTCTCAATGGGATTAAGGTTTGCAGAATATCAGTCTGTCCCTGATGTTTTTCCTGGAGAGAAGTGGCTTCTTTGCTGCACTCACAGCTGCCTGCTGCCATTCCTGAGCAAGCTCTGCACTGGTGGTGCCCCTATCCCGCAGCTGAATTTACTTTAGGAGACTGTCCTGGCACTTGTTGGGCTTTTTTGGCTGCCCTGACGCCTTCTTCACAACAATTGAACCTCTCTCCTTGAAGTTCTTGATGATCTGATAAATGGTTGATTTAGGTGCAATCTTACCAGCAGCAATATCCTTGCCTGTGAAGCGCTTTTTGTGCAAAGCAATGATGACGGCACGTGTTTCCTTGCAGGTAACCATGGTTGACAGAGGAAGAACAATGATTTCAAGCACCACCCTCCTTTTAAAGCTTCCAGTCTGTTATTCTGACTCAATCAGCATGACAGAGTGATATCCAGCCTTGTCCTCGTCAACACTCTTACCTGTGTTAACGAGACAATCACTGACATGATGGCAGCTGGTCATTTTGTGGCAGGGCTGAAATGCAGTGGAAATGTTTTTGGGGGATTAAGTTCATTTTCATGGCAAAGAGGGACTTTGCAATTAAATGCAATTAATCTGATCACTCTTCATGACATTCTGGAGTATATGCAAATTGCCATCATCAACACTGAGGCAGCAAACTTTGTGGAGACCAATACTTGTGTCATTCTCAAAACTTTTGGCCACGACTGTACACTACCGTTCAAAAGTTTGGGGTCACTTAGAAATGTCCTTGTTTTTGAAAGAAAAGCAAATTTTTGTCCATTTTAATAACATACAATTGATCA
The DNA here is from genome assembly GCA_023634145.1 of Thymallus thymallus. Classification (NCBI taxonomy): domain Eukaryota; kingdom Metazoa; phylum Chordata; class Actinopteri; order Salmoniformes; family Salmonidae; genus Thymallus; species Thymallus thymallus. The sequence continues at coordinate 13,924,564 of CM042418.1, forward strand.
AAAATACTGTGTAGACATTGTTAATGTTGTAAATGACTATTGTAGCTGGAAATGGCTGATTTGTTTTTTTATGGATAGTCATTTACAACATTAACAATGTCTACAATGTATTTCTGATCAATTTGATGATATTTTAATGGACAAACAATCTGCTTTTCATTCAAAAAGTGACCCCAAACCTTTGAACGGTAGTGTGTGTATATATATATATATATATATATATATATATATAAAACATATATACACGTTTTTCCTGGATCAAAATGGGGCTTTGGTGGTGGGCGTGGCTGGGGCGTGGCCTATGGTACATTTTAGAGGCCTTCCTGTTGGCCACAATGACAAAATGTAGTACAATGACAAATCTACAGTATATACTTACAGTGGGGAGAATAAGTATTTGATACACTGCCGATTTTGCAGGTTTTCCTACTTACAAAGCATATAGAGGTCTGTAATTTTTATCATAGGTACACTTCAACTGTGAGAGACGGAATCTAAAACAAAAATCCAGAAAATCACATTGTATGATTTTTAAATAATTAATTTGCATTTTATTGCATGACGTAAGTATTTGATCACCTACCAACCAGTAAGAATTCCGGCTCTCACAGACCTGTTAGTTTTTCTTTAAGAAGCTCTCCTGTTCTCCACTCATTACCTGTATTAACTGCACCTGTTTGAACTCGTTACCTGTATAAAAGACACCTCTCCACACACTCAATCAAACAGACTCCAACCTCTCCACAATGGCCAAGGCCAGAGAGCTGTGTAAGGACATCAGTGATAAAATTGTAGACCTTCACAAGGCTGGGATGGGCTACAGGACAATAGGCAAGCAGCTTGGTGAGAAGGCAACAACTGTTGGCGCAATTATTAGAAAATGGAAGAAGTTCAAGATGACGGTCAATCTCCCTCGGTCTGGGGCACCATGCAAGATCTCACCTCGTGGGGCATCAATGATCATGAGGAAGGTGAGGGATCATCCCAGAACTACACGGCAGGACCTGGTCAATGACTTGAAGAGAGCTGGGACCACAGTCTCAAAGAAAACCATTAGTAACACACTACGCCGTCATGGATTAAAATCCTGCAGCGCACGCAAGGTCCCCCTGCTCAAGCCAGCGCATGCCCAGGCCCGTCTGAAGTTTGCCAATGACCATCTGGATGATCCAGAGGAGGAATGGGAGAAAGTCACGTGGTCTGATGAGACAAAAATAGAGCTTTTTGGTCTAAACTCCACTCGCCGTGTTTGGAGGAAAAAGAAGGATGAGTACAACCCCAAGAACACCATCCCAACCGTGAAGCATGGAGGTGGAAACATCATTCTTTGGGGATGCTTTTCTGCAAAGGGGACAGGACGACTGCACCATATTGAGGGGAGGATGGATGGGGCCATGTATTGCGAGATCTTGTCCAACAACCTCCTTCCCTCAGTAAGAGCATTGAAGATGGGTCGTGGCTGGGTCTTCCAGCATGACAACGACCCGAAACACACAGCCAGGGCAACTAAGGAGTGGCTCCGTAAGAAGCATCTCAAGGTCCTGGAGTGGCCTAGCCAGTCTCCAGACCTGAACCCAATAGAAAATCTTTGGAGGGAGCTGAAAGTCCGTATTGCCCAGCAACAGCCCCGAAACCTGAAGGATCTGAATGGAGGAGTGGGCCAAAATCCCTGCTGCAGTGTGTGCAAACCTGGTCAAGAACTACAGGAAACGTATGATCTCTGTAATTGCAAACAAAGGTTTCTGTACCAAATATTAAGTTCTGCTTTTCTGATGTATCAAATACTTATGTCATGCAATAAAATGCAAATTAATTATTTAAAAATCATACAATGTGATTTTCTGGATTTTTGTTTTAGATTCCGTCACTCACAGTTGAAGAGTACCTATGATAAAAATTACAGACTTCTACATGCTTTGTAAGTGGGAAAACCTGCAAAATCGGCAGTGTATCAAATACTTGTTCTCCCCACTGTATATTGTTCACACAAAAAGTGTTTTTTAATCCCATTTTTAAAAAATATTTGTTATTATTATTATTGATTTTTTTGGGGGGTGGGGGTGGTTGGACATAGGCAACACAAAAAAACACATAGGCGGCCCACCCAAGACTTTTCTATGCAGAAAAAACCCTGATATAGAATGAGAAAAAAGATTAGGCACAGCACTCACGTATGAGTCTGTGTGTGTGTGTGTGTGTGTGTGTGTGTGTGTGTGTGTGTGTGTGTGTGTGTGTGTGTGTGTGTGTGTGTGTGTGTGTGTGTGTGTGTGTGTGTGTGTGTGCGCACACGAGTACTTTTTGTCCATAGTTACGTGAACAGTATATGTTAGTGTGAAAGAAATAGGGCGGGCGGCGGTTCGGGAGAGATTAAACACGAAATTGGCAGGGATTCACGCAATCCGATGCAATACTGGCGCAAGGCGAGCGCTTTTCTCATGTTCCGTAAACCATAACACACTCCAGCATAAATTACTGCTTACATAACACACAGACCACAGCAGTCTGGTCTGTATGAGCAGCTAGCGCCCTTCAAACACACACCAGCTCCAGATCCACACCAAGCCATGAGGAAAAGGATGGGGCATCCAATCACACACTCAAACACGCTCGTACATACACACACGATACACACACACACAATACACATTCACACAATACCCTCCAATTGCAGTGGATCATCGGACTAACAAGGCAATTATTCCCATAGAAGTGCTGGAGAGGGGCTGTGAATGGGACTGTTGACTGCTTTACTTGACTCTGAACACGGCTCAGTAATTACAATGCCAGTCGTGGTGGCATAACACCATGGGCTGCATCTCAAATGGCATCCTCTACCCTATATAGTGCACTTCTTTTGACCAGAGCCCTATGGGTTTCAGAGGAGGCTGGTGGGAGGAACTATATGAGGATGGAATGGAATAAATGGAACGAAGTCATTTATTTACTGTAATTCCAGCCGTTACAATGAGCACGTCCTCCTATAGCTCCTCCCACCAATGGAAAGAGTTTGTTTCCCAGAGCGTTGTCTGAAATAAGTAAACGTCAGTTATCGCTCTGCCACAGTAATACAAATACATCTGTAGTTATTGCTCTGCCACAGCAATACAGAGACATCAAATTAAACAGAGTTTTTATATGGATTTCTTGACGCTGTGCCAACGTTTACTGCCGTGATTAGAAGTTTTCCTCGGTTCCTTTGTGCTTTTTACCATATCCTCTTTACTCACTCTCTCCCTTCTCTCCCTTCTCTCTCTCTTTTTCGCTCTCTCTCTCTGTCGCTCTCTCTCCCTTCTCTCTCTCTTTTTTTTCTCTCTCTCTCTCTCTCTCTCTCTCTCTCTCTCTCTCTCTCTCTCTCTCTCTCTCTTTCTCTCTCTCTCTCTCTCTCTCTCTCTCTCTCTCTCTTTCTTCTCCTTCTCTCCAGGATATTGAGAACCCAGTCTCTAGAGTGGTATTATAACAACGTGAAGAGCCGCTTCAAGAGGTTCGGCAGTGCCAAGGTTCTGAAGACGCTCTACAGGAATCACATATTGGAGAGAGGAAGCATCTCGGATCTACCAGGTACATGTAAAAGCCTCCTCGTGGCCTTTCATGACTGCTTCAGTCCAAAGCAAACTCTCTTTGTCTTCCTGTACAGAACAGTGTCATATCTCTGGAGATTGAAGTATCTATTGAACATTCCACCATAAAGTATTTTAATTATATGGTCCGTCTTAATTTAATGACTTATTATTTAATGACTTATTAACCAAAGAGCACCTTCATTCTACATTTTGCAGCGCTGCCCGGTCCTTCTTTTTGCCATATCTATTGTTGTTTTTTTTGTTTTTTTTTATCTCTCTGGACTTTTATTTGGCCCCTCTATACTACTGCTGTGCTCCTTATGTGTGCTATGTTGGTTAATGCGCATTAATGGCTCTGTCAGTAACTCAACTACAGGGGGCAAAAGGTCTCGCGTAACATTCAGTCACTTGCCTCACAAGTTACGTGGTGAGAAACAGAACCAATGAACATCAGATATACACACCCACCCTGCCACACACACATAAACAGACATTATCTCTCTTTCGTACACCCACCCTGCCACACACACACACACTCACTCCCCCACCGCCATCCCCCATACACGTCATCTCTTTCATTACACTAACACACTCATCATCCACCACTGGCCAGCCTCCTAGATACAGTAGTTGGTACTAATCCCTGAGGTTTGAGAGGGGTAATCCTTGTTTAATATTAGCAGACAGCTAGCGTTAAGGCTGCTGCTCAGTAAACCTAATGGGGAGAGAGGAGAGTGGCCATGCTGCTAGGCCTGGGTGGGGCGGCGGGATGGGGCGGCAGCTGCTCTGTTGGCTGGGTCGTAATCCCCTCAGTGGCCTGGGCCACTTTGGCCTCTGAATGATTAGTTCCTGATGTGGGAACAGTGGAGCCACGTGTTAATTTGCCCTCATCCTCTCATCATCCAGATGCCATTGTTTTCCCCTCCCCCATCAGCCTGATCGGTTGGAGTGTATAGAGTTATGGAATATTACCGTGGTATAGCACAGTGGGTTAAAGGGGCAATCTGGAATTCAACAACAGCGGCGGGTAATGGCTTTTAAAAGTTAAATTTAAAAGTAAAAAAATTGATTTTCAAATCCCAGATTGCCCCTTTCAAGGGATGAGTTGATTGAACAGAGGGGTACACCTCCCTGAATTCCAAAAGGAAAGACCATGGCAGGAATAAGGCCACTGTATTTTCTTAGCCAGCCTACCTGTACAGCTGCTAGTCATAGCAGTTATATCATTTTTTGAAGCATTAGGAGTGTCAAAGCTCCAGTACTGTTGTGTTGACTGGTGGCTGTTGGTCCAATCATCTCCATTGTCTGTTTCCCAGTACAGTCCAAAAGGCCCTCCTGTCCCAATCTGTCTTTCCAGCTGTCCCCCTCTGATCTCCTTCCCTTCCCTCTCTCCTCCTCTCCTCTAATCTCCTCCTCTCCTCTCACTGCCACTCTTACATCACACAGGGAGAAAATAGGATTAGCTGCTAGCTGCCGCTGGGCTCCCATTTCAGATGAGCTCAACAGATTATACTGCCTGAGAGTCACAAACACACACCACTTTATCACACCGTACTGACGTGTGCGTGCGTGTTTGTGCGGCCATGTGTATTGTCCCTGAGAATGTCCTCTTCACCATTCTGAGTGCACTCTCCTCCTCCTCGTATATTAGGGGAGAGATTGTAAAGATGTACTCATAATGGGTCAAGGCCATGGTGCTGTAGAAATACTGGATGAAGACGTTTTGTATTCATCTGAGACCACATTGTGTGAAGCCACGTTGTGAAGGCATATTTTATTGACATAACAAAATATACCTCGATTCATCTGAAAAATAAGTATTTGGGGATATCTATCTGACTGCGGCTGTTGGTTTGAGTTGAGGAGCTTTTGACAAACTAGAGGAAAAGTCAAACGCCTTCGAAAAAGAGCAGATATGATTTGAAAGTAATAGATCACTTTGCATCCACTGGCCATTTTAAAGGGATAGTTCACCCAAATTACAAAATGACATATTGGTTTCCGTACCCTGTAAGCAGAACAAGACTTCGACTAATGGTTTTTGGACAAAAATGCGAAACAGTGGCCAGGTAAACCAAACCAAAGCATCAATTGTCGTTTTACCTTATCCATAAACTGCTTACAGGGAAACTAAACCAATTTGTTGTTTTGTAATTTGGGTGAACTATCCCTTTAACTGCGTCACTTCCCCTTGAGAATGATGTGTGCCCTTCACTCCAACATGGCTAGAACTTAAATGTGAGGTATTTGTTATTTGTTACCTTTCAAGTCCGTTGTTTGCAGTGAAAGTGAGATCTGTACCTGTGTGAACTACAAGTAGACTACTGCTGAACTTCTATGATGAATGTGGCCCTAGGGACCTGTGTGTGTGTGCGCGTGTGTGCGTGCACGTGTGTGTGCGTCCGTTCATGCGTATGAGTGGGCTCGTTTTAAACATTGATGAAGGTTGGAGGAGCAGCCACACAATTGGCCATGTATAACCCAAAGCATTGGAGAGGAGGTGAAGGGAGTCGCATGCAATATGTCAGGGACTCCCTGCAACCACATACTCTACTGCTCTACACACTCAATCCTAGACCTGTCATCCTAGACCTGTCCATCTACAGAGAATAGGCTATATTTGAAAAGATCTATGTTTACCAATATCACCAAGGTATATTTTCTCAGCATTTATCAAAAGTTGTGAAACGTTTGAGCTGTGTTTGTACATACTATGTGACAGCTACGGAATTGCTTTCTCGGAAATTGAACACGTTGACTCAAGCAATACGTTCACTAAGCAATCAACACACTGTCAAAGAGAGCGCATCATGTTTTCCTGCTTGTGTCCCAAATGGCTATTCCCTATGTGGCTCTGGTCTAAAGTAGTGCACTACAGTATATAGGAAATATGGTGACATTTGAAATGCATCTCAGCTCTGACTCACTATGGATGTGAAAAGATACGCAGCCAATCTATTTCAAAGCTGATCTGATTGGTCAAAAACCAATTTGTGAAAAAATATCAGAATTAGGCTGCCTGTGTAAACACAGCCTAAGAAACAGCCAGTCCTTGTCACCTCTAAAAATCCCACTCTCTGTTTTAGAGAATGAGAGAAAACGGGGTGACAATTTCCAGCTTTTTCTTTGTGCGATCGTGTTTAAATGTGTCTGTTTGTATGAGTGTTCTAGAGGTCTCTGCTCTCCAGCCTCAGTGTGGCCTGGGAATTGTCAAACGGAGTCAGCACCACACAGTGAAAAGAACAAACTCTACTTAATGCTATCTAGGTTAAATACACCAACACATGCAAATTACTCTAATGTTCCCACAACAGCAAGATAACAGTGCTGCATGCATGATAACGTTTTACAGCACAAGCAAGATAGCATTCCTGGGGTAGTGGCACACAGTAAATACAGTACATGAACATTAATAGAACCACAAGATAACGTTCCCCAATCATTACAACTCAAATCACTTTTCTTTTGTCACATGCACCAAATACAATTGGTGTGGAAACTGCTGTGGCTGGAGTCTATGGTTTGGGTGGCTGGAGTCGGGGCTTCGTCTGACACAGCCTGATATAGAGGTCCTGGATGGCAGGGAGATTGGATGTACTGGGCTGTCTGCACCACCCTCTGTAGCGCTGTGCAGTCAAGGGCGGTGCATTTGACATACCAAGTGGTGATGCAGACAGTTAATATGCTCTCAATGGTGCAGCTGTAGAATTTCTTTGACGATCCCACGGGCCCATGCCAAATCTTTTCAGCCTCCTGAGGAGGAAGAGGCGCTGCCGTGCCCTCTTCACGACTGTGCGGGTATGTGTGGACCATGTTATGTCCTTAGTGATGTGGACCCGATGGAAGTTGAAGCTCTCGACCCGCTCCACAACAGCCCCATCATCGATGTGGATGGGGAGGGCTCTCCCCTCTTTCTCCTATAGTCCACGATCAGCTCCTTGTTCTTACTGACGTTGAGGGAGAGGTTGTTGTCCTGGCACCACAGGACAACAACCTCTCCTTCGGTAATCAGGCCTACTGTACCACCGGCGTGGCAAACTTGATTATGGTTGGAGTCATGCATGGCCACGCAGTCGTGGGTGAACAGGGAGTACAGGAGGGGTCTAAGCACACAACCCTGAGGGGCCCTCGTCTTGAGGGTCAGCGTGGCAGAGGTGTTGTTGCCTACCTTTACCACCCGGGGCCGGCCCGTCAGGAAGTTCAGGATCCAGTTGCAGAGGGAGGGGTTCAGTCCCAGGGTTCTTAGTTTAGTGATGAGCTTGGAGGGGACTATGGTGTTTAACGCTGAGCTGTAGTCTATGAACAGCCTTCTCACATAGTTGTCCAGGAGGGAGAGGGCAGTGTGAAGTGCAATTGCAATTGCGTCATCTGTGGATCTGTTGGGGCGGTATGTGAATTGGAGTGGGTCTAGGGTGTCTGAGATGGTGTTGATGTGTGTCATAACCACCCTTTCAAAGCACTTCATAATTAAAGAATTACAGTCTTTTAGGCAGGTTACCTTGGAGCTCTTGGGAACAGGGACAATGGTGGTCAGCTTGAAACGTTTTGGGGTTACAGACTGGGACAAGGTGAGATTGAAAATGTCTGTGAGACACTTGCCAGCTGATCTCTGCATGCTTTGAGAATGTGCCCTGGTATTCCGTCGGCGGCCTTTGTTAACCTGTGATTGTTAACCTGTTTTGTACATTTTGCTCATATCGGCCACAGAGAGCGAGATCACACAGTCATCCGGAAAAACAGGGGCTTTCACGCAAGGCACAGTGTTATATTCCTCGAAGCGAGCATAAAAGGCATTTAGCTCATTTGGAGGTTCTGCATTGCTGGGCAACTCACGGCTGGGTTTCCCTTTGTAATCCGTTATCATCTGCAAGCCCAGCTGCTGGTACTTCCTGTTTGAGCTTTTGTCTGTAAACAGGAAGCAGGAGAATGGAGTCATGGTCAGATTTGCTGATAGGAGGGTGAGGGAGGGCCTTGTATGCGTTTCTGTGGGTAGAATAAATGTGCTCTAGAGTTTTAGCACCCCTAGTGGCGCCGGCGTGTTGGTAGAAGAGTTTTAAGTCTCCCCGTGTTCAAGTCTCCGCCCATCAGAAACGCTGCCTCTGGTTGAGCGGTTTCTAGTTTGTTTATGGCCCCATACAGTTTGTTGAGTGCCAGAGTGGTGTTGGCTTGGGGAGGGATGTGATAATTACGGATGAGAACTCTCTTGGTAGATAAAAGGGTCTACAGCTTACCATGAGGTGTTCTATATCAGGTGAGTAAACGCTAGAGATTTCCTTCACACCTGAAGCAGCACAACAGTTGGTCTGGTTACTGTCATTCATTGCCAAGCTGATCTGACCCATGGATACTAACAGGACTGTCGTGACATCATCCATGTTATTCTCGAGTAACTGGACATTGGCCAATAGAACGGAGGGGAGCGACATTCAGTTTTCTCTCCACCTCAGTTTCACCAGGACTCCACCTCGTCTCCCGTGTCTGTGCCTGCAGTGTTTTGGTATCCCATTGAACAAAGGAATAGGGTCCGGTATGAACAGTGGAACAGCTGAGTTGGTTGAAGTCATATTTGAAGTCAAAATCGACTCCAATGTCCAGAAGTGCTTTCGGGTCATATCTGATAATAGTATGAACTTTCTGTACAAAAAAAACTAAAGATAAACATAATTAACATATGAGCGTAGCAATCTAATGCCCGACTACGCAGTCGACGGCGTAGCACACCGTTGATGCAATGCAACAGCTACAATGTAGCCAGCCTGAAACGTTACAAACGTCATGATGTCAGTTGGTTCAGTGAGCGCCTTATGGTTGCTAGCCACCATTAAATGATGTAGGTACTATACGTACAGCCTTAGCCAACCCAGTGAGTCAGTGACTGGTGACCTTAGTTGTCTCTCTCCTGCTTCCTGCTTCCTGCTGCTGACTCTGGTCTTGGAACATTAGTGACTCACACACAGCCCTGTCCTGAAATCCGTGTGTGTGTGTCTGTCTGTGGTGAAACACGCAATGCCAAACGCTGTCACATCGGTGACATGTGGCACCAGGAGTGTATCTGCGATATGTCTGTTTATGGCAACTCTCAGGACTTGAGTAGTTGTGTGTGTGTGTGTTTTTGTGAATGGATTTTGTGTGCATGTTTGTGTGTGTGTGTTTATGTACATGTTTATATGTGTGTGTGTGGTCCGTGCGTCAGTGTCTTTGTGTGTCCGTAAGTGTGCATATGCACGTGCGTGTGCGTGTGCGCGTGTGTGCGTGTGTGTGTGCGTGTGTGTGTGTGTGTGTGCGTGCGTGTTTGTTTACGGGATGGCATAGTGTAGTGCTACGGTCCCACAGAAGCCTGAGGTGATGTCATGATGCGACCTTAAGTGGCCCTGACTCTGGGATGTCAACGACATATTGATCTGTCACTAACTATCCGTCAGACGTTTTAAGAGGTTTAAGAACACACAAACCAACGCACACACACTCTCTCTCTTTCTCTCAAACACACACACAGTGCCACCCACACAACTTATTGCAGAGGTGTTGTCGGTGTCAGAAGAGATTTAATAGGTGGAGAACAGAACAGAAATCCACCATGCCCCTCTCATATCAACCCCTAATGGCACCTGCTGTATCATGATCTGCAGTGCCCCTGGTGGCCAGTATGTTTCACTTCAACATGCAGCAGATGTAGCAGTCAGGTGTACTCCCAGCCTGTGCATTTATCATTCAGAAACTCTCTCTCTCTCTCTCTCTCTCTTCGTCTGTCTTTCTCTCTCTTTATCTTACTGTTGGGGAGTGAGCTGTCATGTTGTAAATGAAGGCCCAGTCGTTGCTGAAAGCTGCGTTTTGTGTGTGTGTGCCTGTGGGTGTGGGTGTGCGTGCGTGCGGTGGCAGATGCTCTAATATAATTGAAAGCTAGGTGTCTGGACTGCCCTTCCTCCTACTTTATATGGAGCTTTACTGGCAGGAGTGTCACACACACACACACACACACACACACACACACACACACACACACACACACACACACACACACACACACACACACACACACACACACACACACACACACACACACAGACCGGGGTAGTCATGGTGATATAGAGTGATTCCCCTCCCGAGCCGTATGTGGAGAAAAGGTGAGGCCGTGGTCAATGAGAAGAAATTAAACAACATAAGCTTCTTGGTTTGAGGAGGACACGCCCAGTGGAGGTGGGGAGGGGGAGGGGCTCTGTTCGGTGTGAAGGTTTGGCAGGTCGAAATGATTCAGGAGAGGGTCATGACAATGACAGTGCATGTCGTGAAGGGGTTGTCAAGTAGCATATCATCATTCATGTGTTTTGTACTGGACAAATATGTGGGTTTCACATGTTCTGTCTGTCTGTCTGTCAGACTGCCTGCCTGGACGGTGAGGCGTCAGGAGGTGGAAATGTTCTTGCTGTGAAAGATGACAGACAGCGTCACCTGCAACAATGACACTGTTGTTAACCATGGAATCACTCACATTTCCATACATCTAGTTCTCACATCGTCAGCATCCTCAGAAAGCACTGGTGTGTGTGTTTGTGTGAGAGAGAGAGAATGAGAGACATGGAAATAGGGAAAAGAAAAAGAGGGCGTGGCTGTGTGTGTGTATGTGTGTGTGTGTGTGAGAGAGAGAGAGATATGTAGACAGAGAAAAAGAGAGGGAAAGTGAGCATGGAGACAAAGAGAGAAAAAGAGAGGGAAAATGAGCATGGAGACAAAATAAAGAAAGGAACAGAAAAGCGCTACTGTGTCAGTAAACAAAATGCCACATGGCCTCCATCTTGTGATCATGTTTGTTTGCAGGGCATTGTTGTTGCTTAATTTCCTTCATTAGGACTCATCAGCAGTGGCAGTGTATCTCCCCACCCTACTGCATATATGAGTTCAGGCTTTATTTGTGCTGGGTAATATACTCTATGTTGTTGTTGGCTGTCTCTCTCCTTTAAGTCAAAATGGGCAGACACACACACACACACACACACACCCTGCATCTAAAACAGAGCAGAGGAGAGAGAGAGAGGCCTTGGAGTGGCATTTAATGAAGCTGACCTGAAGCGTTCAAGACGCGCTCAGGAAGCTGACTTAAACCATACGCTTTGGTTGAGTTGTGGGGCCACGATTTAAATGGACAAACAAACTCAAGAGAGTAGTGTTGGGATGGTAGAAAGATGACAGAAAGAGGAGGAGGAAAAGGAGAGGATGAGGAAGGTAGAGAGGACACAGGACAGTGATGTGAATAAAGATGACATCGGTGGGAGTTCTTGTCGGATCAAATAAGAACTGAAAGACTGACCATTCCCACCTATCCAATGCCTGACCCACTGCAGACAGACAGAGCAACGCAAGCAAGTCTGTCTGCTCGCCTATCCCCAAATAATGTCGCTGCAGTTTCAGCCTCACTGCACACAGACATACAGAGGATTCCTAGTGGCCTTCCGCGACTCCCACTGCTAGGTTTCGAGTGCTTTGTGTCACATCCGCAGCCTCTACACCACACACACACACACACACACACACACACACACACACACACACACACACACACACACACACACACACACACAAAGTTCAGCCCAGTACTTCAGGGGTACAGGCTGTGGCAGTGTGATAATTTCAGCTGTAACACTGGTGTTAGTCCCAGAGCTGTGGATCTTAGCTGCTAATTGAAGGAAGTTGATTGTTCCCGTGAGAGGAACTAAAGAGTTGATGAAAGACCTCCTGGAGAAAACAGATGGCCCTATGGGATACATATCTGCCACCAAATTGCCCTCTGCAATGTGGTGTGGTTTATGAAGAGATGACTACACTGGCAAACACACCCATGGTTCATACACACACACACACATACACCCGGCTGAATTGGAGCAGTGCCATAAGTTCTATGCAGGGCTTGCTTTACTGATTCCTCCTGTCGCATATCATTGCTCTCTTCTGCTGATGAGATGAGGTTGTCTTAGTGTAAGCCAAGGTTCCTCCCAGCACAACTGTAGGCGACCGCTAACCTCTCCTCTGTGTCTCTCTCGGTCTCCCCTGTAGAAAGCAGTGTTCACAACGGAAGCAATGACAACGATGGCAGCATCTGTGGCAGTGACTCCACCTTCTACAGGCAGAGTGAAGGTACACAACCTCATATAGAACCCAACCAATGGATAATGGTCATACTAGCTATATCTGTGTCATCAGACTAACTTATTGTATAAAGCCACCGCATGACACAGCGTTATAGCAGTACACAGACACATACACACACTGCTGCGTGGTCCTCTTGTTGCAGAAGTCTGTGACCCTCGCAATCGGCCACTTGTGTTTGTGAATCACAGTAATCACAGCAGCACTCCACCACAGCCCTGACATGAGTCATCACAGCAGCACTCCACCACAGCCCTGACCTGAGTCATCACAGCAGCACTCCACCACAGCCCTGACCTGAGTCATCACAGCAGCACTCCACCACAGCCCTGACCTGAGTCATCACAGCAGCACTCCACCACAGCCCTGACCTGAGTCATCACAGCAAATTGACTAGACCACTGTGTGTTTATCTGCCCCTCTAAAACAGACCCCCAAACACACACGCTCTCACCTATATACACATGCACACACTCAGTCAGCACTAATTGCATTTGCTCTGCAATGGTAATGTTTTGTTTGTCTAGTATACTGTATCTCTAATTAAATCTACCATTTAGGTAATGACAACTCCTGAGAGGGCTGTAAGTAAGCGTGTGTGTGTGTGTGTGTGTGTGTGTGTGTGTGTGTGTGTGTGTGTGTGTGTGTGTGTGTGTGTGTGTGTGTGTGTGTCTGCATGCATGTGTTTGCAGGACACAGCATGGCAGAGACTCTCACTGTTGCCCTGCGTGTTGCTGAGGAGGCCATAGAGGAAGCCATCGCCAAGGCAGAGGAGTTTAGTGACAGCTTGGTGAGACAACACTCTTCTCCCTTCCTTCTCTCTCTCTCTCTCTCTCTCGTACTCTCTCTCTCTCGCACTCTCTCTCTCTCTCTCTCTCTTCTCTTCTCTTCTCTTCTCTTCTCTTCTCTTCTCTTCTCTCTCCCTGTCTCTCCCTCTCCCTGTCTCTTTTGGTTTGGAGCTATTGGGATGAAGGTTTGGTTTTGGTGCTTGTAGAAAAGCTTGTTTTACGGTAGCTCTGACCAGGCTTTGATGTCTCTGTGTTGCAGGAGAAGCAGAATGAGGCTCGCTACCTACGAGACCACAAAGAAGAGCTTATAGAGGAACTTGCCACGACCATCGTACAAAAAGTACGTTTTAAGTTTGGATTTTGGTGTGAAGTTTTTGGTGACATCACATTAACATTGTCCTCTCTCGCTCTTTCGTTCCGTATCTCTCGCTCTCTTTCTTGCTCTCTTTCTCCCCCCCCCTTCTCGCTCCCAGATCATCCAGAGGAGGAAGCATTCTGAGATGCAGACGGAGTATGACTTTGTGTGGCCCCAGAGCCAGGGCCAGCCTCAGGGCAGTGAGCTGTCCTCCCCCAGCCAGCACCCTCACAGCACCCTGGCCCAGGACAACCAGGCCCACCTCAAGAGCTCCTACACCCTCTGGGTCAGTCTGGGTGGAAGCCCTCACTACACTAGGCTATGTTACGCTATGCTACGCTACATTCCGTAACGCTACACTACACTACCCTACGCTACCGTGCACTACACTACGCTACATTACTCTACACACTTTGCTACGTTACATTACACTTCACTACGTTACGTTACCCTGCACTATACTACACTACACTACACTGCACTACATTACATTATACTACACTGCACTACATTACATTATACTACACTGCACTGCATTACACTACACTACGCTGCATTACACTACACAACACTGCACTACATTACACTGCACTACTCTACACTGCAGTAATTACAGTACACAACATTGCACTACATTAGACTACTGTACACTAGACTGCACTACATTACAGTACACTGCACTACATTACACTACACTGCACTACATTACACTGCACTGCACTACATTACACTACAATACACTGCACTATAGTACACTACACTGTACTACACTGAACCGCAATGCAATGCACTGCACTACGCTACACTACAGTATTCTGCAGTACACTACAATACACTGCACTACATAAGCTACACTAGCCTACACTACGCCACGTTACACTACACTACTGAACGCTTCCTGTTGAACGTGAAACGAGGAAGAGCTCGGTTTAGTTTTTTTGAAAAGTTTGTTGTTTTGAAAGTATTCTTAGTAGCTAGCTAACTTTTTAGTTTGGATCCTCAACGCAGTTGGCATGAGTTGCTGGGAATGCTAGTCTCTGTCCAGTGATCATGCCGACCAAATACGGCTCTGAGGAGCAATTTGGCGTTGCAGCTAGCCTAGCTGCTAGCTAGCTGCATATCAAGCTACCTGGGTTTTCTTGAGGGCTTGAACGTGGCACTGCGGATTGTCCCGGGTTTGTGGCTGTCTAGATCCCTGCTGTGTGTTGTTTTCAATCTTCCCTGTGACATGTCCTGTCTGGAATTGCGAAGGATTAACAGCATAACCTACGTTGCTAGCTACCATGACAAAGACCAAAGATGGCAGGATTACCGTTGAGGACATTGGTGTCTCTCTATCACATGTTTAGAATCTTTTAAACAAACTAAAATAGTTCTACAAGCAGTTGTTACAACAACTAGAAAAATGTTTTGTCCAAATACACTTGGATTCAACTAATAAAATAATGTTTGACCTGACCAGAGATGTCCAGGACCTGAAGAACTGTTTGCAGTTCTCCCAGGGTCAGCTCGAGTTGAAACAGGAGAACGGCAAGATGACAGAAATCTGTAAATCACTGAGAGAGGACATCAGTTCTGTGTATGAATCCATGCTTACAATGACGGATAAATCAGAGGGAGAATCAAGGCAGAATTGCAGAATCTCCACATGATGAGTCTGAGGACAAAGTGAGGGAAATTATCTCTGAGAAATTGAAGATGGACTACAGGAAGATTGAGGTGGAGCGCGCCCACAAGACTGGAAAACCCACCTCTGGCCCAGGTGACAGGCCCAGGCCGATAGTGGTCAAGTTCTTGAGATTAAAGGACAAGGTAGCTGTTCTGGAAAGAGCCAAGAACTTGAGATAAACGTATGTCTTCCTAAACGAGGACTATCCTGAAGCTGTGCGCCAGAAGAGAAAATAACTTATCCCAGCCATGAAAGCTGTCAGAGCGTGTGGGGACATTGCTTACATTCGTTATGACTCATTGTCCACCCTCCCTCCCAGAAGCCTGGAAGGGATGAGAGAACCAAGCCTATAGGTTCGTAGCTTCAACCCCGTATCACACACACACACACCATTTGATTAATGGACTGCTGAATGTATATTTTTTTCTCTTGCTTTGTTTGCTCTTTTCAGTATTATGTCTATGATAAGCCAGAGTAGGCCGCTCCACCGGTACCCATTCCGGGTTCAGCCGTCTGCTCCGCTCCAGAGCCTGAGCAGTCCGCTCCACCGGTGCCCAATCCGGGTCCAGCCGTCTGCTCCGCTCCAGTGCCAGAGCAGTCCGCTCCACCGGTGCCCATTCCGGGTCCAGCTGTCTGCTCCGCCCCAGTGCCAGAGCAGTCTGCTCCACCGGTACCAAGTCCGGGTTCAGCCGTCTGCTCCGCTCCAGAGCCTGAGCAGTCCGCCCCACCGGTGCCCAGTCCAGGCCCAGTTGTTTTCCCCGCTCCATGGCCGGAGCCGTTTACCCCACCGGTGCCCAATCCGGGCCCGGCTGATTGCCCAGCTCCATGGCCGGAGCCGTTTGCCCCACCGGTGCCCAGTCCGGGCCCGGTTGTTTTCCCCGCTCCATGGCCGGAGCCGTTTACCCCACCGGTGCCCAGTCCGGGCCCGGTTAATTGCCCAGCTCCATGGCCGGAGCCGTTTGCCCCACCGGTGCCCAGTCCGGGCCCGGTTGTTTTCCCCGCTCCATGGCCGGAGCCGTTTGCCCCACCGGTGCCCAGTCCGAGCCCGGTTGTTTTCCCCGCTCCATGGCCAGAGCCGTTTACCAAACCGGTGCCCAGTCAAGGCCCGGCTAATGGTCCCGCTCCATGGCCGGAGCCGTTGGCCCCACCGGTACCCAGTCCGGGCCCGGTTATAAAGAAGGGGCATGGGAGAAAACTGTCCACTTCGCCGGAGCCAGAGCCGCCCCCGATGGACTAGTCTTCCCTCCCTATTAACCCCCCCTTGTATTTGTGTGGTTTTTTTGGCGTCCGGGAGTCCGCGCCTTGGGTACTGTCAGGCTCTGGCCATAGAGAAGCCTATTTGCTTCTCTATGTAGCTATGGTCAGAGTCTGACAGTGTCTTTCTTTTCTGTTTCTGTGTGGGTTTTGGGTTGGATCCCTAATTAGAGGCAGCTGCACCGCATTGTCTCTAATTAGGGATCCTATATATGTTTGTCTGTCCTTCACTCTTGTGTGGGTCGCTATTTATCTCCAGTCACGGTGAAAGTAAGTGTGTTTCAGTTTTGCCTTTTGCCTCGTGTTTTTGGCTTGTTTAGTTCGTACAGTTAAGTTTTAGTATTAAAACTATGTCAAACTATTACTGCGCTGTGCCTTGGTCTCTCCTTGCACCCACTTGTGACAACCAAATACAATGATATTTCTCTGTAAACAAATTAACAACATACTTTATAGGGAAGGGCACTCAACATGTACTGCACTGACACAAATGACTGATGATTGGTTCAAAGAAGAAGATTGTGGGAGCTGTACTGTTGAAAAAACTGTTTTCAACCTCTGCCATATCGTGGATTCAGAGTTATCTATCTAATAGAACTCAAAGGGTTTTCTTTAATATAAGCTTCTCAAATGTCAAACATGTACCAAAGGGTAGCTCTCTAGGCCCTCTTCTTTCCTTTTACCAATGACCTGCCACGGGCATTAAAGAAAGCATGTGTGTCCATGTATGCTTATGTTTCAAGCATATACGCATCAGCAACCACAGCTAATGGAGTCACTGAAACCCTTAACAAAGAGTTGCAGTCTGTTTTGGAATGGGTGGCCAGTAATAAACTGGTCCGGAACATCTCATAAACTAAGAGCATTGTATTTGGTACAAAACATTCCCTAAATTCTAGACTTAAGCGGAATCTGGTAGTGAATGGTGTGGCTGTTGAACAACCATAGTCAATTTACACACAGCTCTGACACACACACTTACCCCACCAGACATGCCACCAGGGGTCTTTTCACTGTCTCCAAATCCAGAACAAATTCAAGAAAGCGTACATTATTATATAGAGCCATTATTGCATGGAACTCATATTGCTCAAATAAATAGATAGATAGATACTTTATTGATCCCAGAGGGGGACATTTCTTTGTCAAGCAGCTACAACAAAACATGCAGGTGCAAAATGCCAGAACGAAAATACACAAAAGACAGATACATGATACATAGAGCGGCAGTATGAAAGGGTGGGTGACGTTGTCCATGATGGCCAGCAGTTTGGCAAGGATCCGTCTCTCCGCCACCTCCTCTAGAGTGTCAAGGCTCATCCCCAGGACAGAGCTAGCCTTCCTGTATCAGCTTAGGACTGTATTTTAAGGGAATTACTATTATTACCCCAAATGATATCATACACACATTTAGCTATTAAAGTATCTCTTCCTGTCATTTACCTGTACAGTTTGTGTAACCATGCAAGTATTCACTTATCTGTAAATATAACTGTATACTTAACTGTACAGCTAATTTAACCATGCAAAATTTTCACTTACCTGTTCATTTACCCAGTCTGTCTATTAAGTAAACTATTATTACCCTCGCTCATATCATACGCATTTTTAGCTAAGTATTTCTCTGCCATCGACCTGTATAGTATAGTTAACCATCCAACATCCACCAATGTATAGTGTACATATTCAGCCAACCACCCATACTATGCTATGTCTGTTTTATAGCTTTTTTTTGCACTCCAGATATCTTGTATTTCTATACTTTTTCATACTGCCGCTCTATGTTTCATGTACCGTGTATCTGTCATTTGTGTACTTTCGTTGTGGCATTTTGCACCTGCCCTGTGTTGTGTTGTAGCTGCTTGACAATGAAATTTCCCCCCCCCGGGGGATCAATAAAGTACCTATCTATCTATCTATCTATCTCTATTTACCCGAGAAGCATCACCGGCTTTTATGTTTGCTCCCCAGCACACCACTGCAAAAAAAGATGGTAGAAGGTATGCAGTTGTTTACTGCACACGTTGAAGGACCTGAGCCTCCTCAGAAAGTAGAGTCGGCTCTGGCCCTTTTTGTACAGGGCCCCGGTGTTACCAGCCCATTCCAGCCTATTGTCCATATGGACTCCCAGGAACTTGTATGACCCAACCATTTCCACATCCATCCCCTGTATAGGGACTGCAGTCAGTTGGGCCAACCAGTCCCCCACCATCTCCTTTGTTTTGCTGATGTTGAGCTGAAGGTGGTTCTGCTCACACCACAACACAAAGTCACTGGTTGTGCTCCTGTACTCCTCCTCCTGCCCACCCCTGATGCACCCTACAATTGCGGAGTCATCCGAGAACTTCTGTAGGTGGCATGTTTCAGAGTTATATCTGAAGTCCGAGGTGTAGAGGGTGAACAGGAAGGGGGACAGGACCGTTCCCTGGGGGGCCCCTGTGTTGCTAACTGCCCTGTTCTGACACACAGCTCTGTAGTCGCACAAATTGTGGCCTACCGGTCAGGTAGTCCGTGACCCAGGAGACTAAGGGTGCTTCCACTTTCATCCTCTTCATCTTCTCACCCAGTAGTAGGGGCTGAATGGTATTGAAGGCACTGGAGAAGTCAAAAAACATAACCCTGCGTTGTCCAGGTGAGAGTAGGCCCTCTGCAGAAGGTAGATGATTGCATCATCCACCCCGATGTTGCGCTGGTATGCAAACTGCAGGGGGTCCAGTGATGTACACACCAGGGGTCTGAGTCGAGCGAGGACTAACCTTTCCAGGGTCTTCATGATGTGGGATGTTAGCGCCAATGGTCCGCTGCTGTTGGACCATTGGCCTGTAGAGTGGAGTGAGGTGGACAAGGTTGTGATCCGATCTACCGAGAGGCTCATTGTCCGGGCTACAAAACTCTTCCTTAAGAGTAATCTGGTTCGGATTACACCATCTGTTGTTTACTAATAAAGCTAGCCCATCACCCTTGCTCTTACCGGAAGAGACGCTATCCCTATCCGCTCTGATGGTCTGGAAACCGCCGATAGTGACGTTCTCTATGGGGATGTTATCGTTCAGCCAAGTCTCAGTAAAAAACATTAGGCTCGCTTCCCGATAGTCCCTTTGCCCACGGACAAGAGCCTCAAGCTCGTCCATTTTGTTATGTAGTGACGTCACGTTGCCCATAATGATAGACGGTATAGCCGGCTTGTACTTCCTCAGCTTCGCCTTACACTTCAATCCAAGAGCTGGGCTCTGTTGTAAATAATAATAATTGACGACTCCTGTCGACGTTCAGCTGCGAGAAAATCCATAATCCTGAACTATTATAGTTCAACTGTAGCAAAAAAAACTAAAGAAAAGAGCCGAAAAAACGAACTAAAACGAACTACAACGGGAGCTGCTTAACAGGCGACCACTCAGGGCGGCGCCAGTCCAAATGCATTGATATGAAGGCTACGTGTGCCTTTTTTTTTTTAAGTATGTATTTCTGTCCTTGAGCTGTTCTATATTATGTCATGTTTCATGCTTTGTGTGGACCCCAGGAAGAGTAGCTGCTGCTTTTGCAACAGCTAACGGGGATCCTAATAAAATACCAAAAATACCAAAATACCCTGCACTACCTTACACTACACTAAACGTCACTGCAATAAACTATATTACGCTATGTTACACTACACTTCACTACGTTACACTACACTACACTACTTCACAATAAGCTCCACTATACTACATTACACTGCAGTAAGCTCCACTATAATATACTATACTGTACTATACAACAGTAAGCTCCACTATACTCCCGAGTGGCGCAGTGGTCTAAGGCACAGCATCTAAGTGCAAGAGGCGTCACTACAGTCCCTGGTTCGAATCTAGGCTGTATCACATCCGGCCGTAATTGGGAGTCCCAAAGGTCGTCGCACAATTGGCCCAGCGTTGTCTGGTTTTGGCCGGGCTATGCGGTCATTGTAAATAAGAATTTATTCTTTACTGACTTGCGTAGTTAAATAAAGGTTCAATCAATACTACACTACAATCCACTACCCTTTTTCCTGACCATTTGACCAAACCCAGGAAAAACTTTATATAGTCTGTAGCTAGGGTTTGGTCAGGGCACATGGACAGGAAAAACTCCTGTCCCTAGTGATGAGATATGATCGCATGATCCAAGATGGCGTAACAGTGCGGACGTGTTTTTTTGTCCTGTCTCATGTCCCGTGTCTGTAATTAGTCTGTAATTAGTCTGTCTCTCCTTATATTTTTCTTATTCCTCATATACTTTTCCTGCAACCTGTCTCACCCAATGTGGAATGGATCTACTATTTACTTTTTGAATTTATTTCTTTATCATTTAACTGAACCTCAGAAGCTAGCCTGCTAGATAGCTTGCTAACTAGCTATTAGCCATTGCTAGCCACGGCAAGCGGTCCTCACCACTGCTCTGCCTGCATAAGCCAGCTTTAGTTTGGACAATATCGGCCAGTTGCACAGCGCGCCACCAACCCTGAGCATATCGGATTAAGTTCCCTTCCACTTCACCGGATTTCTGCCGAAATCACAGGACCGTCACAACGGATCATCGCAGCTAGCTACCTGCACCCGAGTGGCTGCTGTTGTTTGGCTAACACTACTGTCCAAAAGCTTGCACCAGTTAGCCTTGAGCTAATCCCCAGCTAGGCCCATCTCCCGGCTAGCCGACGTGTACTAGCTAATTTCCCTGGCTATAGTACCTTTGTCAACCGGCCTTGGACCTTCTACTGTCGACACGGAGCCCCGCCGAGCCATCACGACTGGTCTGCCGACGTCGCCGAAGATCCATCTGCTAGCCCCGGCCCACTAGCTTTATGAATGCCGTGCCTCCTGCTCGCCTAGTGCAGCATCCACTGAACTGCTCCCTGGCTCACCTCTTTGCTGCTCATCGCACCTTAGGATCACTAGGACTGTTCCCTAACACGGTATCTCATTCTGCTCATTCTGTTTATCTGTTAAGCCTCAGATTCAAAATCAGGTCCTGTGTGTGGCATAACTTTTTTTCTAAAACTTTTCTCAGTCTATTCATCGCCATTTACCCGTTGTTGTCTTAGCTCTCTTGATTAACTGTGTTTGTTTTATGCCTCTCCCTTCAATATGCCTTGTCTGTTGCTGTTTAGGTTATTCCTTATTGTTCTATTCCACTGAAGCACCCCCAGTCACAATCAAAATGCCTCAGATAGCTCCTTTGTCCCACCCCACACACACACAGAGACCTTACCTGGCTTAACTGGTGTCTCGAGAGATGCAACCTCTCTCATCATTACCCAACGCCTAGGTTTACCCCCACTAATTTCTCATCCTACTATATCCCTGTCTGTACATTATGCCATCAATCTATGATATCGCACCCAGAAATCTGCTCCTTTTATTCTCTGTACTTAACGCACTAGACGACCAGTTATTAAAGCCTTTAGCCGTACCCTTATCCTACTCCTCCTCTGTTCCTCTGGTGATGTTGAGGTAAACCCAGGTCCTGTATCCCCCAGTACTACACCTATTCCCCAGGCGCTCTCATTTGTTGACTTCTGTAACCGTAAAAGCCTTGGTTTCATGCATGTTAACATCAGAAGCCTCCTCCCTAAGTTTGATTTATTCACTGCTTTAGCACACTCCGCCAACCCGGATGTCCTAGCCGTGTCTGAATCCTAGCTTAGGAAGGCCACCAAAAATTCTGAAAGCAATCACTGCCTCATTGCCTGCGTCCGTAATGGGTCCACGGTCAAACGACCACCCCTTATCACTGTCAAACACTCCTTAAAACACTTCAGTGAGCAGGCCTTTCTAATCGATCTGTCCCGGGTATCCTGGAAGGATATTGACCTCGTCCCGTCAGTAGAGGATGCCTGGTTGTTCTTTAAAAGTGCTTTCCTCACCATCTTAAATAAGCATGCCACATTAAAAAAATGTAGAACCATTACTACAGATGCGGGTTCGAGCCCCGTCTGTGTCGCAGCCGGCCGCGACCGGGAGACCCATGAGGCGACCCACAATTGGCCCAGCGTCGTCCGGGTTAGGGAGGGTTTGGCCGGCCGGGTTGTCCTTGTCCCATCGCGCTCTAGCATCTCCTGTGGCGGGCCGGGCGCATGCACGTTGACTCAGTCGCCAGGTGGACGGTGGTTCCTCCGACACATTGGTGCGGCTGGCTTCCGGGTTAAGCATTCGTTGTGTCAAGAAGCAGTGCGGCTTGGTGAGTTGTGTTTCGGAGGACGCACGGCTCTCAACCTTCGCCTCTCCCGAGTCCGTACGGGAGTTGTAGCGATGGGACAAGACTGTAACTACCAATTGGATACCACGAAATTGGGGAGAAAATGGGGTAAAAAAAAAAAAAAAAAAAAATGTAGAACAAAGAACAGATATAGCCCTTGGTTCACTCCAGACTTGACTGCCCTTGACCAGTACAAAACCATCCTGTGGTGCACTGCATTAGCATCGAATAGCCCCCTGCGATATGCAACTTTTCAGGGAAGTCAGGAAACAATATACACATTCAGTTAGAAAAGCAAAGGCTAGCTTTTTCAAACAGAAATTTAATTTAACTAATTCCAAAAAGATTTGGGACACTAAAGTTCATGGGGAATAAGAGCACCTCCTCCCAGTAGCCCACTGCACTGAAGCTAGGAAACACTGTCACCACCGATAAATTTACGATAATCTAAAATGTCAATATGCATTTTGCTACGGCTGGCCATGCTTTCCATCTGGCTACCCCTACCCCGGCCAACAGCTCTGTACCCCCCGCAGCAACTTGCCCAAGCCCCCCCACCCTGCTTCTCCTTTACCCAAATCCAGATAGCTGATGTTCTGAAAGAGCTGGAAAAAATCTGGACCCCTACAAATCTGCTGGGCTAAACAATCTGTACCCTTTCTTTCTAAAATGATCCACCGAAATTGTTGCAACCCCTATTACTAGCCTGTTCAACCTCTCTTTCGTATCGTCTGAGATCTCTAGAGATTGGAAAGCTGCCACGGTCATCCCCATCTTCAAAGGGGGAGACACTCTAGGCCCAAACTGTTACAGACCTATATCCATCCTGCCCTGCCTTTCTAAAGTCTTCGAAAGTCAATTTAAGAAACAGATCACTGACCACTTCGAATCCTACCGTACCTTCTCTGCTATGCAATCTGGTTTCCGAGTTGGTCATGGGTGCACCTCAGCCACACTCAAGGTACTAAATGATATCATAACCGGCATAGATGAAAGACAGTACTGTGCAGCCGTCTTCATCGACCTGGCCAAGGCTTTCGACTCTGTCAATCACTGCATTTTTATTGGCAGACTCAACAGCCTTGGTTTCTCAAATGACTGCCTTGCCTGGTGTTCCAACTACTTCTCAGATAGAGTTCAGTGTGTCAAATCGGTAGGCCTGTTGTCCGGTCCTCTGGCAGTCTCTATGGGGGTGCCACAGGGTTCAATTCTTGGGCCGACTCTATTCTCTATATATATCAACGATGACGCTCTCACTGCTGGTGACTCTTTGATACATCTCTACAAGTCATAACTAGGTAAATCCCCGCCTTATCTCAGCTCGCTGGTCACCATATCAACACCCACCCTTAGCATGTGCTCCAGCAGGTATATTTCACTGGTCATCCCCAAAGCCAACACCTGCTTTGGCCGCCATTCCTTCCAGTTCTCTGCTGCCAATGACTGGAACGAATTGCAAAAATCTTTGAATCTGGAAACTACCATCTCCCTCAATAACTTTAAGCATCAGCTGTCAGAGCAACTTTCCGATCACTGCACCTGTATACAGCCCATCTGTAAATAGCCTACCCTACTACCTCATCCCCATATTTATAATTCTTTGCTCATTTGCACTCCAGTATCTCTATTTGCACATCATCATCTGCACAGCTATCATTCCAGTGTCAATGCTAATTTGTATTTTTTCACCACTATGGCCTATTTATTGGCCTACCTTCCTAATCTTACTACATTTGCACACACTGTAAATAGATTTTTCTATTGCGTTATTGACTATTCGTTTGTTTATCCCATGTGTAACTCTGTGTTGTTGATTTTGTTGCACTGCTTTGCTTTGTCTTGGCCAGGTCGAGGTTGTAAATGAGAACTTGTTCTCAACTGGCCTACCTGGTTAAATAAAGGTGAAATAAAATATGAGGACAGACAGGGTTGAGGGCCAAAATAAAGTAAATGTCTACATAAAGTGCCATTGGGCCACCATGAGCAAGAACAGCTACATTGCACCTTGGCATAGATTCTACAAGTGTCTGCGAGAAATACCTTAATTTGGTGTTTTATTGATTGTGTTGGAAAACGCTGTTTCAGGCGCCGCTCCAGAATCTCCCATAAGTTGTGTTGCGATCTGGTTGAGATCTAGTGACTGAGACGACCATGGCATGTGGTTTACATAATTTTCATGCTCATCAAACCATTTAGTGACCGCTCGTGCCCTGTAGATAGGGGCGATGTCATCCTATGGAGGCATAGCCATGGTAGCCAAAATAATTTTTAGACATGATCCTAAGAATGATGTGATGGTAATTGCTTAATTAACTCAGGAACCACACCTGTGTGGAAGCACATACTTTTAACTCATTTACTCAAGTATTTCCATTATTTTGGCAGATTTTCACGATTGCTTTTCCACTGAGGGTTGTATCACCTGTTTGTACCTGTGAGCTGTACAGTAGCTTACAAGGGAAACCTCTATACACACACACACACACACACACCTGGCAGTATTTCAAAGGGGTAGTCAGAGGGGACCTTGCTGAGATTTGTCATCGTCCCGTGGGTGTAAGGCAGGCGCAGTGTGGAATCAAAGCTACGTTCCCAGTCTGTTACACTCACACATTATCAAAGCGCTACAGAATACACAGGGATTCTCCTCAACTCCCTGGGCCACAGAGGGATTGGCACCCTTTATCAACACTCTGCATACACACACGCAAAAGTGTGCGCACAAGTGTGCACACATACACATACGGTCACACGCGCACACACACACACACACACACACACACATACATACACTATGAATGATCTCAGAGCGAGTGTGTGTGTCTGTAAATAATTTTTGGTTCAGATTAATCCCTCCTCCACTGTTCTTGTCTGTATTGTAGTTCTCTGATGCCTCCTGCTGACTGTTTATATGAATCACATCCATGTGACTCGTAACCTGAAAGTCACCCTTACAAAAACTTGAGTTTCCATTTCCTTTCAATACCTGTAGTTTTTAAAGTGTGTTGCCTATCATTAACATGTTTTTTTCTGTGTGTGTGTGTGTGCGCAGAGGTCGCGGTCGGCATTCTCCCTGACCAGTGATGACTCTCCAGAGAAGGTCACTGAGGTACTAGTGGGGGCGGGGGCAGGGGGCGGGGTACAGGACTACGCCCCTCTGAAGAAGGACACCACCAGGGCCTCCTCACTGCCCAGCTGGAAGAGTGTGGACCGCCTGGACAACTCCAGTAAGACACACTGAAACATGGATCCCTCATATAGTCACACACACACATTAGAGACGGAGACACATCCATAGCAATCATCCTTATAGTCAGATACATAACACTCAACCCAGAGACATGTCCATTCTGTCACACATGACATGTCACGTCTCTTATTTGTAAAGTCAAATACAGTATGTTACATACAACAGGACAATTACAAACCGTTACGCTCACAGGAAGAATGCTGTGTTTGTCACTTATATTTTGTATGTTTGTCTGTGCTTGTGATTGTGTGTATGTACAGGTGCATCCTCGGTATTGCAGAGCCCTGACGGTAACTGGATCGCTCTGCAGAGCTCTCAGCACTCTCGTCCCAGCCTACTGACTAAGAGAAAGTCGCTGGTGTTCAGCGTCCTGGAGAAAGAGTCTGGCGTGGTCTCGGCCTATGCCGAGATGGGCTCTGAATCCGACCAGGAGAATGACGAGGGGGGCTGGGGGGCCGCCCTCCGCCAGTTTCGACGGAAACTATCAGACGAGACGTACTACACGGACTCCCAACACGACCCGGAGTGGACGTACACCCCGGTCCATCTCCAGGTCACCTCGCCCTCCTCGGGCCAGTACACCAACACTGAGACCCTCAACTCGGATTCAGAGTCATATTCTGTACCCTCCGCCCGCCCCCGCAAACCCCTCCAGAACTTGATGGAAAAAAAAGGCCCTAACTCGGACCCGCATCTTCTTCCCCAGCAAGATCAGTACCTCTACCATCATCAATACCAGAACCTCCCTTCGTACCTGCTCCACCCGGAGGCACTGGATGTGAACTTTAACCCCAAGGTGACAGGGGATAGTAGCGAGGCGGAGGACAGCAGGCAGAGCGACCAGGTCAGGAGGTCGCGGAGACGCAGGAAGAGCAAGAGGCAACCGGCGGGGAACCAGGCCCACACACAGACACAAACACAGCCCATCTACGCACAATCTGTACAGGTGCGACGACGACACTCACAAAGCCTTGAGGAAGGTTTAACTTGCAATGACTGTGATATGTGGTTGTCTTGCCTACCTTAGCTGACAGTAAATCATTCTGGCTGACAGTGTCTGCTAAATCAGGGTTTCCCAGACTCGGTCCTTGCCCTAGCACTACACAGCTGATTTAAATAATCAAAGCGTGATGATGGGTTGCTTATTTGAATCAGCTGTTTAGTGCTAGAGCCATAACCAAAAAGGGGGGGGGGGGGGTCACTTGGTTTTGATAGAAAAGCAAAACACCAGTCTCAACGTCAACAGTGAAGAGGCACTCCGGGATGCTGGCCTTCTAGGCAGAGTTGCAAAGAAAAAGGTCTGTCCGGTGTCTGTGTTCTTTTGCCCACCTTAATCTTTTATTTTTTTATTGGCCAGTCAGAGATATGGCTTTTTCTATGCAACTCTGCCTAGTCCTGTGTAGCTCAGATGGTAGAGCATGGCACTTGCAACACCAGGGTTGTGGGTTCGATTCGCTCTTATCCCAGTACGAAAAACATATATACACTAACTAACTGTAAGTCGCTCTGGATAAGAGTGTCTGCTAAATGACTAAAATGTAAGGCCAGCATCCTGGAGTCGCCTCTTCACTGTTGATGTTGGTGTTTTGCGGGTACTATTTAATGAAGCTGCCAGTTGAGGAGTTGTGAGGCGTCTGTTTATCAAACTAGACACTCTAATGTACTTGTCCTTTTGCTCAGTTGTGCACCGGGGCCACCCACTCCTCTTTCTATTCTGGTTGGAGCCAGTTTGCGCTGTTCTGTGAAGGGAGTAGTACACAGCGGTGTTCAAGATCTTCAGTTTCTTGGCAATTTCTCGCATGGAATAGCCATCATTTCTCAGAACAAGAATAGACTGACGAGTTTCAGAAGAAAGTTCCTTGTTTCTGGACATTTTGAGCCTGTAATCGAACCCACAAATGCTGATGCACCAGATACTCAACTAGTCTAAAGAAGGCCAGTTTTATTGCTTCTTTAATCAGAACAACAGTTTTCAGCTGCGCTAACATAATTGCAAAAGGGTTTTCTAATGATCAATTAGCCTTTTAAAATGATAAACTTGGATTAGCTAACACAACGTGCCATTGGAACACAGGAGTGATGGTTGCTGATAATGGGCCTCTGTACGCCTATGTAGATATTCCATTAAAAAACAGCCATTTCCAGCTACAATAGTCATTTACAACATTAACAATGTCTACACTGTATTTCTGATCAATTTGATGTTATTTTAATGGACAAAAAAATGTGCTTTTCTTTCAAAAACAAGGACATTTATAAGTGACCCCAAACTTTTGAACGGTTGTGTAAATGTAAAGATACGGAGGCTGTAGCAGCTACACCAATCTCGTTCTCATTTACTCTACCTCATTCTAGTTATTACAAATGTCTGATAAAAGGTGTGAAGTCATTGGTCAACTCTCATAAGACTACTGCAAAACATTACCACACCACTACGTGGCAGAAAATGACCATGTTTTTTCATAAAGAAAGAAATAAGCTTTAAGGTCTCTCTCCCTATCGCTCACTCTTTTTCTCTCTCGCTCTCCCGCTCTAGCTCACTATCTCTCTCTTTCTCTCTCCATCCGTAGGAGAACAGTTTCCTACTGAACGCCCTGTTGAAGAGCAGCATGAGTGTGGAGATGGCAGCCCCGGATGTGGTGACCATCCCCAAAGCCTCCTCTGAGGCCATGACCCCCGAGATCCAGGACACTGTGGCCCCTAACTCTGCGTCCCCCAGCCCCCCTAACCCCATGGCCTGTGGCCCCCTGACCCCCAGCAGCACTGGGCCCGGCTCCGGAGACACACTAGAGCAGGATCTCTGCTCCAAACTGAGTCAGCTGGTTGGACGAGCCAACAGCAAAGAAGTAGTGAGCTCGTCCGAGGAGGAACCAATCAAAAATCCTGGAGGGAGAGACCGAGAAAGTGACAGACCGAAAGAAAAGCTGAGGCAGAATGAGAGAGAACGAGATCGCCAGAGACAGAGTGAGCAACCGAGATACAGACCGAGCAGTAAAAGTCAGGATAGGGCGAAGAGAGACACAATCGAGTCAGTGAAAGGGCCAGAACTGAAAAAGAGACTAACAGAAAGTTCGACATTAAGAGAGGAGGAGAGAGTGAAGGAGAGGAGGTTGGAGAGAGGAGGAAAGAGTTTGGAAGAGAAAGTAGATAACAGAGATGAGAAGAGAGTGGGGGAGAACATGCAAAGTAAGAGACCACAGAGAAAAGAGGTAGACAGAAAGACTGAGAAAATGGGGGAACAAATGGAAGACCAAAAAGAAAAGACCGGATCCACGCCCACTTCTCCTGCTTTTTCCCCATCTGTCCAGGAGGGGGTGCTGTGTGACGGACAGGTGAGCAGAGAGAGAAGGAACAGGAACTCATTGTTTCATATTTAGCTTTAGCCATAGAGTTGGATAGACGGCCAAATCTAGGGATATGGATACCAGGATAGGGATACTTGGCCCAAAGCTTGTTTTAGCATGGGTAAAGATAGGAGATGACCTCTCTAGTACATCTATGGCTTTAGCCTACCATCAATGTCCTGTTTTTCCTCACCTAAACACGGCAGGGTGCTACCCTTAGTTAACTTTCAATCTGGTCTTAAGCTGTCTCTGTATCGTACTCCTATATCTCATTCCTCTCATTCACTCCTTTATTTCACCTCCCTTTCTTCTGTCTGTATTTTCTACTCATTATGCAACATCTTTCTCCCTCTTCCCTACCTCTTCTCTCATCCATATGTTGCTGTGCCTCTCTCCTTCTCCTCTTCTCCCTTTCTTCTTTCGAACATCTTTCTCCCTCTTCCCTACCTCTTCTCACCTCTTCTCTCATCCATATGTTGCTGTGCCATCCATCCACCTCTCTCCTTCTCCCTTTCTCCGGTCTGCCTCTCCGTCCGTCCGTCCATGCGTGTCTGTCTTGTCTGTCAGGAGGGACAGAATGGGATGGAACTACAGCAGAGGCTACAGTTGCTCTCCTCTCTCTTACAGCAGGTGAGATCTACGGCCTCTATAACACAGGCCCCGGTCAGGACATCACACAGACAGACACACGTATGGGCACACACACACACACACACACACACACACACACACACACACACACACACACACACACACACACACACACACACACACACACACACACACACACACACACACACACACACACACACACACACACACACACACACACACACACACATACACACTCACATACATACATAGACCTTCTATGCAACATGAGTTATGACTAACAGTCCCAACCTTAACATTCACATGATACAACACCAAAACTATCAAATGACTGTGATGGACGTAGACCGCACACACTAACACACACTCAGGCATGCACACATGCATCTATCTGATGATTTCTCCTTTTACAGTGCTTACTCAGACGCTCTGTCACAAGTAAGGCTTCATCAAGTGAGACATGGTTGTTTTGTCAGGGACCATAATGGTATTAGTCACTCTGTCTCTGCTCTACTTCAGTTGTTTGTGTCCCTATTCCTTATATAGTGCACTACTTTTAACCAGTGCATGTAGGGTATAGGGTACCATTTCAAGCCGATTGCATTAGGTAATTTACTTGTTTCCTTTATAGTGCTTTTCCCTTTTATTCTTCTTTCAATACATTTTAGACATTTGTAAAGGGCAGAGGATGGGTATGAATGGCAGAGTTACATAAAAGGTGTGAAACCACCAGTGGTGTAAAGTACTTAAGGATAAATACTTTAGATAGATAGATAGATAGATAGATAGATAGATAGATAGATAGATAGATAGATAGATAGATAGATAGATAGATAGATAGATAGATAGATAGATAGATAGATAGATAGATAGATAGATAGATAGATAGATAGATAGATAGATAGATACTTTATTGAAGTTCTAAAAGTATACTATTTATATTTTTGACAACTTTTACTTTTACTCCACTACATTTCTAAAGAAAATATTGACTTTTTACTAAATACATTTTACCTGACACCCAAAAGTACTTGTTACATTTCGAATGCTCAGGCAGGACAGCAATAATTATTGTCCAATTCACACACCTATCAATATAACACATTGTCATCCCTACTGCCTCTGATCTGGCGCTCACTAAACACAAATACTGCATTTGTAACTTATGTCTGAGTCTTGGAGTGTGCCCGTCTGTCCGTAAATGTACAAAAACAAAAACATTGTGCCGTCTGGTTTGCTTTTAAAGAATTTGATGTATAGCATGTACTTTTACTCCACCACTGTACATAAGTATATTTAAAACCAGATACTTTTAGACATTTACTCAAGTAATATTTTACAGGGTGACTTTCACTTTTACTTTAGTTATTTTCTATTACGATATCTTTACTTTTAATCAAGTATGACAATTGAGTACTTTTTCCACCACTGGAAACCACAGCTCTCCATTTGAGGTACGGTATGTCAAGACATAAATATGGATGGATTTATATACCATGATATCCCACACACCCACACACTACTAAAAGTGCTTATCTGGGGCAAGTCATATCCCTTTTTATTCCGAAAGAGAAAAAGTGACAGCATCTTCTCCCACAAATGACCACAACAACAACGTTTTCAATTCATGGTGCCGTTGTTTATATTTTTATATTAAATAAGAGCACCATGAATTGAAATCGTTGCTGTTGCGGCCAGTTTGTGGAAGATGCTGTCGCCTTTCCTCTGTTGGTATTTTAAGGACACTTGTTTGAGATATGTCTAAGTATAGATCTGCAGCATGTTCATATCACCCAAGTGTAGCACATGGTGATGTGTGAAACATACTCCTCAGCTGTAAGTGTCCCGCTTGCGTCGCCTCATTAACTAGCTTTTGAGGTGGCTCAATCGGCTAAGACATTTCAGGAGGGTGGTCAGGTGTGTTTGATGTTCATTACACAAGCACACTGCATGGTATCTCGGGTATACTAGTGTGAATGTGCTTTCTAAACACAAATGTCGCAGTAGGAAATGGAGCCATGTGTTGGAGCTATGTGATAATGATGTCTCTTTTAATGGAGGCGATGGCCAAAAGTCTCACTCCGGCTCCCATTCTCCATCGACCTACTCAGTCAGTACCGGAACTCTTTGCTCTCTAAGTCACTGCTGAGTGTTCAAAAGGAGCCGTCTCTCTTCTCATCTCGTCTCATCTCCGACTCGAGTGCTACCCACTAACACCCCCTAACACCCACACTATACACTTCATTTCAAAGCCCACGCATGTCGCTGGCTAGCTAACATGTCTGAGAGAGAGAGAGAGAGGGAGAGGGAGAGGGTGGATCAATGCACTCATTAGTCTCACAGATCAAAGCTTCAAGCCAATGATTAACTCAATATTGAATTACATCTATCTTTCTCCTTCTCCCTCTTCCCTCTCTCCTTCTCATCTATTCAGATGTACTGTTCTTGTTTGCACTTTACAGTTGGAGTGTGGTTTGTTATGTCGTTTAGGTTCAAGCCGGGACTGCACTTTCATTTACCATACAGTGCATTTGGAAAGTATTTAGACCCCTTGACTTTTTACACATTTTGTTACGTTACAGCCTTATTCTAAAAATGATTAAATACTTTTTTAACCTCATCAATCTACACACAATACCCCATAATGACAAATCCAAAACAGGTTTATAGACATTTTTGCAAATGTATTAAACATTTAAAACGGAAATATCACATTTACATAAATATTCAGACCCTTTATTCAGTACTTTGTTGAAGCACCTTTGGCAGTGATTACAGCCTTGAGTCTTCTTGGTTATGACGCTACAAGCTTGGCACACTTGTATTTGGGGAGTTTCTCCCATTCTTCTCTACAGATCCTCACAAGCTCTGTCAGGTTGGATGGGGATCGTCGCTGCATAGCTGTTTTCAGGTCTCTCCAGAGATGTTCAATCGGGATCAAGTCCGGGTTCTGGCTGGGCCACTCAAGGACATTCCAGAGACTTATCCCGAAGCCACTCCTGCGTTGTCTTGGCTGTGTGCTTAGGGTTGTTGTCCTGTTGGAAAGTGAACCTTTGCCCCAGTCTGAGGTCCTGAATGCTTTTCATCAAGGATCTCTCTGTACTTTGCTCCGTTCATCAATCAATCAATCAATCAATCAAATGTATTTATAAAGCCCTTTTACATCAGCAGATGTCACAAAGTGCTATACAGAAACCTAAAACACCAAACAGCAAGCAATTCATCTTTCCCTCGATCCTGACTAGTCTCCCAGTCCCTGCCCTGAAAAACATCACCACAGCATGATGCTGCCACCATCATGCTTCACCGTAGGGATTGTGCCAGGTTTCCTCCAGACGTGACGCTTGGCATTCAGGACACAGAGTTCAATCTTGGTTTCATCAGACCAGAGAATCTTATTTCTCATGGTCTCGGAGACTTTAGGTGCTGGTGGAGATGGCTGCCGTTCTACAGGCGCCTAACCAATTGTGCTACTATATGTGTTTTTTCGTGTTATTTGTAACTTATTTTGTACATAATGTTTCGACCACCGTCTCTTACTACCAAAAATAGCTTCTCGATATCAGGACAGTGATTACTCACTTCGGACTGGACAAAGAGTTTTTCTTCAATGAGTCGGAGAGGAAAGGATGTACAAGGCCGAAGTCCCTGTGTTTCGCAGGAGAAAGACAGAGATATCGGGGACGTAGTTCAGGGTGCCTTGTAAGGATGCGAAGGCGAGTGGGTAATCTGCCTTTACCATCAGTATTACTAGCCAACGTACAACCATAACACTGAAACATGCATGAGAGCATCAGCTGCTCCGGACGACTGTGTCATCACGCTCTCCATAGCCGATGTCAGTAAGACCTTTCAACAGTTCAACATTCACAAGGCTGCAGGGCCAGATGGATTACCAGGATGTGTACTCCGAGGATGTGCTGACCAACTGGCAAGTGTCTTCACTGACATTTTCAACCTGTCCTGACTGAGTCTGTAACCAACATGTTTCAAGCAGACCACCATAGTCCCTGTGCCCAAGAACACTAAGGTAACCTGCCTAAATGACTACCAACCCATAGCACTCACATCTGTAGCCATGAAGTGCTTTGAAAGACAGGTCATGGCTCACATCAAAACCATCATCCCAGAAACCCTAGACCCACTCCAGTTTGCATACCGCCCCAACAGATCCACAGATGATGCAATCTCTATTGCATTCAACACTGCCATTTCCCACCTGGACAAAAGGAATACCTATGTGAGAATGCTATTCATTGACTACAGCTCAGCCTTCAACACCATAGTGCCCTCAAAGCTCGGCACTAAGCTAAGGACCCTGGGACTTAACACCTCCCTCTGCAACTGGATCCTGAACTTCCTGACGGGCCGCCCCCAGGTGGTAACGGTAAGTAACAACACATCCACCACGCTGATCCTCAACACGGGGGGCCCTCAGGGCTGCATGGCCAGGCACGACTCCAACACCATCATCAAGGGGATGATTGTGGACTACAGGAAAAAGAGAACCGAGCACGCCTCAATTCTCATCGACGGGGCTGTAGTGGAGCAGGGTGAGAGCTTCAAGTTCCTTGGTGTCCACATCACCAGCAAACTATCATGGTCCAAACACACTAAGACAGTCATGAAGAGGGCACAACAAAGCCTACCTCGACTAACCGGTGCCCCTGCACATTGACTCTGTACCTGTACCCCTGTATTTAGCCTCACTATTGTTATTTTACTGCTGCTGTTTAATTATTTGTTACTTTTTTTTATTCTTAAAGAATTGTTGGTTAAGGGCTTGTACTTAAGCATTTCACTGTAAGGTCTACACCTGTTGTATTCGGTGCATGTGACAAATAACATTTAATTTTGGTGGAGTGCTGCAGAGACTGTTGTCCTTCCGTAAGGTTCTCCCATCTACACAGAGTGACCATCGGGTTCTTGAATTTACCACAGGTGGACTCCAATCAAGTTGTAGAAACATCTCAAGGATAATCAATAGAAACAGGATGCACCTGAGTTTACTTTTGAGTCTCATAGCAAAGGGTCTGAATACTTATGTAAATAAAGTATTTGTTTCTTATGTCTAAAACCCTGTTTTTGCTTTGTCATTATGGGGTACTGTGTGTAGATTGATGAGGAAAATGTTTTCTTTAATCCATTTTAGAATAAGGCTGTAACGTAACCATGTGGAAAACGTCTGAATACTTTCAGAATGCACTGTATGTTAGTTCACTGTCACCCTTGCATGACCTCTATAACTTAAGCCTATTAAATATTGGAATCTACTAATAGAAAAGGTCAACAGCTCTCCTCCTCTTCCACCTGAAGCCTCACACTGTTTTTCCTCCACCTGTTCGCTTCTTGCAGGTCGAGATGATGTGTGTGTGAGATAGATAGATAGATAGATAGATAGATAGATAGATAGATAGATAGATAGATAGATAGATAGATAGATAGATAGATAGATAGATAGATAGATAGATAGATAGATAGATAGATAGATAGATAGATAGATAGATAGATAGATAGATAGATAGGAGGGAGCCAAGACTGGTGATTACTTTTTGTTTAAGCAACACAAAATGCTAGATAGATAGATGGATGGATGGATGGATGGATAGATATTTGCATGGTTACATTAACTGTACAGGTAAATGACAGGAAGAGATACTTAAATAGCTAAATGTGTGCATGATATTATGAGTAAGTATATACAGACCTGAATGAATAAATAAGTCCTAGGTCCTAACATCCCAACAGTTCCAGGTCTGTGTTGATTGGAGATGTAATGGCACTGTGTGTCAATGACTTCGTCTGTCATTGAGGACCATGCTGTAAACATCTCACTCTGACCCTTCTTCAACTCTCCTCTTCACTGTGTCATATTGTTTTTACTCACTAATGGTAGTCATCTTTGTGCCTATGTGTGTCTGACTCATATCTCTGTGTGTCTGTTTGTATGTGGTGTGTGTGTCTGTCTTTATATATTTAACTAGGCAAGTCAGTTAACAACAAATTCTTATTTGCAATGACAGCCTGCCCTTGGAGCAAATTAGGGTTATGTGCCTTGCTCAAGGACACATCGACAGTTTTTTCACCATGTCGGCTCGTGTATTCGAACCAGCGACCTTTCGTTTACTGGCCCAACGCTCTAACTACTAGGCTACCTGCCGTCTTGACGTGTGTGTGTGTGTGTGTGTGTGTGTGTGTGTGTGTGTGTGTGTGTGTGTGTGTGTGTGTGTGTGTGTGTGTGTGTGTGTGTGTGTGTGTGTGTGTGTGTGTGTGTGTGTGTGTGTGTGTGTGTGTGTGTGTGTGTGTGTGTGTGTGTGTGTGTGTGTGTGTGTGTGTGTGTGTGTGTGTGTGTGTGTGTGTGTGTGTGTGTGTGTGTGTTGAACAGAAGTACACGGCCGCATCTCTGTGCAGTATCACCACAGAGGTCCTGAAGGTGCTAAACGCCACCGAGGAGCTGATTGGTGAGGTGGGGGGCGATAGCGTCACCCCCTCAGAGTGCATGAGCGCCTCTGAATCCTACTCCAGCAGCTTAGAGACCAGGAAGCTGGACCAGAAACTCACCAAGATGGAGGAAAACGTAAGACCAACAGCTTACATACATCGGAATGTTGGTGGTTGTCACTATCTGGCCATGCAAGAAAGGACAAAAGTGCAGTGCTTTCTAAACCCTAAACTTAATCCAACCATAACCCTAGATCAAGAGAATAAATATCCTATGTGTACTTGCTCATCTGAAGTCACTATCAGAGCCACTTTTGTCCGTCCTAGCATGACCATATATAGTGACTACATTAAATTAAATAATACAGGTTGTAGAGGCTAAACAAGACAGGCCCTAGGATAGAGCCCTGTGTGATCCCAACATTGTTATGTTTATTGAGCTCTCCTGTAACATGTGACTTCTCCCTGCAGGTGTACCTGGCTGCAGGGGCGGTGTACAGCCTAGAGGGGGCACTGGGGGAACTGGAGGAGGTGGCCCGGGGCATCAGCAGTGGCACCTCAGACAGAGAGCTGGCCATCCTGGAGGACCAGGTGGCCACTGCCGCCACCCAGGTGCAGCAGTCTGAGCTCCAGGTAGGGAGTTCATTCATATCCAAAATGCCCAGTTTCAATGGCTGTGTTTCATGCTGATTACACATGTCAGGTTTCACAACGCCTGTACAGTATACGTGTTTGACATATGAGCTAACCACATATTCTTTTGTTATATATACAGTATGTTTAAGGTATTTTCTGACTTTATTGAGCAGAGAGAGAGAGAGAGGATGACAGTCGGGAAAGATAGTTTGTGTCAAAGTGAAGTCTTTTGGTATGTGTCCCGGAGGCTGCGCCACCCTAGGCTACCAACCAGATGTTATGATATAGCAATTGCATGCCCAACTGTGCAGTCGATGACGTGCACGTCTGCAATGTGGTCGGTGAAGGATATGTAATTGTATTCTACTTCTAAATTGTCCTTGAGGAGCAAAGTGAATTGAAATGATCTGTTAACCTAAGCTGTGATGTACACTACATGTACCGCAAATACAGTTTTACTTCATGTCTGATATCCTTTTTCTGAATCGTTTTTCATCTTCCCCCTCCAGATATCAGACATTGAGGTGAGGATATTATCTTTAAAAACAGCTGGACTGAACGTCACCGCCTGTAATCGTTTCTCAAAGTTCCCCAAGCCAAAACCTAAGGTAGTATTTTTCCACCTTACAATTATTACACACAAACACAGCCTAATGGCCACTGTATTCACCGTACTCATCTACTGTTTCTCTGAAGCCTCAAACCCTCGACACATCACGCCAACAGAGGAGAAAGCTACCTGCCCCTCCAGTCAAAGGTAACAGACTTGTTGAAATTATAACAAAGAAAACCTGGTTTGAAAATGTGCTTCTGAACAATTATTTTTGTTCTATTTAATCTATTGACGCCTCCATTTCCATTTTCTACTTTTATTTAATTAAGTTTATAGGGTTGACTCCCCTTGTTGATTGAAAAAGTATCAGGGCGCAAAATGACCCAAACGTTGTCACTTCATAAAATCTCAAATCTTTCAGACTGTGTAATGTCACACTGTCTCAAGGAGAAAGTTTAGCCTTTCAGCAGTCGTAAAACACACACATACACACCCTCTTAATGCGTTGATGTGCATTTTACATCGATCGTGGCTCACATCACTGTGGCAACACAATGTTGTCTGCTCCAGAGAATAACGCACCCTTTTTATGTGTGGACGTTGGATTGAAGAAAAAGAAAACTTGTATTCACACTTAGAAGGCTAACATCACACATTTGGATCTAAAGGAAGAGATTGAATGGATGCCAGACTAAATGCACCAGCTAGAGGGGGAAAACATAGAAAGGAAAGCAAAAGAAAGGTTCAATTAGGAAACAGAGAAGGCACACAGAGAATAAGAGAGGAATCAGACGGCTGCGTCATCAACCAATGGGACACACTCTTTTTCATGTTGATAATTAATAATTAATAAATTATTAATGGGGGTATTATTTCTGTTTGGCACCATCAAGCAGCATCACCGTATCAGTGATTCACTCTGTTTTTAGCTTTAGCCTCAAAGAAAAACACAACACAGGCAAGATCAAAGAAGAAGTCTCATATAGTCATATAGCATTGATTTCAGAATGGGATCGACAGTGCATCTTTGAAAGAGATCATCATTAGATTAAAGCTTATGTAATTATTCTTTCAGAAAGGGATGCATGTTTTACTGTATCTCTCTCTGTCTGGGTAACTTCTGAATTGTATGCCCATTTCTGATTAAATACGACCAAATACACTGAGTGTACAAAACATGAAGGACACCTGTTCTTTCCATGACATAGACTGAACAGGTGAATCCAGGTGAACGCTATGATCCCTTATTGATGTCACTTAAATACACTTTAATCAGTGTAGATGAAGGGGAGGAGACAAGTTAGTTAAATTTTTCAAGCCTTGTGTCACGATTGTGTGTGTGGAGAGACCAAGACGCAGCGCAGGGATAGTAGTTCGACATTCCTTTTTAATTTACAATGTATTAAATTAATGGAGAACGAACTATACAACACAAACAAACATAATCCACAAACGTAACGTCCAAATGAAACACGATAAATTAATAAACGTAACGTCCAAATGAAACACGATAAATTAATAAACGTAACGTCCAAATGAAACACGATAAATTAATAAACGTAACCTCCAAATGACACACAATATTCTAAACGTAATGTGGCAACTCACTTGTGACTGGAGGAATAACGACCCATACAAAAGTGTGGGACATACAAACAAAAATAGGATCCCTAATTAAAGACAATGCGGTGCAGCTGCCTCTAATTAGGGATCCAACCCAAAACCCAAAACCCACACAGAAACAGAAAGAATAGAAACTGTCAGACTCTGACCATAGCTACATAGAGAAGCAAATAGGCTTCTCTATGGCCAGAGCCTGACACCTTGAGACAATTGAGACATGGATTGTGTTTGTGTGCCATTCAGAGGGCGAATGGGCAAGGCAAAATATTTAGTGCCTTTGAACAGGGTATGGTAGTAGGTGCCAGGCGCACTGGTTTGTGTCAAGAACTGCTACACTGCTGTGTTTTTCACGCTCAACAGTTTCCTGTGTGTATCAAGAATGTAAACTATATTTACCTTTATACTGTGTAATAGCTTTATTTGTCATTTTGACTATCGAGTACTCTCCTTAGCTACCTGAATAACTTAAGTAAATGTCTATATGTATTTCCTGGTCTTCTTCCAGATAAGGAGTCTGAGCAGCAGGTGAGAGCACTTCAGCCGTAGTGACAGACAGCACAAAAAATCCCTCAAGGGACCCGTGGACCCCCGCGGGGCTTCTCCACTCCAGTGCCTTGATCCAGCGTCCGCCTCGGGTTACGCAGGGGCTAACACCTGCCCTGTGAACCCCACCCAGCGCTCTCCTCAGCCAGGCACGGCCCCATCCTGTCACCCCCTAAAACAACCCCTTACCCTGCCTCCCCAGCCCAGGATTGACCCAACTCCTGTCCCATCCTAATCCATCCGCACCCCTGGGCCTCACTCACTGTAACAAGTACACCACGATGCCCACAACGTGGTGGGTTGTTAGACGGCGTGTCTCTGCCTTAAAATCAGCATACCAACACTCCTCACTGACAACTCACTGTCCTACTGTCAAAAGAAAACATAACTTCAAAGTTGTTGTAGTACAGAAAAGAAAAAACCTTTGTCAGTCTTTTTTCTAACTGTTTGCAAGAGTGTTGTAGGTGTTTGAACTAATGTACTATGAAGATGTGAAAAAACATGTGAAACCTTCTGTGATACATGTCCCTAAAGAGGCTCAACCATGTTTTATACTACTGTTTTCATTTCTCTCACCAGTTAAATGTCATGAGGAATTGCAGAGCAGCTGCAGAACCTGTTCGATGTCATCATTTTATTATTATTTCTGTGTAAAGACTCAAAAGTAATAATTTCCTTGAAACTAGCAAATAACAATCCTCATTTACTAAGATATGGTCTGATGTTTTTCAAATTTGAGAGAAGAGTTTTACTTGAAAAAACATCTGTTGTCTTCTCCTGTTCCTTAATTAAGAATTTACATTAAGGTAACAAGTGAACACACCTCAACCTTTTCAAGGAGGTGATTTTGTGATTACCTAATTACTCTTGTGCATAGTTACCATATTTAGAGAAAGTTTTTCTATATTGCTAGTAATGTAATGCAACATTTACATTTAATTGCATTTACAATTAATGAAGCATTTATCACACAAATAGGCTACCTATCTGTAAAGCATTTATGAACCCAAAGAAGCTTGGAATGGATTAAATTAACACGTGTTTCTTACCAAACAAATGCACCTGTCTATAAAATTGTCACCATTCTAAGTCATTTGTTGTTGTTATTTTTATGTTTCATTTATTTCAGCTTTGTGGCCTTTATTTGGCATAGATCCTGATTTATCACCTGTGCTGTATGGCTTCAGTAATGAATTGTACATTGTGTTAAATATCTTCTGAAGATGTATACATAATGAAGTCTACTGGGCTGTATGACAAAAGCTATTTCATTCTTTTTTTTTTTTCAAGGTTGTTATTATTTTACCCATGAAAGATTTTCTCATCAGTTTTTTCTGAAAGCGTGTCATGTTTCCTTCTTCAAAGTGCTTTACATGTAAGGCTGCATTAATTGTCTAAAAATGTGTGATTTTAAAGGTGATAATGGTATTAATGTTCATGATAACATGGGAGATGCTATAAATAGGAGTTGATGCAGTGTGTGGCATTACTCCAAAGACCAGGGTGAGAGTCTTGAGTGCTAGGCCTGTTTTAATCAAGCGTCTCATTATAGGAGTACCGTATTTATTGATCCGAGACCAGCACTTCTATAAAATACAGGCCCTGCTCTTTATATTGAGAAAGTCAGATAGTATTAATATAGAGGATTCTGTTACTATCTGCTGCTCGGTAATTACAGGTAAAATAGTATGACGTTTGCTCTGGTTCATGGTGTTATGTGCGGCTTGAGTCTTTTTCAAGCCGCACATAACGCCCTGGAGCAGAACTAGTATGAAGTGTCATCTAGTTGTTCTTTGATAACATACCTATGGACTGCTGGGACTTCTGTTGTTTTTAGATTGTATTTGATTCTATTTGAACACTGTCCACCGGTGAGTCCATCTATTGATCCCATGATCGCATTTTGCAGGATTTGCAGATCGTATATTGTCATTGTTCCTGGAGGTGTGTTGTGTATAAACGCATGTTAAATTCTCATGAGAAGCACAGCCAAGGGGTTCATTATTATCAATGTCCTGTATTTTTCTATTGTAAAAAAATATTTGATCTCACCTCAGAATTTGTCTATGTATATATGTAAAAAAAAATGGATATGACATATAAGATATAATTGCCCAATCATAAACTTGATCCTTCTGTGTTGTCTGTGGGAGACTGTGCAACCTAGCTGCCATCACGACTGAATGACTGCAGTGAAGTTCATTATGCACAGCTCTGATGGACTATTCAGTCATATGTGCAATCGTTTGTTGCAATCCATATCATGTGTTGGGAAAAAATATTAAGAAGCAAAAAATAGATTATATATGTGCCAAATTGCTCTGAATGAGAAAGTGTAATACTAAATTAATAAAAGTTTGTATACCTGAATTACCTCTGGAGTTTCCTGTCATTCCTAACCTTAGGGAATTAATAACGTATTATCTTATGTTACAAAGAAAATCTCTTTATCAGCAATATTCATACCTATTTACCTCATGGTAAAAAAAAATCATCGGTAACAGCATCAATCTACCAAAACCATAGTTAGAGACATCTTCATTTATTAATCAATATAGATTGCATTTCTCAGTATGTACAGAATACAACTTATTTTTTTGGGTCAGCCAGTTTAGAGGTCCCTTCGAGTAAGACATAAGCTTGAGAGCAAACCTTGAGAAGAAGAAAGACCGGAAGGAAGAAAGAAAAGGTGAAAGAGACCGAGAAACGGGGACAATCCTTGATTAAATAAAAAAAGACACGTTCACAGACACAGATGGTGGGTGGCGAGCGGCCAGGTGGGCATGTTGTCACGGTAACCAGTCAGAGTCCTCCCCTCCCAGTGTCTTCCCGAGGCTCTCCTGGTTCCTGATGGTGTTGAGGAGAAGCTCCAGGGTGTTTACCACAGATTCAGGGTGTCTGAGCCCGTCGCTGCCCCCTCCCCTGCTCTGCCTCTTCCCAAAGCGCCCGATGGGCCTCACCCCACGCCCCACATACCACAATGGATCTATCTCTGGACCTGACAAAGACAAGACGCGGGATGAGTGCAAGTTATATATACAGTACATACACACATACAAGCATGTGCTCGCAATCAGACACTCACACTCAAACTCTCTTACAAACACACACAAATGCCTGTCCACAAAGTAGCCTACACAGTTGTACCGTTATGCGTAAACAGTATGTAACATTTGATAGTCACACCTAATAACCCCTCATATTGCTGTTTCATAACAAGTAATATTCTAAAGGACACAATGATTTGG
Source organism: Thymallus thymallus (assembly GCA_023634145.1). Lineage (NCBI taxonomy): Eukaryota > Metazoa > Chordata > Actinopteri > Salmoniformes > Salmonidae > Thymallus > Thymallus thymallus. Next base: position 13,967,794 of record CM042418.1, read on the forward strand.
TATTGGTATGAACAATAATGTGGTATGGACAATAACGTGGTATGAACAATAACATGTATTAACAATATCCAGGTAAAAACAATACCATTTCTTAGTAGGCTAATAACTTGGTTTGAACAATAACCTGGTATGAACAATACTATTTTCTTGTTAGGCTATTGATATGAACAATAACATGATATGAACAATATCTTTAGGCTATGAACAATAACCTGAAAGTGGATGTCACCTTTTCATCAGGCAGTGGAGGTCCATTTACTGGATTTTTTACAGGAGTTTTTAGGCAATACTTTACGTTAAAGTCTTCTATGAAGGTTTTAGGGTTTATAAGACAGGTAAACTGTGCATATTTAATTTAGAAATACCCTATCAATAATTAAATCCATAAGTATGTTCAAAACCTTATAGATTTTTAGTATTTTGATATAACAACATTTATTTTTAGAATCATTGTAAATCATATCACATTATCAGTGGTGGGTTACCCATTCAAAATGACTACATTTGTTTATCATGATTGAATTCGTTTTATTAACTAATTTTACCAAACCATTTGTAATAGGTTTGAAATCTGACATATTCTTTCTATTAATTAACATACAAAACTATAATTTTATGAAAGGAAATGTGCAATCCATGTGCCAACAATGCCACATATCAAGATCAAAAGTCTACAGAAGACACATTATTTACTTTATTCGATAATAAAACGAGTGTCAACTTACTTCGGTTATCGACATTGTGGACGATGTGAAAGTCGTGCTCCACGGTGGTACTGTGAACGCAGGTGACCGTCGTGGAGAGCAGCAGCAGCACGGTGAGTGCAGCCGTCAGCCAGTGGGTCCCCAGGACGCATTCTCTCACCATCACCGGGCACGCCACTCTAGTCTCAGGAATCATTGTAGATGCACAGCAAGGCACTGCACGCGGACTGTTGTGTTTTAAAATGACATAAAGGTAAAGATAAATGGTTGAACCCCAAAATGTCGTCTTGTCCTATCTTTCAATTAGCCTATTTCGTGCGTAATTGCGCTCGATTGCTAATCTTAGAAAAGACAGATAGGCCTATCAATTAATTATCTACTCTGGCACAAAGTTAACTAATAACTGAATAAATAAGTTATAATACTAAATATATCGTCACCTTTTATATATAAAAGTCTAGTGGTTTGTGAACGGCACTCAACTAGCTTCAATTTACCGTAAACTTTTGTAGCTTGTAGAGGTGGGTCGGTGGAGGGTTTCCTCGTGCCAGGTTCTTCATTGGTGGGAAGGGTGTGAGCGCGAGTTTATATATTCCGGACTGCCCATGTTAGATGATGAATCAAAAACGTCACATATGATAAAGTCACACTACCACTTCCTCCCCGTCCACTCATTCTTGCCTCTTCTTTCCTTTAAGAACAAAAAAGTAATTTAATGGGGCTTTTGGGTTGGGTTTTTCTCGCCCATGGCACGCCGTGGTGCACTCCATCAAGTAATCAATGACATGTGGGCAACATTAACTTAGTAGACTGCCGTTTTGGGGACCTTTACTTCAAGTACAAGACAGTCACCCAGAGCTGTGGAGGCGGGTATGCGTCAGTCATCTTGATTAGTATCGACAAGTCCTACTGTTGTCATAGCACCAACCAGATAGTGGAAAACTGATCAATGAGTATCATTTTCAGTGAATTAACTTGTGTATGTCTAATACAATTCACTCATATTGTAATTCAATATAGGTAACTGAAATCTGGAGCATGGTACAGTTACTTCAATGCAACATGGTAAATGGTTATAGCCTGTCATAGGCCTACATTATTTGGTGATGTGCATGTTTCACATAATGTACATTAACAAATTGATGAAAGCAAAACATGAGTGATCAATAAAGTGATATTCTCTTGAGTGTGGTGTCAATAAGTTTGCAAAGGTCCAAACATAGTGTGCACACATGATGACATAACGTGGTGACAAAAGCACAGCTAGGTGAGAGAGATGAGTTTGAGGAGATGTTCAGAGTAAAACTGAAATTTCAAAAAGGTGACGGCAGTTTTAGCCTCAGGCCCATGATAAGGTCCAGTGAGAGGATAAGTCTAAATAAGGATTATATTAAAGAAAGACATAGCTGGTCACCCCTTGATTAAATATTATTGGTGCGGTTTGTATGAAAAAAATCAGTCCCCCCCAAAAATTGTAAAAAAAACTGTCAGAATTCATAAGCAAATAATTGAGACAGTGGCATTATCTATAATTCTAAACTCTTAATTCAAATCTCTTGTTAGATATTGTAGTACGTCATTGGCCTGTTTAGTATGGGTGATGCACTGTTCACTTGGGGGGAAGCAGGCCTTTCTCAACTTTTGGTGAAATCCTCAAAATCTTGTCTCGGCGAGTTTTACCACAAACTCAATGCACATGGATTACTGTATATCAGAACTTCACATAGCAGTTTCATTAACCTATGCTGTGTGTCTGACAACACTATATAAGAGGCTACAGCTGTGGAAGGATAGTGTATACAAAAATGTAATGGTCAGGGCATTTACAGCCTCCAAGTCAATTTTCCAGCACTGACTGCAACCTATCTTTAAATACAATTAAAGAAGCGAGCTTCTGTAATTTCAAGTCCTTCTGCAGCTTGTTCCATGAGTATGGTAACAACTTCAACTGGCCAAGCTGAGTCTGGACAGCAATAAAAGCCGACTGCAAGTCTTCAAAAGCCTTTTTAATAGATGATGCACAGCAGTAAATTACTGTGTCATCAGCGTAAAAATGAAAACTGGCATTGGGGATATTTTTACCAAGATTATTAATATAAATAGTAAACAAAAGTGGTCCAAGAACAGAGCCCTGTGGCACCCCCCTCTGGACTGGTACCATGTTTGATAACATTCCATCAAATTGGACACACTGAGTACGATCAGACAGGTAATCTTTTAACCATGACACTGCCCGATCTGATAATCCTATTTTGACATGTCTTTGCAACATGATGTCATGATCAACAGTGTCAAAAGCCTTTGACAGATCAATAATCAATAATAACAGTTGTATCATTTATAACTTTTGTTGCTGCAGTAATAGTCCCATGCTGCTTTCTAAAACCTGACACTCAGTTAAGATTTCATAGGTGAGTAAAAATTCCTTCAACTGATTTGACATAAGGGTCTCTAAAATCTTGGCTAAAACTGGTAGTTTGGAAATAGGCCTTTAGTTATTCAGGTTGGATGATTCTCCTCTCTTTAATAGAGGCAAAACATATGCTGATTTCCAAACCCTAGGAATAATATTTTGCTCAAGGTTAAGATTGGTAGGTTAAGGGTTCAGCTATAATTTCAGCTGCACGTTTTAGCAGATTTGGATCCAAATTATCAGGACCAGCAGATTTTTTTGTGTCAATTGTTTTTAAAACTGAAAAAACATGTATCGTCTTCAACCTCTACGTCAACAAATGCATGGTTATTAACATTGGATTGGACCGTCTTAAAAAGAAACCAGAGGATACAAAATGATCATTAAAGCAATTTAACATTTCCGATCTATCTGTAACAGGTTGATTGTCTTTAAAAACACATGGCGGCAGGTCATAACTGCAATTTGGACTTTTAATTAGAGCTGTTCCTTAAAAACCTATAGCTTGACCACTGGACCTTGGACTTTGTTTTTCTTGCAGTGGCCCACACTTGATTTCTCTCATGTATAAGATTGGACAGTTTCTCAGAGTACCAAGGGTTATCCTTCCTTTAACTTTATAACATAACAACCTATAACCGTTAGGTTTACATCCTTTGAAATATGTGCGGTGAGACAGAGAAGGAGAGACATACAAATCCAGGTTAACACTCATCTTGTCATTTTCAAGATCAGTGATCAGAATGTCCACTCCAAGAAATCATCTAAGGAATCTAAAGCTGTTGTTGAATTTCACTATTACAGTGTGAGGCAGGCTGTCCTAATATGGACACCGTACTTTCTTAGTTGACTGAGGAAACCTTGCTTGCAGGATGATTAATAGTGTTGACCGTTTGTGCCATGTTTTTTTTTTTTTATGAGACTGATCATAAATCGTGGCCTACACAGAGAGTGGGCAGAGGTCCACCATTGATCTTCTCTGGTTTCCCCAGTCTAGAATGGCAGCTTTCCTGCAGTCAGTTCAATTACCAATTATCTGCTGCTAACTGAAGTAGATGTTATTTTTTTTTTGTGGGGGTGCTGGTGGGTCAGATTGAACAGGATATTTAAAGATATGCAAACACATCTAGAGTGTATGGTCTGGTGTGTATGGTCTGGTAATTTCGGTTTGATCTGACATTTGCGCCATTTAACGTGAATCCAATCGACAAAACGCAGGAAAATCGCATTTAAAATGTTAATAACCTAAAAGGGCAGATTGGATTGAATCCCAGCCTAAGTCCTCCTGGGATGGTGACTGGGATAGGGGTATGAATTGAAGGATGCAACGCTCCCATGTTCGCGGAGTCCGCACTCCCGGTAAATGCTGCATATGTCGGCTCAATCAGAAATACCTTTAAATGATGTGTTTTCAACAAAGGGTGAATTGGATTGAATCCCAGCCTAAATACACAAAAATAGCTGTGAGATTACAGTAGTGCACATTTGTGTGTCATATCTGTAGGTTAAATCAGGAGGATGGCGAACATACAGTTTATTGACATATTAAAACTATTACAAATATAAAGATGGATCGAACACCATGTAGTATTAATAATATCCTTAAAAAATAAATATAGATACCAGCATAGATAAACTGCAGCATCAGTGTGCAGGTCTCAATCTTTATTTAATGAGCTTATTCTTTGTACCCAGTATCTGCAAGTTATTGGATGTGCGAAACTAGTATTAATAATCAGGGCCTGTTCTAGGATGATATGTCTTTTTCACTGTTTCAAAGCTTGCTTACTGCCATTTTAACCGTTTAACATGACTTGGACATAATCAATTGTTAGGGCAACAGGATATTTCTGAATTTGTTGTTCAAGGAACCTAATGTTTCATGGGCAGAATTTAATAAATGTAGGGGTCTAGAACTGCAAAAAAAAAGATAAACGCAAGAATCTTTTTTTTTTTTTACAAAACAGTGGTTGGGTAAATAGCTTGCTTGACGGATGAAAATAATGTTGGAAATTAGATCAGTCTGAACAGGTACTGAGAATGTACCCCAGTGGACTGATCATGTCAACATCATACTTTCAAAATCTTAGCTAGCAAGCTAGACAAGCAGTCATCATCATGAATCAAGTCAACAATCTACTGGCAAATCCTTTTCAACCCTTGTCATATGAAGAAATATTATGGATAAAACATATAGGTGCAAATCGCAAATTCAAAAAAGAGTGCTAAGGTGCGACTGCAGCCTCGGGTTCGATCCCAGGCTGTGTCACAGCCGGCCGTGACCGGGAGACCCATGGGATGGCGCACAATTGGCCCAGCGTCGTCGGGTTAGGGGAGGGTTTGGCCGGACGGGATTTCCTTGTCTCATCGTGCTCTAGCGACTCCTTGTGGTGGGCCGGGAGCCTGCAAACTGACTTTGGTCGTCAGTTCAACTGTTTCCTCCGACACATTGGTGCAACTGGCTTCCGGGTTAAGCAAGTAGTGTGTGACCCTGGAATCCTTATGAGCTAATTATTGCAGGAATAATTTAAATCCCATAATTAGACGTAGGTAATTATTCAATAAATAGTAGTCACCATTTTAATGATAGACAAAGTTACGACACCTGTTTTAGAGAAATGTAATCATTGAATATTGTAAGAGCTTTTATTGTCTGCTTATATGCCCTTTTTATTTATCCTACGGTTCTGACTTGGTGTACAGGGAGAATACTGTAAGAATGGCCCATGTTCTGAATTCTGCCGCTGTACATTTAAAAAGTGCTGAACAAAGAGTTATATTGACTACGTCCGTCCTAGCTCGCTCATTAATGTCTTCATCTAAATTACGGATTGCCTTTTATCCACTCGTCAGTCCCTTATGCCATAGTTTGTACATCTCAATTGTCAGTCCACATTTGTTTAAGGAAAGTCAGCCATATCAGCTACAGTATGTTTTTGAAAAAGGCAGTAAATAAGGCTGAATGAACTGTTTCGCTGCCAGAAAAGTCTCTGCTGATGGCCAGGTGTAGCGGTGGTAAGGATTCACTCCATGGTGCTGAAAAGAAAGCTCTGCTGTTGGGACAGCTTTATGTAGGCCCTAAAATTGTAGGCCCACCATTTGTCACCGTTATAGTGAATTAATGTATTGTTTAGTGTTGTGTAGTTGCTTTGCTAGCATGCATCAAAACATTTTTATTTTTTTTCCCCAACAAGATTTACATGCAAAGGTAGCAGGGGGTGCCCCTTCCCTGTGAAAACAACACTGTCTGACAATATGTATTGATCTTTTTCTCTAGTACAACAGTGGCCCAGTGGCCTAATGGATAAGGCACCAGCCTCCGGAGCTGGGGATTGTGGGTTCAAGTCCCACCTGGGTCTCTGGGAATTTGCTTATTTTTCATTAAGTAGCACAGAACACCACTGTGCATTAGGCAGTTCACTACTGTGGTACCACTTGGTTCTTGCTAAGATCCCCATCCCTTACCTGCTTACATTAATTTGGTAGCTTTAATCACTATCAGTACTAAATTCCCAATTGCCTGAGGCATTTGTAAATAGTGAATTCCAAGTAAATGAGTTCCAAATGAATGAGGCGTTAGATAGATAGATAGATTAGATAGATAGATAGATAGATAGATAGATAGATAGATAGATAGATAGATAGATAGATAGATAGATAGATAGATAGATAGATAGATAGATAGATAGATAGATAGATAGATAGATAGATAGATAGATAGATAGATAGATAGATAGATAGATAGATAGATAGATAGATAGATAGATAGATAGATAGATAGATAGATAGATAGATAGATAGATAGATAGATAGATAGATAGATAGATAGATAGATAGATACTTTATTGATCCCCGGGGGGGAAATTTCATTGAAATTTCATTGTGAATATTAGGAGAAAAACGTGCTAGAAAAGTTACATTCGGAACCCCTTTTCCAGATCATGACTAGACTGCCAGCCCTGTACTTCACAAAATAATCAACATTCTATTGTCTAAGCAAATGAAGAGCACGTCAAATTGTTACAAATCAAAGCTTTATTAGTCATAAATAAAAAAAACATCTTCATAGTATTCCAATGATTCCAATAGATCTAGACAATCGGTGCTGTGTGCGAGTCAGGACACCTTTTTTTGTAAAATGTATTGTGACAAACATGATTGTGAAACTACACTTATAATAAAGGTTGATTTGAATGTTGATTCATATTTGTATGATGACAACAGCAGAATAGTCTTGTCTACTTGGAGCCTGCTGCTAGTGGCTGTGACGGAAGACAATGAAATAGGTCCTCTGTGTCTGAAAAACTAAATTAAGGAGATGTAAAATACAAAAGCCCAAAAAAAGACACAGATTCTTTATACCCCCTCCACATTCTGAAATTGCATTTTTGTCCCCCCCAGTATTATCATTGGAATGTACAAAACAATGCAACAGTGTGCTTTAGGACTATGCAGACGCCTCTGAGCGGTAGGGTAGGCTGTTTGGAGTGTTTATCCAACTGGATAAAAAAAAAAAAAAAAAAGTGATGTCCCCCCCCCCCCTCGACGCTTGCTCTAAATGTTAATACACATCGCTTGTGGTACTGTGCGGTGCGGTACGGTTTTGGAAACATAAGGAACATATATTACATATCAGAGAGAAATAATTTTTTAAAAACCAAAGGTTCAATTATTACACACCTTTAGGGTTCCCACACTGCCATATCAAAATTTTACAGCACTTGTTTACCAGAAGACAGACGGCACCACCTGTGCTAATTAGCTATCTAGAACATTTGTGTGTAAGTGTAACTGGGGAAGAAGTGTAGTTCCTCACAGCGTATGGATCTGTGCAAATCTGCTACATTAAGTGTATTTATTTGAACTATTATTTCTTGCTGACAGCAGCGATAGGACTGGCTAGCCACTGCTAACTCGCTAGCCACAACTTACTAGCTGCCCTTGCTGACTCATGGAGCATGCAATAAGAGCATGAGAAATAAGAGCTCAATCTCAAGTTAATTGGCTAACCTTACAGTACCAGTCAAAAGTTTGGACACACCCACATGCTGAGCACTGCTTTTCCTTCACTCTGCGGTCCAACTCATCCCAAACCATCTCAATTGGGTTGTGGTTGGGTATTTGTGGAGGCCAGGTTATCTGATGCAGCACTCCATCACTCTCCTTGGTCAAATAGCCTTTTAACTGGTACTGTACAAATTGATGAAGTATTCTTTAGCTAGCTAGCAGCTAAATGTTGTCACCAGCTTGCAAGTAAACCTCCTATACTGAACAAAAATATAAATGCAACATGTAACAATTTTTATGGATTTCATGACTTGACAGGGGCACACTGGGGACAGGCACAGCCGATCAGAATTAGTTTTTCTCCACAAAACATTTAGAGTGGCCTTTTATTGTCCCCAGCACAAGATGCACCTGTGTAATTATCATGCTGTTTAATTAGCTTCTTGATATTCCACACCTGTCAGGTGGATGGATTATCTTGGCAAAGGAGAAATGCTCACTAACAGGGATAGAAACACATTTTAGGGAAATAAGCTTTATGTGCATATGGAAAATTTCCGGGATCTTTTATTTCAGCTCATGAAGATGGGAACAACACTTTATATATTGCGTTTATATTTTTGTTCAGTAAAGTTAGCTAGCATTAGCATAGCCATATATCTAGCTAACCAGTTAGAAAGCTGTAGAACAAACGGTACAAATATTTTAACAAAACATTAACGTTAAGCAACATAATTCATTCTTTCGATCACATAATTATAGTAAAACATTTGAAGAACATTCTGATTGCAGAATATGTTAAAATGTTTCCCAGTGTCTAGTTCAGCGATGGTTCTTCTGATGTCAACATCAACTTTGACCATACAACGGAAGGATGTGACTAAATATACATCAATCTAAGTCCATGGTCCAGGATACATTGTAACAGCTAGTAATGATACATTTATGAGTACATTGTAAATAGGCCTACATTGTATGTGAATTATTCCACTGTAAATGTTATTGTTTTCCAAATGATTATTGTGTTGATTATCTTAACATGCAATGATTAGATAATTTATTGTAATTATTTCTTAAAGCCTATCCCTTATTGTCAATATTTGCTCATGGGGCCTATTTATTAATCATTATAAAAATGCAATAATTTCATAATAGCTAGGCCATTGTGCCATTATAAAATTGTATTGTTATTTGCCAGTCAGCCACTGGTGTCACATTTCAGGAATAGCATTTTTTGCTCTTAATTTAGGGTTAGGGTTAGGCATAAGGTTAGCAGTGTGGTTAAGGTTAGGTGTAAATTGAATTGAAGGGAAGCTGTTGGACTTGAATTGCTACATGCACCTGCTGCCACATTTCCTTTGGAAGTTGACCTAGCGAGCGCCATTTGAAAAGTTACTTTAACTGGATACAAAAAGCGACAACATTTGCAACATTTCCAAGATGTTCAAGGGAAGCTCAAGAATGAGCTCTTCTAGACACTATTCAAGCTCTTCAAGGTCAAAACATGGACACAGGGGGTTCAACTCAATATTAGGAAGGTGTTCCTAATGTTTGGTATACTCAGTGTATAGGGATTAGGATGTCATTTAGGATGCAGCCATACTTATTAGTATGGCTGCATAGTTATTTCTCAAGATTGAATTTAATGCCAATCATATGCTACCTGGCTACCAAGACTCCTTGCTCTGGCCAAACGCTACGCCACGCCCACGGGCGTTAGTTTTTTCTCCACAATGAGTCTGAATCTGAGTACCTCCCTAACCCTTCACAAAATGCGAACAGATTCGGGGCCATCTGATTGGTCCAGAAACCGATGGGTTGGGCCAGAGCCAGAACATACGTGGGTAATGCGGCGGTGTCATTGGCTTTGGTACTCTGATTGATTAGAGACGATCCAATCGCTGATGACTTTGTTTTGTACAATGCCCCTCGTGCCCCTCATCACCACAAACGACTTAAATGATGGCAGTCTCAGACTAAAGTATGTAGCGAACAACAGCGCAGTTGAAGTCGACAAGCTAAATCATCTGCTCAGTAATTATATTTCAAGGTTCAGGGTTCGAAACAAAACAATCATATCTAACTAGGCCTACTGATGGACCTACTAGTATAATATAAATTGTCTCAGTTTTCTTTCCCGGGACCTGAATAAGATTGACTCTCTGATGCAGGACATCCCTGAGCAACAGGAAGTGGCCCAGGAGATCTGTGATGCTATCTCACAACCTTTCGGTTTTGAGAAGTGGAATTGTTTATATTTTTGTGAACCCGCCTTCCAGAGGAAGCGGGCGCTTCGGCTTGTGGCTCAACCTGTGGTTTGCTTTTCTCTCCAGAGCAGGGCGACGCTAAAAGGGATGATCAGTGGGGTACCAACAGCAGTGGTCACCAACCTTTTCTGAGTCTAGATCACTTTCTGAGTCAAAATGCAAACCAAGATCTACCCCTCTGATTTTTTTGTTTTTACATTACTTAAAAAACGTAAGCATATGCAAAAAAACTGTACTGTAGCAATGAGGTTTGTGCAGTAAGCTATCGACCCAATACATTATCGCCTCATATTGGCTTTGCTTTAATTGCCCTAACAATGCATTGTTGTTTGGGGTAGCGTTGAGTGTAGAGGTGGATCAAATGACTAGGAATATTCCTAGTGTTTGTTACACCAGCCGTTTGGTGAGACGTAGACCCGGTGGCATTAGCAAGACTGAGAATACTCTTTCTTGTTGAGCTTTGATACAGAGATTCTACCAGATTAGGTTAGGTTGTATGGCCTATGTTACGAACCTGCTTTGGTGCTTTAGGTGCCAAGGAACCTGCTTCGGTTGCTTTAGTGTGTAGAAGGGAGAATCCCACAATATGAGAAATGTGCAGGATGGCATAGTCAGAGGGAGTGTACAGTTGGTATAGAGAAAGCATTGTCTGTAAACGGTGGGGGTGCCCATGCAGCTGGTTGAGACACAGGTTGAGATGGCCAGAGTTCGAGTGGGGCAGAACGTTTCCTATGCTGAGTGAGTGGAGGGTGAGTGAGTCGACTGGGAGGGCCCAAGTGACTAGGCCTGAAAAGAGAGAGCCAGGGAGGATGAGTTTTAGTAAGGTTGGATTTCTTGCATTTATAGCCATGGTGATCAACTGCACTGCACTGATGTCATAGAAGATAGATGTGGTAGTTGCAGCAGCAGAGACATTTTTATGTTTGAGAGATTTTAGTGCAGAAGATCTACAGCAGTGGTCACCAACCTTTTCTGAGTAAAGATAGATAGATAGATAGATAGATAGATAGATAGATAGATAGATAGATAGATAGATAGATAGATAGATAGATAGATAGATAGATAGATAGATAGATAGATAGATAGATAGATAGATAGATAGATAGATAGATAGATAGATAGATAGATAGATAGATAGATAGATAGATAGATAGATAGATACATAGATAGATAGATAGATAGATAGATAGATAGATAGATAGATAGATAGATAGATAGATAGATAGATAGATAGATAGATAGATAGATAGATAGATAGATAGATAGATAGATAGATAGATAGATAGATAGATAGATAGATAGATAGATAGATAGATAGATAAATAGATAGATAGATAGATAGGTACTTTATTGATCCCCCGGGGGGGAAATTTCATTGTCAAGCAGCTACAACAAAACACAGGGCAGGTGCAAAATGCCACAACGAAAGTACACAAAAGACAGATACACGGTACATGATACATAGAGCGGCAGTATGAAAAAGTATAGAAATACAAGATATCTGGAGTGCAAAAAAAGCTATAAAAAGACATTGCATAGTATGAGTGGTTGGCTGAATATGTACACTATACATTGGTGGATGGTTAACTATACTATACAGGTCGATGGCAGAGAAATACTTCAGTAGCTAAAAATGCGTATGATATGAGCGAGGGAATAATAGTTTACTTAATAGACAGACTGGGTAAATGAACAGGTAAGTGAAAAATTTTGCATGGTTAAATTAGCTGTACAGTTAGGTATACAGTTATATTTACAGATAAGTGAATACTTGCATGTTTACACAAACTGTACAGGTAAATGACAGGAAGAGATACTTTAATAGCTAAATGTGTGTATGATATCATTTGGGGTAATAATAGTAATTCCCTTAAAATACAGTCCTTAGTGCGCAGGGTTTAATTACAGACAACTGCACGTATTGCACATTCGATATACTAAAGCAATGAGAAAAGGTGAAACTGGCAGGATACTAATATGCATTCCTGAGTGAATGCCTACGTAGGTTAAGTCCAATAATTACTTACAGTATTGCATGTGATATAATATAACAACTGTACATGAGTATGTATATACAGACCTGTATGAATAAATAGGTCCTGAGTGGATGAGTGCTGACGGACCAGGGTTACTCACGGATGGATGCATAATTGTTAAACTAGGTCCTAGCACCCCAACAGTTCCAGATCTATGTTGCCGACGGCAAGGCACCCCGGTGAGGCATTATATAGTCTAATAGCCGCCGGCAGGAAGGACCTCCTGTAGCGCTCTCTGGCACACCGTGGTGGGATCAGTCTGTGACTGAAAGTGCTCCTCTGCGTCATAACCATAGCGTGCAGAGGGTGGGTGACGTTGTGCATGATGGCCAGCAGTTTGGCCAGGATCCGTCTCTCCGCCACCTCCTCTAGAGTGTCAAGGCTCATCCCCAGGACAGAGCTAGCCTTCCTGATCAGCTTATTTACCCGAGAAGCATCACCGGCTTTGATGTTTGCTCCCCAGCACACCACTGCAAAAAAGATGGCACTGGCCACCACAGACTGGTAGAGGGTATGCAGTAGTTTACTGCACACGTTGAAGGACCTGAGCCTCCTCAGAAAGTAGAGTCGGCTCTGGCCCTTTTTGTACAGGGCCCCGGTGTTACCGGCCCATTCCAGCCTGTTGTCCATATGGACTCCCAGGAACTTGTATGACCCAACCATTTCCACATCCATCCTCTGTATAGGGACTGCAGTCAGTTGTGCCTTGGTTCTCCTGAAGTCCACCACCATCTCCTTTGTTTTGCTGATGTTGAGCTGAAGGTGGTTCTGCTCACACCACAACACAAAGTCACTGATTGTGCTCCTGTACTCCTCCTCCTGCCCACCCCTGATGCACCCTACAATAGCAGAGTCATCCGAGAACTTCTGTAGGTGGCATGTTTCAGAGTTATATCTGAAGTCTGAGGTGTAGAGGGTGAACAGGAAGGGGGACAGGACCGTACCCTGGGGGGCCCCTGTGTTGCTAACTGCCCGTTCTGACACACAGCTCTGTAGTCGCACAAATTGTGGCCAACCGGTCAGGTAGTCCGTGACCCAGGAGACTAAGGGTGCTTCCACTTTCATCCTCCTCATCTTCTCACCCAGTAGCAGGGGCTGAATGGCACTGGAGAAGTCAAAAAACATAACCCTCACAGTGCAACCTGCGTTGTCCAGGTGAGAGTAGGCCCTCTGCAGAAGGTAGATGATTGCATCATCCACCCCGATGTTGCGCTGGTATGCAAACTGCAGGGGGTCCATTGATGAACACACCAGGGGTCTGAGGTGAGCGAGGACTAACCTTTCCAGGGTCTTCATGATGTGGGATGTTAGCGCTACATGTCTGAAGTCATTCAGGACAGTGGGGTGTGCCTTCTTGGGCACTGGGACGAGGCAGGATGTTTTCCACAGCACAGGGACCCTTTCTAGGCTCAGGCTAAGGTTGAAAAGACGCTGGAGTATTCCACACAGTTGGTCAGCACAGACCCTCAGCACCCTTGGGCTGATGCCATCAGGGCCCGCCGCTTTCCACTGGTGTAGTCTCTCCAGCTCTCTCTTCAATTGGTTGGTGGTGAAAGCCAGCCCAGGTGGGGAGGTGGGGGGAAGGGGGGTGTTGAGGATCAGTCCAGGGGGAGCAGGGACGGAGGTGGGGTCACTGATTGTCTCAGCAGAGGTGCTGTGAGCAAAGTGGGGGTGGGACAGCCGTGAGGGTGTGTGGTCTGGGGAGCTGGAGGGGAGGTGGACAGGGCCAGTATCAAACCTGTTAAAAAATTGTTTCAGCTCATTGGCTCTGTCCTGGGTCCCCTCCGTCTGCCCACTGTGATATTTCTCATACCCCACACCTCTCTCACCTGGCTCTGCTTCAGCTTGTCCTCCATCTTCTCCTTATACACTCTCTTCCCCTCAGCAATCCGCAACTTCAGCTCCCTCTGGACGCATTTCAATTTGTCCTTGTCCTTGTCCCTCTCCTTGAAGGCCTTCTTCTTCTCATTCAGCAGGGCCTTCAGGTCGCTGGTGACCCAGGGTTTATTGTTTGGGAAACAGCGTACCTTCCTGGTGGGTACAGTGTTGTCTACACAAAAATTAATATAGTCTGTTATGCAGTCAGTGAGTCCATCGATGTCCTCCCCATGAGCCTCACAGAGCACATCCCAGTCTGTTGTTTCAAAACAGTCCTGTAGGGCCTCATTCGCCTCCGGGGACCATCTCCTAATAGTCCTGGTGGTTGCAGGCTGCTGTTGGACCAAAGGCCTGTAGAGTGGGGTGAGGTGGACAAGGTTGTGATCCGATCTACCGAGGGGAGGGAGTGCAGTGGAGTTGTATGCATCCTTCACATTAGCATATAACAAGTCCAGAGTTTTATTATTCCTGGTTGGGCACTTCACAAACTGTTTGAACGTGGGCAGCGTTGAAGAGAGAGATGCATGGTTAAAATCCCCCGAAATGGCAAAGAAAGCACTGGGATGCGCTGTCTGTAACCTCGCGATAACAGAGTGGATGACGTCACACGCTGCGTTTGCGTCAGCAGAGGGCGGGATGTAAACAATAACAGCAATGGCCGCCGTGAATTCCCTCTGTAAATAGTAGGGTCTCAGGCTAACGGCTAACAGCTCAATGTCCGGGTTACAAAACTTGTCCTTAAGAGTAATATGGTTCGGATGACACCATCTGTTGTTAACTAATAAAGCCAGCCCACCACCCTTACTCTTACCGGAAGAGACGCGATCCCTGTCCGCTCTGATGGTCTGGAAACTGTCGATAGTGACGTTCTGTATGGGGATGTTATCGTTCAGCCAAGTCTCAGTAAAACACATTAGGCTCGTTTCCCGATAAATCCTTTGTCCACGAACAAGTCCCTCCAACTCATCCATCTTGTTATGTAGAGCCCTCACATTTCCCATAATAATAGACGGTATAGCCGGCTTGTACTTGAACCTCCTCCGCTTTGCCTTACATTTCAATCCCGCCCTGCGTCCCCGGCGTCATCTTTTCAATTCATCCAGAATATCAAACTTTTCCCTGGGGAGCGGCAGCGCTGCGTGGGCTAAATCCAGGAGCTGGGCTCTGTTGTAAACAATAACAGTTGACGACTCCTGTCGACGTTCAGCTGCGATAAAATCCATAATCCTGAACTAATCCTGAACTATTATAGTTCAACTGTAGCAAAATAAAAACTAAAACTAAAGAAAAGAGACGAAAGAAAACTAACTAAAACAACAATTTATGCACGAACAACGGGAGCTGCTTAACAGGCGACCACTCAGGGCGGCGCCAAACACCAAAGATCACTTTCTGAATCAAAATGCAAACCGATATCTATTGCTCAGATTTTTTTTTTTACATTACTTAAAAAACGTAAGCATATGCAAAAAAAAAATCTGTTCTGTAGCAATGAGGTTTGTGCAGTAAGCTATCGACCCAATACATTATCGCCTCATATTGGCTTTGCTTGAATTGCCTTGCCAATGCATTGTTGTTTGGGCCATATTATATTTAACAATTTGAGGTAGGCTTTACCGTAATAAACCATTGTTGTATTACTTGCAAGGCACAGCTGAGCGACTATACATTTAAATTATTTGCTATTTATTTTTATTTTACGGGACTGGAAGGCCTTTAGTGCACTTTATTTTTCTCTCCGGGCCCTCCGGGAAGGCAGAGTTTGTACCTTCAGACACATGAAATGGTTCAAAATGGCAAGAGTTTACCTACCCAGCACACAGGGCAGCTGAATCGGGTGCACCTACCGCCAACAACCGAGACAAATAAAATAAATAGGAACACAAGGCTGTATAATTGGGTTTTTTACAGAAATGTTTGGCGATCGACTAGGAATGGACTGGTTGGTGACTACTGATCTACAGTAGTGATGTGTCATGCGCAAAAGATGCGGCTCTGAGAGCCGATGCTTTGTAGTGAATCAGAAGAGCCGGCTCGCATCGAGTGAGAGCCGGCTCCCAGTTTTTTTCCTTTCGCTGCGTGCTTACAGGCAGAACTTTGTTTTGATTGGTCAGCAATCGCATCGCGGCCAATCAGATGTGAGGATATGGGATCATACCATTATGTAAAAATAGAGAGGGGGGTGAAGTGAAGCGGCACTCCACTGCAAGTTAATGAGTCGTAACAACGTTAATAACGACACTGTCTGTCAGATAGCGGTGAGGAGAGTGTGTGAGTCGTAACTATGAGTGACACCCGAAAGAGAAGCAGCATCTGGCTCCAGTTTAAAGACAATGGAAACAACAAAGCAGAGTGCGTTCACTGCAAGATGAAAATTACTTTAAGAGCAGGTTCCACCACAAACCTGCATAGACATATGAGAACTGTCCATCCTACAGTGCAGTTAGAGGAGAGAGGGCAAGCTAGCACCCCATCTACAGATCCTGGTGTGTCTCATCCCCAAAAAACAGCAACTGCAGCAGCATCTACTGGCTTCCCCACACATGCAGGTATAACCTCTCCTACTGCAGCTCAAAGCAAAATAAGCCAGTTTATACCCAAAGTGATGACCCCATCCAAACAGCACAGCATTGATGTAGAGCTAGCTAAAATGATAGCTACTGATTTCCAACCCTTTTCAATTGTGGAGGACAGAGGTTTTAAAAGTTTTGTCAAAACTTTAAATCCCACATACACTCTTCCCAGTAGAAAAACATTGTCCCAAACAACAATACCTAAACTATATGACACAGAACGGGCATTATGGCAAGTAAGGGTGAAACAAGCTCCATCAGTTTGCCTGACAACTGACTGCTGGACCTCCAGAACAACCTGCTCTTTCATGGCTGTCACTTGCCATTTCATTGAAAATTACAAGATGACATCTTGCCTTTTGGACTGCTTTGAGTTCACAGAGAGACACACTGCAGAAAACCTAGCAGATGAGCTAGTAAGAGTGGCAAAAGAGTGGCAAGTAGAGGACAAAGTAGTGTGCTGTGTGAGTGACAATGCAGCAAACATCACCAAAGCCATAAAAATTCTTAAGTGGACACATCACCCATGTCTGGCACATACACTAAACCTCATGATTAGAGATGCCCTAAAGGTGGTCAAACCAACCGTGGATAAGGTGAAGGCTGTTGTGGAGTTTTTCCACAAAAGCACAGTTGCAACACAGAGGCTAAAGTCCACACAGTGCCAGATGGGGATGCCTGAACTGAGGCCCAAACAAGAGTGTGCCACCAGGTGGAACTCAACATTTTATATGTTGAAACGAATTCTTGAAACAAAAGATGCCATCATCTCCACCCTGGCCCTCATCAACGCACCAGTTGATGCTCTATGTCAAGAGGAATGGGAGCTGGTGAAAGAGGTCTGCACTGTCCTGCAACCATTTGAGGAGGTGACTGTGGAAATAAGTGCAGACAGGTACCTTGGACCATTTTTTTTCACTACTACCATTCAGTCACTATTATACATTGCAGAAACAATACAGTATAATGTGCCACATATAATATGCCACATACTTTAAAAAAAGCTTCATTTTAAAAGTTGCTGTTTCTCTCCCTCAGCTATGTTTCTGCCTCAAAAATGCTCCTGCTATGCAAAGGTTTGCAGCGTGTGACAGCCCAACAGACTGTAACCATGCAGAAAGGGAAAGAATTGGTTGCAGCTCTTTGTTCAGCCATGGACCGGAAATTTCTGCGTATGGAGTACAACACTGTCCACTCAGAAACCACATTATTGGATCCTAGGTTTAAAAAACTTGCATTCAATGACAACAGAGCTGTTGATGAGGCACTTCAGAGAATTAGTGCAGCAGCAAGATGCACCCCTAGCAGCCAGCCAGCTCCGCCATTAGAAGGCCAAGTGTATGAGGAACCACAAACCTCTGTTGTTTGGAGGCTTTTTGATGAAAGAGCTACAGGAGATGCTACAAGAAGAAATCCTACAGCTGATGCTATACTGGAGGTGAGGTCTTATCTTGAGGAGCCCATCATCCAACGAGCAGAAGACCCACTGAGCTGGTGGCAGGCCAAGGCCTCAGTCTTTCCACGCCTGGCGAAGGTGATGGAAGGGAGACTGTGTATTGTGGCAACATCGGTTCCTTCAGAGAGAATCTTCTCAAAAACAGGGCAGATAATCTCAGAAAGAAGAAATAGGATCAGTCCATCAAAGCTGAGGCATCTGATTTTTTTGAATGCCAATCTTCACTGAGGACATTAATACTGTTTGCTTGAGTTTGGTTCTAGTTCTGTTCTAGTTCAATTCTGTTTATTTGCTGTTTTTCTGTTGTTAATTTGTGCAAAAAAATGTTTGATTAAAATGATTAAAAACAAAAGAATGCTTTTGTAACAAAATAAATGCATAAAAACACTGCACATGAAAGGGTTTTCAATACACAAATCATTTATTTTTTTTAAAGTTAGGGTAAAATAAAGGCCTACAAAAAAATCCTAAATTAAGAGCCGTTCAGGAGTCGAAAGAGCCGGCTCTTCTTTGGGAGCTGAGCCAAAAGAGCCGGCTCTCGGAAAAGAGCCGAATTTCCCATCACTAATCTACAGGAAGTTTTGAGAGAAGGGGAGGGTGCGATGGGTTTTGGGGGATTGTGTATAGATACTGGGTTAGATGGTGTGGGGACTAAACTGCCCAATCCGCACTCCGACCTGCGACTAGATGCAACACAGCATCTTGTCTTCCGGAAAGCCACACGGAGAAGTTCCGCGCTGCCTTTAAAACAAGCAGGAAATCATTTTTCAGAGGATTACATTTTAGAATAACTAAAACAGCGACATGGAATCGGAGAAAGTAGTGCAACCAACAGGTGGGTATCCTTAAAGACACACGGTGTCTCAACTTAGTCAATCAATACAACTCATCGAACAAAACGTATTAAGAGCAGGTTATCGATAGTTCACCGAAGGTTAACAGTAACAACATTGCTAACTATCTACAGTAGCTACCTAGTTTGGTTAGCTAGGCACGTTTCACTTGCCAGTTTCACTTATAGGTAGTTTACTGTTTCAGACCGAGTCGCTATGCAGTGAGTCAAATGTTAGAATAACTTGCCTGATATACAGAGCAAGACTGCGGTTTCAACCATAATAGCCACAAATTCAGGAGATGAGCTGGCTGGATTTGAATGTTGACACAAACAAACGAACGAATGAAAGTGACACAGTAACTAACTACTAATTGATCTCAATGTAGTAGTGCAGGCAGGCTATGACTCGTTTCTAAACTGGCTATAAGGGATTTTAACTTGATAAAACATGAATATGCACCACCAACTAAAGTCTGTAGTTAACCTGCGTGGTTCACTTCTTGTGTAGTTGTAAAGTTTCTAGCCTAAACTTATGTTGTCAATCATAATGTGACCTTAATTGGCCAGGCAGTGTAACTAGTCTATCTATTTATATAGATCTATCAATATTGTCTATACAGAGGGACTACTTTGGTATTTGTTTACTGATAAACATGTTAAAGTGGAGGTATGCCTTGATGCTTCCTTCACCACGGTATTGCAGAGACGGGGACTAAAACAATATTAGCTAAAGTCCTTGCTAATGAGTTGGGATGTTTGTTCTCACAGGAGAGGATGTCCCTGACCCAGAGGAAGAAGAGAAGAGGCTGGCGGCAGCAGCAGCCCGGGAAGCCAACCATCTATCTGAGCTGAGGCTGGTGCTGTTGGGCTGGAGGTGGCCTGGGAAGAGCCTGACAGGCAACACTATACTGGGCCACGAAGAGTTCCGCCTGGAGCGGGCGGCTGAATTCTGCGTCAAGCGTCAGGCAGAGGTGGAGGGGCGCCAGGTGACGGTAATAGACACGCCGGGCTGGTTCTCGTCCCAGGCCACACCGTCCGTCTACCAACAGGAGATGGTGCGGGGTGCCTCTATGTGTGGGCCCCCAGGCCCCCACACATTCCTGCTGGTTATCCCCGTGGGCATGTTTACCGAGGTGGACCGGGCCCGCATTGAGGAGCACCTGGCCCTGTTTGGGGAGCGCGTGTGGAAGCATACCATCGTGGTGTTCACCTGGGCGGAGGTGCTGAGGAACATGTCCATCGAGAGGCACATCAAGCGAGAGGGGAAGGATCTGCAGTGGGTGCTGGAAAAGTGCAAGAGGAGGTACTTTGTCATCAGTAACTACATATAT
This sequence comes from Thymallus thymallus, assembly GCA_023634145.1. Lineage (NCBI taxonomy): Eukaryota > Metazoa > Chordata > Actinopteri > Salmoniformes > Salmonidae > Thymallus > Thymallus thymallus. The sequence continues at coordinate 13,988,294 of CM042418.1, forward strand.
GGGGAGCACCCCCAGCTGCGGCTGCTCATGGAGAAGATAGAGAAGGTGGTGGCGGAGGAGGGAATCTATAACCCAGACAAGGTGGAAGAGAAGAAACCTCTGGGCCAGAATCAGAACTGGGAGCTTGGGGCAAAGCCCAAAGTGAACTCTGCTGTAGGATTGGCCAAAATTGACATGGACCCGCCCCACGGTGAGTGACAGCTTTACTGACAAATCAGACAGTCTGGTACCAGTAAACAGCAGTCTCATAGACTAAACCTCACACTGGGGGAAATGTATAATCCTTGCTCTTCACTGCTAAACTAATACTTGCATTATACATTGTATTATTCCACTTAAGGTAACTGTATTTGAATTACTCATGTAGTAGTTATGTACATTGTACCAACTACTTTTTCCTTCATTTTCCTTCCCTTTTTCTTTAACCATTTCTCCTCTTCTCTCATGTCTGCTCCTCTTCTCAAATGTCTGCTGCTTGGGATTAGAGTAGAATCCATGACGATTGACCCGGACAGGACAATATTCCTCTGTAGTAATATCAACACTTCAATTAACTAGTCTTTAACAACAAAATATTTTCACATAGACATGAAGACAATGATATTTATACCAATTATATTACATATACATCTGTACTAATCCTTATCTGTTATCTGTCCATTTTCAGATTCAGTGTATGGACTGTGACTGACTGCAGGAGAGATTGTGAGCCACCACAGTACTGATTTGAGATATCTATGTCCATACATTACCCCAACCTCAGGGCCTGTATTCATAAAGCGTCACAGAGTAGGAATGTTGATCTACATCAGCACTCCTACTCTGAGATGTTTTATGAATACAGGCCCAGATTCTTTTAAACCTTTAAGACTTAACTATTATTTATATTAATGTGAAAGAGATTATCTGTAACTGGATGTAGGCTAACATGATCAGGGGTCACTTTAATGCATAATTCAGCTTTTTTCACGCAGGTAAAAAAAGATAAAACGCATAAGAAATATCTTGCTGTATTTTGTAAACGCAGATCTAAAATGCTTCTTATTGTAATTTCTGCTCGGCATCAAGCTTATTTTGTGCTTCAGTGCAATTCTACACTCCAATGAGAATTCACGAACGGGCATTCTATCAGAAGACAGCGCTCTGACTGATGTGTAGCTTCTTTTCTCCAGTACATTTCTCAGTGTAGCCTACTTTTCTCTTGTATAATGTAAGATTAACTTCAAGAAAAATATAAGAAAATTTAGCTGGCTACATACTTTCTATGATAACATTAGAAATATGATGGCCATGCATCGTTTTTTCATTTACCTTTGTAGCTGCTAGCCAGATAGCATTGCACTTCTGTTGTCAACTGATGAAAATGAAGCTGTTTTCTGCCGAATGTGTTGCACTAATGTATTTTGTGTGAAGGAAAACTATAGTTGCACGCCCCTGATCACTCTATTGAAGAAAAAAAACACTTTACTTTTAATATAAAATGCAGGTGAAATGGTTTGAAACACACATTTTATGATGGTCTGCATTTAGAAAATGTAGATTTCTGAACTCTAACGATATCACTGATGATGCTGTTCTTGCTTTTTGAGACTGTTAGGCCTACCTCCTACTTATGACAGTTCTGATGCATTGTATATATTTGGGGATTTTATTTTATCTGATTTGCAAATTAAGTAAAAAAAAAAAAAAATGACCAAGAACGGAAACAAATCACAAATTTATACAGGATTGGAGAAAACATGACTTTAGAGGTTAAATGTGTACCAATATAGGCCCTGTATATCTACAGGGAGGATCATGGGAAAACTACTGTACATGACAAGTCTCTGAGAGTGGGACAGAGACAAGGAAGTCCCTTAACCAAATGTGTATCTCACATACTAGATTGCGCTACTATATTTTTAATAATTGTTAATGTTGTTCAGGAAGTAGTTTGTTGAAAGCTATCCTAATTGTGACCAAGCTAAAATTTGTGTTTTAGACATATATTTGGGATCATTACACTCAAACACTATAGTGTTTTATCAAGTACTTGAAGTGCAGGTACTGTTTTACTCTACTAGTAGAGAATACAAATATCTTTGTCTGGGTTTTGTATGTGGGTGTGGGTTTATTTGTTATCAGGTTCATGTATTTGTATGTTTCAAACCCTACCTTTCTTTGCAAGCGAATAGCTGCTAAAAATGTATTTAAAATGCAAATTGGATAATGATAAATCAATAACACATTGCATTTGAATATTATACATTTTTTTGGCAGCTCTATGCTTCCGTAACCCTCTGAGTACGGTCTATTAATTATTCAGATTAGTTAGGAATTAATCATTAATTACTAATCTGATGCAGTATTGCAACGTGGCCCATGATGATAGTATTGCAACGTGGCCCATGATTATAGTATTGCAATAGGCTTAAAGAGCGACATGCCCTAAAAACCTACTTCTCATTTTGAAAATGGCCTATGTGCCATCAATATGAGTCAGAAACATTTATATAGTGTCAAAATTGACTACAAAGTGTAAGTAGGATAATTTTGGTCATAGGAAAAAATTGTCATGGAATGAAAGGGACCTTAACGGTTTTAAGTGGGTTGGGTTTATTTTAATCCTGCCCACATGCCTACAGCTGGCAGCACCCAAATAATAATTAATTCGGAGTACCGCTGTATGCGACCCCATCATAATGCCAATGGTCAATTTGGTTTGACATTCGACATTCCTATGGGGCTAGTTGGGGATCGTAAATTACACAATGTACATGGGACAATATTTAAAAGGTCAAAAGGTAACGAGACACCCACATCAATCCATACCCCGAAACAAAATCACGTTTGGCAGCTAGCATTTCATTTTTTTTTAATGATTATATATTTTTATTTCTTTATACAGTGGGGAGAACAAGTATTTGATACACTGCCGATTTTGCAGGTTTTCCTACTTACAAAGCGTGTAGAGGTCTGTAATTTATCATAGGTACACTTCAACTGTGCGAGACGGAATCTAAAAATCCAGAAAATCACATTGTATGATTTTTAAATTATTAATTTGCATTTTATTGCATGACATAAGTATTTGATCACCTACCAACCAGTAAGAATTCTGGCTCTCACAGACCTGTTAGTTTTTCTTTAAGAAGCCCTCCTGTTCTCCACTCATTACCTGTATTAACTGCACCTGTTTGAACTCGTTACCTGTATAAAAGACACCTGGCTTTTTGGTCTAAACTCCACTCGCCGTGTTTGGAGGAAGAAGAAGGATGAGTACAACCCCAAGAACACCATCCCAACCGTGAAGCATGGAGGTGGAAACATCATTCTTTGGGGATGCTTTTCTGCAAAGGGGACAGGATGACTGCACCGTATTGAGGGGAGGATGGATGGGGCCATGTATCGCGAGATCTTTGCCAACAACCTCCTTCCCTCAGTAAGAGCATTGAAGATGGGTCGTGGCTGGGTCTTCCAGCATGACAACGACCCAAAACACACAGCCAGGGCAACTAAGGAGTGGCTCTGTAAGAAGCATCTCAAGGTCCTGGAGTGGCCTAGCCAGTCTCCAGACCTGAACCCAATAGAAAATCTTTGGAGGGAGCTGAAAGTCCGTATTGCCCAGCAACAGCCCCGAAACCTGAAGGATCTGGAGAAGGTCTGTTTGGAGGAGTGGGCCAAAATCCCTGCTGCAGTGTGTGCAAACCTGGTCAAGAACTACAGGAAACATATGATCTCTGTAATTGCAAACAAAGGTTTCTGTACCAAATATTAAGTTCTGCTTTTCTGATGTATCAAATACTTATGTCATGCAATAAAATGCAAATTAATTACTTAAAAATCATACAATGTGATTTTCTGTATTTTTGTTTTAGATTCCGTCACTCACAGTTGAAGAGTACCTATGATAAAAATGACAGACTTCTACATGCTTTGTAAGTGGGAAAACCTGCAAAATCGGCAGTGTATCAAATACTTGTTCTCCCCACTGTACTGTATATATATACTTTTTCTCTCTTAACTCTGCTGCAACTCCCTAACGGGCTCGGGTGAGACGAAGGTGGAGTCATGCGTCCTCCGAAACATGACCCGCCTAACCGTACTCCTTAACACCGTCGGGCCAATTGTGCGCCGTCCTATGGGACTCCTGGCCACAGCCGTTAGTGGCACAGCCCGGGATATGAACCTGGGTCTGTGGTAATGCCTCTCCGCTTGCATTTCTTAATGTACCAAATCTAAATTGAAACTAAAGTGCAGTCGCCCTTTAATACTGTGAGTTATTATATCATTATTGTCATTATATTATCAATATATACTGTTACCCTTATAATTGCTTCCTATTCTGAGAATCAATACTAGCTAGTAGTAGCTACATTCACTAACATCCAATGATGGGTATAACACTGACTGTTTTCAATGTTGACATTGTATACAAATTATTTTACAAACGTTCATATTGGTGATTTGTATTGGTGTTACATACTATTCTGTGAGTTACACTTTCATGAATGCACATGTGCTGTAAGGGTTCTGAGTCAAGAAAATGATCAACACAGAAATAGAGATGGGGTAGAAGGTGTCTTCTCTAGTCAGTGCAACTAGAGTTGTCTTTTGTTTCCATATATAATGAATACTGTTTTGTTTGTTTGTGTGAACAAGCTGATTTCTACATTTTGTCTATTACTTTCGTAGAAAACTCTATTTTTCTAATGTATCTAAATAAAGGTAATATTTTGATTAAATGGATATACTTTTGACCGCCAGTATTTTTGAGCCACAGGCTCTTTCTCAATTAATCCTAACATGCTTTCTCCTGAAACCCATTGGAAAAGAAGACTATAGGGAAGGGAGCATGGACCTTCTCTTCAAAGATAGTTAAGGAGGCAAGGACATAGAATTTGAGGAATCACAGAAAGACTAATTGAGACAGTCACATGCTGATGATGGCAGATTGCATGTTTCAAGACTTCCATCTCCTGGTCAATGTGTGGACTTCAAGTTTAGGGCCTGCTGGTGATTCAACATTTTCCTCTGGATCATTTTCAATCTAAGTAACATAATAAAAAAATCCCCATCAAAATCTGTCAATTTAAGCTGTGATATGCAGAAATCGCTCCACCATTTCCTTTTAGCAAAAATTTGAATAGTCTAATTTCAGTTTGTGACAAAACAAGCACGTGTAGTGTAGAGAGTCATTGTACCATCTAAACCGCTGGGAAATATAGTTTAACCAACAATACTGTATTTTCTTGTTTAACCCTTCTCTCCAATTTCGTCATATCAAATTGGTAGTTAGTCTTGTCCCATCGCTGCAACTCCCTTACGGAGTCGGGAGAGGCGAAGGTCGAGAGCCGTGCGTCCTACAAAACACAAAACAGAACCCGCCATCCGCACTGCTTGTTGACACAATGCACGCTTAATCCGGAAGCCAGCCGCACCAATGTGTTGGAGGAAACACCATACACCTGGTGATCCGGGTCTCGAATCCGCACCTGTAGTAACGCAGCTTGCACTGCAATGCAGTGCCTTAGACCACTGCGCCACTCAAAAATATTGTATGTTCAACTGTTTCAAGCACATTTTTTTTTTCTCACAAAGCAGTTAAGCCAAAACCACACTCCGTTGTACTACGCTCCCATTGGCTAGCGTTTGTTTGGCTCGTGACAGCTGTTGCGTCACAGCCTGTTTAGAGACATGGATGTACACACACCCCTGAGAGACAGTGACTTCTGTATTTGATTTGATATAATGTGGATTTATATAATTATTGTTCTCTTCCTTATTTCTTTGTGTAATCCCTCTGGCTGTTCTGTTGTTTGTGTTTTACGTTACTGTTGAATAATAACACAAAAAAAAACATTCCAAGATAAGGATGGAAAGTGTAATTTAACAATTAGCTGCCTACCGACGCACTGTAATGCAGGCCTATTAATATGTTTGGTAAAATTAGGCTATGTATTTATTTTCAATGAGTTGTAAAAATGTCTCAGAGATCTCTGCTGAATTCCCTCAATTGAAGGTTGGCTAATTAACCTAGGCTACAAAGTTACTACTCAGTATATAAAGTTATAAGTAGTTACATTGTTTTCCTATTTAGAGTTGGCTACCCCCTGGGCACAAATATCATATTTGTTCACTTCTGGAGAGACCTACCCAGAGAGATCACTCAACTTTTGAATTGAGCCTATGCCTATGCCACTCTAGAGGAGGTGGCGGAGAGACGGATCCTGGTCAAACTGCTGGCCATCATGGACAACGTCACCCACCCTCTGCACTCTATGATTATGACGCAGAGGAGCACTTTCAGTCACAGACTGATCCCACCACGGTGTGCCAGAGAGCGCTACAGGAGGTCCTTCCTGCCGGCAGATATTAGACAATGCCTCACCAGGGTGCCGTGCCGTCGGCAACATAGATCTGGAACTGTTTGGGTGCTAGGACCTAGTTTAACAATTATGCATCCATCCGTGAGTAACTCTGGTCCGTCAGCACTCATTCACTCAGGACCTATTTATTCATGCTGGTCTGTATATACATACTCATGTACAGTTGTTATATCATATCACGTGCAATATTGCTAGTAATTCTTCATTCACTCAGGAATGCATATTAGTATCCTGTCAGTTGCACCTTTTCTCATTGCTTTTAGTATATCGAATGTGCAGTTGTCTGCAATTAAACCCTGCGCACTAAGGACTATTTTAAGGGAATTACCATTATTACCCCAAATTATATCATACACACATTTAGCTATTAAAGTATCTCTTCCTGTCATTTACCTGTACAGTTTGTGTAACCATGCAAGTATTCACTTATCTGTAAATATAACTGTATATTTACCTGTACAGCTAATTTAACGATGCAAAATATTCACTTACCTGTTCTTTAAGCCAGTCTGTATTAAGTAAACTATTATTACCCTCGCTCATATCATACGCATTTTTAGCTACTAAAGTATTTCTCTGTCATCGACCTGTATAGTATAGTTAACCATCCAACATCCACCAATGTATAGTGTACATATTCAGCCAACCACCCATACTATGCAATGTCTTTTTATAGCTTTTTGTTTTTTTGCACTCCAGATATCTTGTATTTCTATACTTTTTCATATTGCCGCTCTATGTATCATGTACCGTGTATCTGTCTTTTGTGTACTTTCGTTGTGGCATTTTGCACCTGCCCTGTGTTTTTGTTGTTGTAGTTGCTTGACAAAGAAATGTCCCCCTCGGGGGATCAATAAAGTATCCATCCATCCATCCTAGGAGTGAATTCTGTTGAGTTACAAGAGTGGCTTCTAAAGACTGGAGACACTGGAGTGACATGGATGGTCAGCGTAACACGACCCAGGAAAGGACATACAATTATTTAAGTGGATAAAATTATATTTTGTCGGTGGGATAGAGCAAATGTAAGGCATGCACACATTATATTTTTCAATCTTAAAATACAAGGGCAAATATTATTAATCAGTGACGGAAATGTTTTCAATCTTGAAATACAAGGGCAAATGTTATTAATCAGTGACTGAAAGTTTGCGCTATGTGATATTCACTTCCGGAGTTGGAGACTTGGAGAGCGCTCAAAGCGCTGTAGAACGCCCCTCTGGATTACGGGGTGTGGTTTTGGTTTAACTGTGTTGGGAAAAAGAAAGACGTGTTTCAACCTGGTGTACAAAACCGAAAGTAAAAGACGTAAATACGGGAAGCATAGAAATAACACACATAGAACATATCTACCGCTTCTTAGACTTGCTTTCAATGAAATAACAAGTTACATATTGCAGCTTAAAGCTAGAAATATCTATATTTTGCATGGGCTGTGTCTCAATCACCGCTATGTTGGCTTTCCGCATCTGCGGTGGAAGGTGGCCGAGCTACAGCAGTGTTTGTCAGACCAAGAAAAATCCCGAAATTCAGCTTCTTATGAAATCATCTGAACGGTTCGGCATACAAACTAATATGGCCACTATGGAAAGAGTGTCACAGGACTCGTCTGAAGGTAACCCATACAAATGATTAGTAGTATGGAGGTAGTTTTGTGCAGACAAATATAAGGGGTTTAGTATGCGTCTAAAAAAACAAAAATATTTCCTGAGCTTTCTTATACAGTTCATTCTGAAAGTATTCAGACCCGTTGACTTTTTCCACATTTTATTACTTTATAGCCTAAAAACCAGATACCTTATTTACATAAGTATTCAGACCCTTTGCTATGAGACTCAAAATTGAGCTCAGGTGCATCCTGTTTCCATTGATCATCCTTGAAATGTTTCTACAACCTGATTGGAGTCCACCTGTGGTAAATTCAATTGATTGGACATGATTTGGAAAGGCAGACACCTGTCTATATAAAGTTCCACAGTTGACAGTGCATGTCAGAACAAAAACGAAGCCATGAGGTCGAAGGAATTGTCCGTAGACCTCCGAGACAGGATTGTGTCGAGGTACAGATCTGGGGAAGGGTACCAAAAAATATCTGTAGCATTGAAGGTCCCCAAGAACACAGTGGCTTCCATCATGGAAGAAGTTTGGAACAACCAAGACTCTTCCTAGAGCTGGCCGCCCAGCCAAACTGAGCAATAGGGGGAGAAGGGCCTTGATCAGGGAGGTGACCAAGAACCCAATGGTCACTCTGACAGAGCTCCAGAGTTCACGTCTGGATGAAACCTGGCACCATCCTAGCGGTTAGAGTGCTGGGTCATTAACCGAAAGGTCGCTGGTTCGAATACCCGAGCCGACAAGGTAAAAAAATAAATGCATCTGTGTCCTTGAGCAAGGCACTTAACCCTAATTTGCTCCAGGGGCTGACCCTGTAGGTAGGCCGTCATTGTAAATAAGAATTTGTTCTTAACTGACTTGCCTAGTTAAATAAAGGTTAAATAAAATAAATATTTTATTCTTAAAAACAATGAAATCCATTTTAGAATAAGGCTGTAATGTAACAAAATGTTGGAAAAGTCAAGGGGTCTGACTGCTTTCCAAATGTACTGTATCTTCCCCCCCAACAGCTTAGACTTTGAGGTTAAGTGAAGTTCTTGGAGTATCAGTCAATACGGAGTTGGAAAAATTAACATGCAGGCTGACTAATGAGAAGTTCAGTTGTTATGGAAACCATGATACTCTACATGACCAAAAGTACAGTGCTTTCGGAAAGTATTCAGACCCCTTGACTTTTTCCACATTTTGTTACATTACAGCCTTATTCTAAAATTGATTAAATTCATGTTTTTCCTCATCAAGACTCGAAATTAGGATCATGTGCATCCTGTTTCCATTGATCATCCTTGAGATGTTTCTACAACTTGATTGGAGTCCATCTGTGGTAAATCCAATTGATTGGAAAAAGCACACACCTGTCTATATAAGGTCCCTCAGTTGACAGTTCGTGTCAGAGCAAAAATCAAGCCAAGAGGTCGAAGGAATTGTCTGTAGAGCTCCGAGACATGGTTGTGTCAAGGCACAGATCTGGGGAAGGGTACTCAAAAAATGTCTGCAGCATTGAAGGTGCCCAAGAACACATTCTTAAATGGAAAAAGTTTGGAACCACCAAGACTCTCCTGGCATCCGCCAAACCTAGATTTGTCCGGCGGCAAGTCTAATGGTGGCGAGCTTTACACCACTCTAGCCGACGCTTGGCATTGCGCATGGTGATCTGAGCCTTGGGTGTGGCTGCTCAGCCATGGAAACCCATTTCATGAAGCTCCTGACGAATAGTTATTGTGCTGACGTTGCCGTTGCTTCCAGAGGCTGTTTGGAACTCTGTAGTGAGTATTGCAACCGAGAAAATACGATTTTCACGCGCCTACCACTTTGCGGCTGAGCCGTTGTTGCTCCTAGACGTTTCCACTTCACAATAACAGCACTTACAGTTGATCGGGGAAGCCGACTGACTTGTTGGAAAGGTGGCATCCTATGACAGTGTCACGTTGAAAGTCACTGAGCTCTTCGGTAAGGCCATTCTACTGCCAATGTTTGTCTATGGAGATTGCATGGCTATGTGCTCAATTTCATACACCTGTCATCGAATGTGGCTGAAATAGCCGAACACACCAATTTGGGGGGTGTCCACATACTTTTGACCATGTATAGTGTATGTATTTCTGAGCTATCTCCAAAACACACTGTGACGTCAATTCCAACACTAAACCTGGAGAAAGATTCGTTGAAGTCATCCTGTGACTCAAAATTAATGTGACAAAGTAATTCAAAACTTGGCATGACAAATAATTGTATATTTGTAGAAAGTGCTTTTAAACTGAAATGCTACTGATAAAAAAGCTACTGAAAAGCTTGTAAAATGGCCACCATTTGTGTAGTTCTATATAGACTATCATGTGAATTCAAATGGCATCCTATTCCAAATATAGTCTCGAAAACCAGACCCTAGGCAACCATAGAATTTGAAAATTGTGGGAGGCAATCTGGATGTCTAGAGACTATTTCAAATGTACCTGTATTCCATGAGTACCACTAGATGGCAATAAGACATCATACATGCACCTATATACACTCAGTGGACCATCCATACCTACTGTTCTGCTCATTTTAGAGGGGTGGTTGCCAGGCGTGTTGGACTTTTGGACTGACACCACTACAAACCACTGACAGTAATAGAGAAATCCTCTTTGGCAGTGCACTTCTCCATTCCCACCATTACCTAAACCCCAGTGGCCCACCTGAGGTGGAATATGGAGAAATGGACACAATGTTATTGTTTGAGTCCCTGAAGCTTTCTTCTGCATGTCTCTCTGCCCCTTTGTGGAGTGTTACTCCTGTCTAGTGTATTCCTCCAGGGGTAGACTCATCTTTGTGTAATTTTTTAAAATCATTATTTAACTAGGCAGGTCAGTTAAGAACAAATTCTTATTTACAATGACAGCCTACCTACAGGGTCAGCCCCTGGAGCCAATTAGGGTTAAGTGCCTTGCTCAAAGAGGCATCGACAGGTTTTTCACCTTGTCGGCTTGGGTATACAAACCAGCGACTTTTCGGTTACTGGCTCAACGCTCTAACCACTAGGTTACCTGCCATAGTTAGAACCCTGGGACTGGTCATCGAGCAAGAGCTGGCAGCAGACAGTGAGGCTGATCCTTTGGAGTGGTGGCGAGTTCCCGCATCCAACTTCCCACAATTGAGTTGTCTGGGCCACATGCCACAGGGCAACTTTGAAGCCAGAAACTCAATAGGCTGGTGTTCCTGGTAAGGAACTTGTGAAGAGGGAGGCAGTGAATTGCTTACATGCTGAACTGAGAAACATACTGACTATATGGATTCATAATGGCTGGTGTTATGCTGAACAAATAACTGAACTTACTGTATATTTTTATTTAATATTTAATTTTACTGCATATTTATTTAAGTCATATACCTTTGTTTATGTTTCATGTTTGCACAGGTTTACCACAGAAGTAAAAAAAATAAAAAATGCAATGACCCTTTATGTTTCTATAAGGTTAAAAGCAATATTTGTCATTCATTAACTTTGAGGGGGTTTTATAAAATGTTTTGAAATGTTTTTATAAAATTGTACAGTATATCGCAATATTATATCGTTATCGTCCGGACAGTATTGTGATATGAATTTTAGTTCATATCGCCCACCCCTACCCTCTGTAGCACCTTGCGGTCGGATGCAAACAGTTATACCAAGCGGTGATGCACCCAGTCAAGATGCTCTCAATGGTGCAGCTGTATAACTTTTTGAGGATCTGAGGGCCCATGCCAAATCTTTTCAGCTTCCTGAGGGGGAAGAGGCGTTGTCGTGCCCTCTTCACGACTGTGTTGGTGTGTGTGGACCATGATAGATCCTTAGTGATGTGGACACTGAGGAACTTGAAGCTCTCGACCTACTCCAGTACAGCCCTGTTGATGTGAATGGGGGCATGCTCAGCCCTCCGTTTCCTGTAGTCCAAGATCAGCTTCTTTGTCTTGCTGAAGTTGTCTGACCTCCTTATAGGCTGTCTCATCGTTGTCTGTGATCAGGCTTACAACCGCCATGTCGTCAACAAACGTAATGATGGTGTTGGAGTCGAGCGCGGCCATGCAGTCGTAGGTAAACAGGGAGTACAGGAGGGGACTAAGCACACTCCCCCGAGCCAACGAGAGCATACAGGTCGCAGTGGTGGGTAGTATATGGGGCTTTGGTAACAAAACGGATGGCACTGTGATAGACTACATCCAATTTGCTGAATAGAGTGTTGGAGGCTATTTTGAAAATCGCCGAAGTCAAGGATCGGTAGGATAGTCCGTTTTACGAGGGCGTGTTTGGCAGCATGAGTGAAGGAGGCTTTGTTGTGAAATAGAAAGCTGATTCAAGATTTAATTGTGGATTGGAGATGCTTAATGTTAGTCTGGAAGGAGAGTTTACAGTCTAACCAGACACCTAGGTATTTGTAGGTGTTCACATCTAAGTAAGAAGTAAGACCCGTCGAGAGTAGTGATACCAGTCCGACGGGCGGGTGTGGGCAGCGTTCTATTGATAGATAGATAGATAGATAGATAGATAGATAGATAGATAGATAGATAGATAGATAGATAGATAGATAGATAGGTACTTTATTGATCCCCCGGGGGGGAAATTTCATTGTCAAGCAGCTACAACAAAACACAGGGCAGGTGCAAAATGCCACAACGAAAGTACACAAAAGACAGATACACAGTACATGATACATAGAGCGGCAGTATGAAAAAGTATAGAAATACAAGATATCTGGAGTGCAAAAAAATAAGAGCTATAAAAAGACATTGCATAGTATGGGTGGTTGGCTGAATATGTACACTATACATTGGTGTATGTTGGATGGTTAGCTATACTATACAGGTCGATGGCAGAGAGATATTTATATTTCCAGATAAGTGAATACTTGCATGGTTACACAAACTGTACAGGTAAATGACAGGAAGAGATACTTTAATAGCTAAATGAGTGTATGATATAATTTGGGGTAATAATAGTAATTCCCTTACTAATATGCATTCCTGAGTGAATGCCTACGTAAGTTAGGTCCAAGAATTACTAGCAATATTGCACGTGATATGATATAACAACTGTACATGAGTATGTATATACAGACCTGAATGAATAAATAAGTCCTGAGTGAATGAGTGCTGACGGACCACAGTTACTCACGGATGGATGCATAATTGTTAAACTAGGTCCTAGCACCCCAACAGTTCCAGATCTATGTTGCCGAAGGCACGGCACCCCGGTGAGTCTAATAGCTGCCGGCAGGAAGGACCTCCTGTAGCGCTCTCTGGCACACCGTGGTGGGGTCAGTCTGTGACTGAAAGTGCTCCTCTGCGTCATAACCATAGCGTGCAGAGGGTGGGTGACGTTGTCCATGATGGCCAGCAGTTTGGCCAGGATCCGTCTCTCCGCCACCTCCTCTAGAGTGTCAAGGCACATCCCCAGGACAGAGCTAGCCTTCCTGATCAGCTTATTTACCCGAGAAGCATCACCGGGTTTGATGTTTGCTCCCCAGCACACCACTGCTAAAAAGATGGCACTGGCCACCACAGACTGGTAGAAGGTATGCAGTAGTTTACTGCACACGTTGAAGGACCTGAGCCTCCTCAGAAAGTAGAGTCGGCTCTGGCCCTTTTTGTACAGGGCCCCAGTGTTACCAGCCCATTCCAGCCTGTTGTCCATATGGACTCCCAGGAACTTGTATGACCCAACCATTTCCACATCCATCCCCTGTATAGGGACTGCAGTCAGTTGTGCCTTGGTTCTCCTGAAGTCCACCACCATCTCCTTTGTTTTGCTGATGAAGAGCTGAAGGTGGTTCTGCTCACACCACAACACACCACAACAGCATGCATTTAGTTTTACTAGCATTTAAGAGCAGTTGGAGGCCACGGAATGAGTGTTGTATGGCATTGAAGCTTGTTTGGAGATTTGTTAACACAGTGTCCAAAGAAAGGGCCAGATGTACAGTATACAGAATGGTGTCGTCTGCGTATAGGCGGATCAGAGAGTCACCAGCGGCAAGAGCTATATCAAGATCATTGATATATACAGAGAGTCGGCCCAAGAATTTAACCCTGTGGCACCCCCATAGAGACTGCCATAGGTCCAGACAACAGGCCCTCCGATTTGACACACTGAACTCTATCTGAGAAGTAGTTGGTGAACCAGGCGAGGCAGTCATTTGAGAAACCAAGGCTATTGAGTCGGCTATCGAGTCTAAAGCCTTGGCCTGGTCGATGAAGACGGCTGCACAGTACTGTCTTTTATTCATGGCGATTATGATATCGTTTAGGACCTTGAGTGTGGCTGAGGTGCACCCATGACCAGATTGCATAGCGGAGAAGGTACGGTGGGATTCAAAATGGTCGTTGATCTGTTTGTTAACTTGGCTTTTGAAGAATTTAGAAAGGCAGGGCAGGATGGATATAGGTCTGTAACTGTTTGGGTCTAGAGTGTCTCCCCCTTTGAAGAGGGGGATCACCGCGGCAGCTTTCCAATCTCTAGGGATCTCAGACGATACGAAGAGAGGTTGAACAGGCTAGTAATAGGGGTTGCAACAAAAGCGGCGGATAATTTTAGAAAGAAAGGGTCCAGCAGATTTGTAGGGGTCCAGATTTTGCAGCTCTTTCAGAACATCAGCTATCTGGATTTGGGTGAAGGAGAACCGGGGGGGGGGGGGAGCTTGGGCAAGTTGCTGCGCAGTGTGCAGAGCTGTTGGCACAGGGTAGGGGTAGCCAGGTGGAAAGCATGGCCAGCCGTAGCAAAATGCTTATTGAAATTCTCGATTATCGTAAATTTATCGGTGGTGACAGTGTTTCCTAGCCTCAATGCAGTGGGCAGCTGGGAGGAGGTGCTCTTATTCTCCATGGACTTTACAGTGTCCCAAAACCTTTTGGAATTAGTGCTACAGGATGCAAATTTCTATATGAAAAAGCTAGCCTTTGCTTTCCTAACTGAATGTGTACATTGGTTCCTGACTTCCCTGAAAAGTTGCATATCGCAGGGGGCTATTCAATGCTACTGCAGTACGCCACAGGATGTTTTTGTGCTGGTCAAGGGCAGTCAAGTCTGGAGTGAACCAAGGGCTATATATGTTCTTAGTTCTACATTTTTTGAATGGGGCATGCTTATTTAAGATGGTGAGGAAAGACTTTTAAAGAACAAGCAGGCATCCTCTACTGACGGGATGAGGTCAATATCCTTCCATGATACCCGGGCCAGGTCGATTAGAAACCCATTACAGATGCAGGCAATGAGGCAGTGATCGCTGAGATCCTGGTTGAAGACAGCGGAGGTGTATTTGGAGGGTAAGTTAGTCAGGATGATATCTATGAGGTTGCCCATGTTTATGGATTTAGGGTTTTACCTGGTAGGTTCCTTGATAATTTGTGTGAGATTGAGGGCATCTAGCTTAGATTGTTGGATGGCCGGGGTGTTAAGCATATCCCAGTTTAGGTCAACTAACAGTACAAAATCTGAAGATAGATGGGGGGAAATCAATTCACATATGGTGTCCAGGTTACAGCTGGGGGCTGAGGGGGGTCTGTAACAAGCGGCAACAGTGAGAGACTTATTTCTGGAAAGGTGGATTTTTTTAAATAGAAGCTCAAACTGTTTGGGCACAGGCCTGGATAGTATGACAGAACTCTGCAGGCTATCTCTGCAGTAGATTGCAACTCCGCCTCCTTTGGCAGTTCTATCTTGACGGAAAATGTTGTAGTCGGGGATGGGAATTTCAGAATTTATGGTGGCCTTCCTAAGCCAGGATTCAGACACGGCTAGGACATCAGGGTTGGCGGAGTGTGCTAAAGCAGTGAATAAATCAAACTTAGGGAGGAGACTTCTGATGTTAACATGCATGAAGCCAAGGCTTTTACGGTTACAGAAGTCAACAAATGAGAGCGCCTGGGGAATAGGTGTAGTACTGGGGGCTACAGGGCCTGGGTTTACCTCTAGATCACCAGAGAAACAGAGGAGGAGTAGGATAAGGGTACGGCTAAAAGCTTTAAGAACTGGTTGTCTAGTGCGTTGGGTACAGAGAATAAAAGGAGCAGATTTCTGGGCGTGGTGGAATAGATTCAGTGAATAATGTACAGACAAGGATATGGTAGGATGTGAGTTCAGTGGAGGTAAACCTTGGCGTTGGGTAACGATGAAAGAGGTTGCATCACTGGAGGCACCAGTTAAGCCAGGTGAGGTCTCTGCGTGTGTGGGGGGTGGGACAAAGGAGCTATCTGAGGCATCTTGAGCAGGACTGGGGGCTCTACTGTGAAATAGAACAATAAGAACTAACCTAAACAGCAACAGACAAGGCATATTAACATAAGAGAGAGGCATAAAGCAATCACAGGTGTTAATCAAGAGAGCTAAGACAACAACGAGTAATGGCGATGAATGGGCAGAGATGGTCAGTTAGAGAAAATGTTGTGCTACACACAGGAACTGAGTTCGAGGCTGAGGCTTAACAGATAAACAGAATGAAGTACCGTGTAAGGGAACAGTCCAGCAGGCATCAGCTGTGTAGCCGAGTGATCATAAGGTCCAATGAGCAGAAAGAGGTGAGCCAGGGAGAAGTTCGGTGGCTGCTACTGCACTAGGCGAGAGGGAGGCACGGCATTCAGAATGCTAGCGGGCCGGGGCTAGCAGATGGGTCTTCGGCAACATTGCAACGGAAAAGCCTGTTGAAACCACGTCGTACGATTACGTCTGCAGACCAGTCGTGATGGATCTGCGGGGCTCTGTGTCGACAATAGAAGGTCCTGGCTGGTTGACAAAGAGGTACTGTAGCCCAGGAATTAGCTAGTACACGTCGGCTAGACGGGAGATGGGCCTAGCTCGAGGCAAGCTCAAGGCTAACTGGTGCATGCTTCGGGACAGTGGTGTTAGCCAACAACAGCCATTTGGTTGCAGCTAGCTGCGATGATCTGGTGTAATGGTCCAGTGATTTCGGCAGAAATCCGGTGAGGTGGTAGAGAATGCAATCCGATATGTGCTGAGTTGGTAGCGCGCTGTGCAGATTGTCCGAACTAAAGCTGGCTGGGGCAGGCAAGAGGATAAACCCAGCATGATGTAGAGGATAAACCCAGCAGACTACCCAGTCATCCTTTTCCTTTAAAAAAATATATTTTTACATCAATGCTGCAAGAAGGAACAGAATGAACGTCAGATAAAATACTGGCTACCCTAACACTCCACTGAGTGGTTTGTTTATTTACTAGAATCACTGCCATCGATGGAGAACGGCCCAGTAAAATACTGTCCATGCTGATTTCTCCTCAGAGATGGAGAGCTGCCAGCACTCACACAGTAGGAAGAACCAACAGAATTCAAAGAGAAAGGACTCTGTTGGAGGGAAGGAAAACACACTTTAAGGGGAGAGAATAAGAGACAGACTGAGAGGGGCAGCACAGTATGGCCACCAGGGCAGTCTTTTTTGTGTTGCTAGTTAGGTATAAATTATACTTGTACTGTACAAATCCCCAATGTTACAACAGTAACTAAGGTTAGATGTGAACAAAAGAGTGGAAAACGTGATTTAAACAACATTCTTTATTATTTAAAATGTAATCAAAATGACAGTAGTTACAGAAATTACAGACTGCTAGGGTATTTTTGAGGCTATAGTGTCGAGTCGTCGTTTCATTTCATTGAGAGTTTTGCAATGAGATCAGAACAAAACATAGAGTCACAGTTTAGAAGAAATTTGAATCCTCTGTCTTCTTATTTTGAGTTCAGGCAATCACTGTTGAGTTACATTGTTCCTTTCACCTCATTTGTCTGGAGAAAAGAAAAGTAACAGCACTCTAAAAAAGCATGTTAAGAGCTAGTTGGGTGAAAGCAATCAGTGTAAGATTAGTGATGCAAGTGATTACTGGAGAAACACAAATAGCTTTCTTATCACAGACGAGCTAGTTTGAAAGTGTTGCAATCACTCTGTGTAACACAGACTGAATGCACAGGCCTACTGAATGACAACCTATTCCCTATATAGTACACTGCTTTTGACCAGAGCCCTTTGGGTCCTGGTCTAACTAGCGCACTCAATAAGGAATAGAGACACAGACTTTGAGTGGCTATAAAAACATTAGCAGTTTCCAGTGGCAGTGTAGAACAAGCATATGTCCCAGAGAGTCCAAACAACACAGCATTTCTCTACAGGGGAAAACTGAGCCAATCTCAAAGCAGTGTCTATGTCCGAAATGGCACCCTATTCCCTTTATAGTGCACTATGTAGGGAACATGTGGAACTTAGATAGAATGTCTGTAGGCGTGGAAAAGCCATTGGGGTAGTCACATCCACCCGCCTCTGTCCCATCCGCTCTTTACACTGTTTTGGAAAATAATGTGATTTTATAAGGCGTCATGAAAGGGCTGCTCTCGTGCAGGAGGCTTAAAAGTAATTGGGTCTTACAGTAATGTTCATTAGAGTGGAGTAGTGGGTTGCTGTGCTCAGTCACTCAACCTCTGTAGATGGACTAGTTATGAGTTCTGGAGCAGCTGATGAATCATTCATCCAATCTGTGTGTGTCTGTGTGTCTCTATGTGTGTTTGTCTGAGTGAATGTAGGTCTGTGGTGGTGTGTTCAAAGTGGTTTGTGCCGTAGGAGATGCAGTGGTTTGATTCAACATTAAGTGGTGTGAAATATCATTTGGACTCCAGCTGGTGGCGAATGAAGTGAGAGATTGTGAACATTGGAACACAGAGAAGCTCTCACGGTACATGGTAGAGAACATTTTTGTATTCTGACAAAATAAACATTGTAATGGGTCTTTGGTCTCAGTGCAATGAGGGATTCATTCATAATCAATAATGTAACCTTAAATAATTTCATCTATGATATCACTAAACCTTTGAAAATGAGAAATGCATAATGAAACTAGATGAATGTTATATTGCACATTGAGATACTTTTCTGTAGAATCCACTTCTTTGTAATTGTAAATAGCACAGTGTTTACTATTGTAGCCCAAGGCATATTTCTCAGATCAATCTACAATTGATGGTGAAATATATTTAATTTAGTTTGTTGGGTCGGTCTTGGTACAGCATATAAATCATAACTATGAAGCAACAAAAACAGCCTTGTCCTGTATTTCGATCAGCAACAGCAGATATGCAATGATTGATACATTATTTCACATTTTAATAAAAAAGAGAAGCCACTCAAAAAGAAAGACAAAGTAGAAATAATCTAATACAGCGGGTGAAATAAGTATTGAACACGTCACCATTTTTCTCAGTAAATAGATTTCCAAAGGTGCTATTTACATGACATTTTCACCAGATGTTGGTAACAACCCAAGTAATCCATACATACAAAGAAACCAAAACAAATAAGTTCAGAAATTTAGTTATGTGTAATAATGTGAAATGACACAGAGAAAAAGTATTGAACACATGAAGAAAGGGAGGTGCAAAAAGGCATGGAAAGCCAAGACAACAGCTGAAAACTATCAGTAATTAAAAAGCAATCCAGCCCCCTGTCAGTGCAAATTAATATCAGCTGGTTCAGTCCCAACTGATGGCCTACAAAAAGGTCTCATTGGCAAGGTGTCACACAAGACACATCTCATGATGGGTAAAAGCAAAGAGCTGTCTCAAGACCTTCGCAACCTAATTGTTGCAAAACATAATGATGGCATTGGTTATAGGCGCATTTCTAAGCTTCTGAATGTTCCAGTGAGCACTGTTGGGGCCATAATACGGAAGTGGAAAGACAATCATTTCACCATAAATTTGCCTCGACCAGGTGCTCCTTGCAAGATTTCTGACAGAGGAGTGAAAAGAATAATCAGAAGAGTTGTCCAAGAGCCAAGGACCACTTGTGGAGAGCTTCAAAAAGACCTGCAATTAGCAGGTACTGTTGTCTCAAAGAAAACAGTAAGAATCGCACTCAACCGCCATGGCCTGTATGCACGCTCACCACGCAAGAATCCATTGCTGAAAAAAAAACATGTTGAATCTCGTTTAAAGTTTGCTGCACAACATTTGGAAAAGCCAGTGAAATACTGGGAGAATATAGTGTGGTCAGATGAGAGCAAAATTGAACTGTTTGGATGTCATAATACACACCATGTTTGGAGGATAAATGGCACTGCACATCACCCTAAAAACACCATACCAACAGTGAAGTTTGGAGGTGGGAACATCATGGTGTGGGGCTGCTTTTCAGCACATAATTGAAGGAAGGATGAATGGGCAAATTTACCGAGACATTCTTGACAAAAATCTGCTGCCATCTACCAGGATGATGAAGATGAAACGAGGGTGGACATTTCAGCAAGACAATGATCCCAAACACACAGCCAAGGAAACTTTCAATTGGTTTCAAAGAAAGAACATAAAGCTGCTAGAATGGCCCAGCCAATCACCTGACTTAAATCCCATTGAAAGTCATTTCACATTATTACACATAACTTAATTTCTGAACTTATTTGTTTTGGTTTCTTTGTATGTATGGATTACTTGGGTTGTTTACCAACATCTGGTGAAAAGTTCATGTCAATAGCACCTTTGGAAATATATTTACTGAGAAAAATGGTGACGTGTTCAATACTTATTTCACCCGCTGTATATAATAATATGTATGCTTTTTCATTAATAACCTGAATCTGCAAATGTTTTGAGGCAATCTACAAAGATTTAAGCCCCTGTTTATACAGTGTCTTCAGAAAGTATTCATACCCCTTGACTTATTCCACATTTTGTTGTTAATAAAAAATAAAATGACAACATAAAACATGTTTTAGAAATTTTAGCAAATTTATTTAAAATTAAATACAGAAATATCTAATTTACATAAGTATTCACACCTCTGAGTCAATACACGTTAGAATCACCTTTGGCAGAGATTTATAGCTGTCTTCATGGGTAAGTCTCTAAGAGCTTTGCACACCTGGATTGTACAGTTTTTGTGCATTACTCTTTTCAAAACTCTTCGAGCTTCGTCATGTTGGCTGTTTATCATTGCTAGACAACCATTTTCAAGTCATACCATAGATTTTCAATCCGATTTAAGACAAAACTGTTACTAGGCCACTTAGGAACATTCAATTACGTCATGGTAAGCAACTCCAGTGTATATTTGGCCTTGTGTTTTAGGTAATTTTTCTGCTGAAAGGTGAATTTGTTTCCCAGTGTCTGTTGGAAAGCAGACAGAACCAGGTTTTCCTCTAAGATTTTGCCTGTGCTTAGCTCTATTTCATTTATTTGGATCCTAAAAAACGGACTAGTCTTGCCGATGACAAGCATACCCATAACATGATGCAGCCACCACCATGCTTGAAAATATGAAGAGTGGTACTCAGTGATGTGTTGGATTTGCCCCAAACATAACGCTTTGTACTGAGGACAGACATAACGTTTATTTCTTTGCCACTTTTTTTGCAGTTTTATTTCAAACAGGAAACATATTCTTTTCACTCTGTCATCTAGGTTAGTATTGTGGACAATGTTGTTGATCCATCCTCAGTTTTCTCCTAACACAACCATTAAACTCCTATAACAGCCATTAAACTCTTAACTGCTTTAAAGTCACTATTGGTCTCATGGCAAAATCCCAGAGCGTTTTCCTTCCTTTCCGGCAACTGAGTTAGGAAGGACGCCTGTATCTTTGTAGTGACTGGGTGTATTGATACACCATCCAACGTGTAATTAATCACTTCAAAGGGATATTCAACATCTTTTTTTTCCCCATCTACCAATAGGTGACTTTTTTTGCGACACATTGGAAAACTTCTCTGGTATTTGTGGGATGAAATTCACTGCTCGACTGAGGGACCTTACAGATAATTGTATGTGCTGGAGTACAGAGATTAAACACTGTTATTGCACAAAGTGTGAGTCAATGCATTATGTGACTTTTTAAGCACATTTTTACTCCTGAACTTATTTAGGCTAGTCATAGCAAAGGGGTTGAATACTTATTGACTCAAGACATTTCAGCTTTTAATTTTTTATGAATTTGTAAACATTTCTAAAAACAAATTTCCACTTTGACATTATGAGGTATTGTGTGTAGGCCAGTGACACAACATCTCAATTTAATCCATTTTAAATTCAGGCTGAAACACAACAAAATGTGTAATGTGTAAATGTGTAAAACGTTAAGGCATGTGAATACTTTCTGAAGGCACTATGCTATGCTAGGGTTAAATGACATGGACTAGCCATCCATTAATATAGAACAAGAGCTGGAACAGTATGGAGTTAAAGATCTTCCAAAAATCGTCCCGAAGTTATTTACGATTCTAATGTTACATTCGTTTAACGTTTTGGCAAATTTCTCACTCGATAGAACAGTAACACATATCTTCCAGTACTGTACAAGATCAGAGTCAAACCAGAAGCATAATTTCAGCTAAACCTAGGGTATGGCAAAGTGGCGGGGGGGGGGGGGGGGGTATTCCAAGAATTATCATAAAGTTTAAGCTTATTCACTGCATTTATACACAATTTAAAAATGAAAAAATGAAAAAAATGGACTTCAGCCATTATCACAGCTGCTGTAGCTTCATTCACCTCAAACACGTCACTCAGAACTGGGATTAAAAACTCTAGTGTAGTTTCATTTCAAGTCAAACGGCAGTTTCCTAGCCATCTACAGCAATCTTCTACCTCTACATTGTTTTAAAATAAATGTCACGCTGTTCGCCATCCCACTTCGAGGCGTTCGCATGGTCCTAAAACATGCTCTCTACTACTGCTAAACAGGATGCCCGTCCACATGGTCCTAAAGCCACCCCGCTAATACTGCTTAAATGCATTTGACTTTTAATCGGGATTGTTAGTATTAAGTTAGGGTATGTGGACTGCCATACTCTGCCATACCCAATTGATGCCCTAAGTCAAACTGCTATTGTTATACACATCCACACACACAGAGACACGCACACAGAGACACACACACGTTCACTCACATATAGACCATGCATACACACAACCACACACACTCACAAGCTTCTTTCTCGCAATTTTGCATTTGTACCACAAGTCACATGAAATAAAGATGTATGTGCATGAAAAACTTTGTGCAAAAAATTTTGAGCAAACTCCAGTCAGGGAAATAATGGCACAGCAGTACTGAAATCACTGTAAAAAAAAAAAAAACTTAATGTAAAAAAGTGATTCCAACAAAAGCCTGCTTCTCCTGGGTGGGATGAGTGGCAGTAGTAGGAGCATATCACACTATTGAACCACACTATGGAGTAAAAGCTACGGTAAAGAAGCCTTATTATGGTAGTGGAAAGCAAGACAAAATCCCCTCACTGATTTATGAATAACAAAACCCCAGTTAAAAAAAGCAACAAAAAAAAACATGAAAAGTAAATTAGCAAAACCCCAAAGGATATATAAAGGCCTATATAACCTCACCAACATTTAAAGTCAATATCTCTGTTCACATACTCTTTATTGTTTCTGAAAAATATACTGTATAATACTTCCTACTACTCCCCCCTCACATCACACACCACCTGTGTAGGCCAGTCACACTGTACAACCCACTCAATGACACCGTTACTTTCCCTCTGTCCCCAATAAGTCAGTCACTTTCACCACCGTGAGTGGGAAGTGCTTGCAGACTTTGAGGGCTTGGACGAAGAGCTGACTTGTTTAAGGTTTTCCCACAGCACAGTCCCTCTGGCAGTGACCCTCCCTCAGCAGCTCTCGGATCAACTCTCTATTGGACAAGCCAGGTTTGAAGGTACACCATGGTAGTCCACCAAACACAAGGCCCACTCTCAGACCACCAGAAAAATGCATGGGATTTCAAAGTTACACCACCACGATTTCCTCATCTCATTTCAGAATATTGACAGTGAGCGTTTGAATCAACAAAACAAGAGACCGGTGTCAATCAGTCGCTACGGGGGGAGTGGTGGATGCCCCTTAGCACTGCTCAGACTCGATGAAGCCCTCCTTCTCCTGGCCCACAGGCTCCACCTCCGCATAGGCCGGATGACCGGACCCTCGGCGGAACTTCATGGCCGGCCACCTGCTGGGACGTCTCTGGAGAAGGGGAGAGGGGTTAGAGGTCATTGGGGTGACAGACTAGGGTCAAAGGCCAAAGGTCTGCCATGCCTCTGACCTGTGCCCAGGGTTAGGTCACTGTGCTACACCCTCTGTCAGCTGAACTCTCTCTGTAGCTATCACCTTCTTCTTGTTGCTGCTAAACGCTGATCTTTGGTCAGTTTATTATTTTCCCCACTAATGGTTAAGGTTAGGATTAGGGGAGGAGGAAGCTGATCCTAGATCTGTACCTAGAGGAAACTTCACCCCAGAGCTACATATGGATGGATAGCGGTAGAAATAAGTGAGCACATTATATCACAGACAGCAAGATATAATATATGACATTTCCGGAGTTAATAACCTCTTAGATATGCGTGATTGAAACAGATGTATTGGGAGCATAAATGTTATGACATTAATTGACACGCTCTCGCTGTTTGATATATACCATGTACTAAACCACTCAGTGATTGATGAGAGCTCAGAGAGAGAAGCATTTTAATTCTCTCAGAGAAAAGTGTTTCTTGATGAGGGATTGGCTCGTTGTGCGATATATTATCACATTTGTCATTTATTTTCTCTATGTTTAAACATCAATCAATCAGTCTTATTACGTTCTCCAAACGGTACAAATAAAACCAAAACTAATTCATTGCCAAAGCGTTTGTAGGCATTTACCATCAAATAATCATGTGGAGCAATGTTTCACTGCCTGCGCCCTGTGAAAGTAATCATGCATATTTATGAGTTGGAGAAACGGGGATAAAGTGTAATGAACGCTGCCCAGATTATGACTATCCTTTCTTTTTTGGAGGGCCTGACGGAGCTTGCATCCTAAATGGCACCCTATTCCCTATATAGTGCACTATTTTTGACCAGAGCTTTGGTCAAAGTAGTACACTAAATAGGGAATAGGATGCAATTTAGGACGCATACAGAGAAACACAGTGGGAGTAGTTTGTTATTCCACCCTGACGTACGGGTGCCTAGTGGTTGGCAGAAATATTGCCTGACCTTGGAATGAAGTATCTGTTGGGGTAGGTTAGGAAAGCAGACATCATAATCAAACCTGACAGGCAGAGAGAGAGACAGAGAGAGATAGACTCCCTCACAAGTTGTTGTAGTCCTGTACTACCCTTAGGCTAGCATGGGTCTCTGCCTGCTGTTCTAAAGTACTTGTGACTGGGTGTATTAATGGATGGCTGGTCCATGTCATAACTGACCAACCGGTAAAGACAGTCTAGAGCAAAGACTTCTAAATCCAGTGGATACTTATGGACTGTTAACAAGTCAAAGCAATACCTGTCTTTATATATAAGCTTGATTATCATTTTTGGGGGATAGTGGATGGAGAGTCACTCTTTCATATTTTGTATGCTTTATGGACAGATGAGACACCATTAGAGAAGACTGAAGAGGAGATACAGGGAGAAGGGAACACACAGGGATTGAACCGCACACAGTTTGAATGTTGAGATAGCTATATAGAGTGGTATTATAGACTCACCTCAATGAAGAAGAGGCTTGCGGCTGATGTGGGGTGGTGGTAGATGTAGATGGTGACCAGGACTGCGGCTGCCATGATGAGCATGACCATGAGAATGCCCAGGATCAGGCCAGTGTGCAGTGGGTGTGTGCCCTTCCTCTCTGCAGCACTCTCCTTTGGCATCGCTGGAGTAACACAAGAAAACTCACTTTAGAATCTCTCTCTTGAGCACAGACCCAAACACTCAGACACATGCATGCAAGCAAGCACGCACGATTGTGTTGGGCACAAGTCTACCAGGTATTCAGAGATTGAACACAGACTTTCACTGCATTTCTCCTATTGAACAGTAGGGGGCACTCATCATTCATGGGTGCTGCTGGTCTCTGTTTCTCCTGTTGTCACTAGGGCGTATGTCTTAATAAACACGCCTGAAGCTTGTCATCAAAAATTAAGTTGACCAAATGTCATGATGCATGGCCTTGTTAAGCCTCACATTCTAATCATAATTACTCTGGTGGCAATTACTGTTCAACCATTTAACCATGCAGGAAAAGGAAAGTGCAAGGATCAAGTTCAACCCCCAGAAAAGTGAATTATGTTTTCCTATTGTTCCAAAAGCAAAACAACCCTGAATATTATCCTTCAAGCCTTACAGTCTACTAAAATGAGATGTTCTTTCTTTCTGAAAAAGATGGAACATTCCAGATCCAGCTCAGCCTTTAGCCGACACTGTGCGTGAATGCCTGTGTGTGTGTGTCTGGAATGAGGAGATTAGCATCGTTGTGGCATAGCCTGTTTAGCTATTCATGAGCAGTGTGCTACAGCAGAGGCACGAGATAAACCCAAACCAAGGTTAGCACATGGTGTTTTTGGATCGGAGGAGAGACGCGTCTATGGATGTAGATATTGAAAGTTATCAGACACAATTCAGTAACAGTCCAGTTTGATAAGATGGGTGTTTGGAGATGAGACTCCTTAATGATTGGCTGTCCTACAGAGAGCCTTAAGGAATGTGCACTGTCATCTTGAAGGCTGTGGGATGAGATAGAGTCAAACCAGGCCTAATTGGCTACCCGTGAATTCATATGATCTGAATCACTAAAGCCTTGTTCATATTGGAAGTTTGAAGTGACTCAAATCCCAATTTTTTGCATATCCGATTCGAATCTGTTCTTTTTCCTGCAGACTGAACTGACAAAAAGCACTTATTAGGTAGTTTGAAGTCGGATACAACTCTGATTCCTGGCCATGCGACTTGTTTCTGAATGGTCAAATCTGGTTTATTGTGCCCTCTGTGGTTTTTAGACTGTTATTTAGCATATTTTGTTTCTTGCTAGCTACTCTGTTGACAGTTTGACAAGAACATGTGGTAGCTAAGTAGCTTGTTAATTGTTTACCAACAAATTAGTGAACGACTGTGCTAGATCTAAACTGCTAACTAGCTAGCTAGTTGACTGCTGTGGCTAGCCCAAAAGGACTTATCCTTTGAGGCTTTAAAAATGCTCTTATACTGATTTTGAACATTCAAAGCAACTGGGAAACATCCATGCTAGGCATTTTTTTTCACCTTAACTTGCTACATAACTTCTGAGTGATTGGAAGCACCACCACCAATCAGCCTAGACCCCTGCGCACACTCCCGTTGTTACTAGCGTAGCTATGTTTATTTTTTTTAACCTTTATTTAACTAGGCAAGTCAGTTAAGAACAAATTCTTATTTACAATGGCGGCCTAAGAACAGTGGGTTAAATGACTGCTGTCAGAACACACACACATCTGATTTGGTCACTTGTAACTTGCTGTTTGGACAGTCAGTAATCCAAAACATACAACATTAACTTACACTTCCAACTCTGTCCCTACCCAGCAAGCACATTTGGTTCCTTGGAAGTTGTGGGAATGTACTGTATCTTTTTGGTTTCACATTGGTTGTGGGAACGAAGTCATAAGTTTCCTGACCAGTAAAACTAAACGTATTTTAAGTGAACATTTTGCCTGTTCTCGGAGCGTTTCTTATTTGGTTACAGGAAGGTTCTGAGAAAGTTTTACTCTGGTTCCTTACGTTTTCCTGGGAGGTTTTATTAACGCTTTGAGAATGGAAATTATAGGTTACTTGGAAGTTTTCAAATAACTTCCTTAAAACTTTCACTGAATTTTTCAATAAGAAATAAACTTTTTATAATCACAGATGGGATATATGGTATTATATTTAGATAGATAGATACTTTATTGATCCCCGAGGGAACATTTCTTCGTCAAGCAGCTACGAAAAAACACAGGGCAGGTGCAAAATGCCAGAATGAAAATACACAAAAGACAGATAGATGATACAGTGGGGAGAACAAGTATTTGATACACTGCCGATTTTGCAGGTTTTCCCACTTACAAAGCATGTAGAAGTCTGTAATTTTTATCATAGGTACTCTTCAACTGTGAGTGACGGAATCTAAAACAAAAATCCAGAAAATCACATTGTATGATTTTTAAGTAATTAATTTGCATTTTATTGCATGACATAAGTATTTGATACATCAGAAAAGCAGAACTTAATATTTGGTACAGAAACCTTTGTTTGCAATTACAGAGATCATACGTTTCCTGTAGTTCTTGACCAGGTTTGCACACACTGCAGCAGGGATTTTGGCCCATTCCTCCATACAGACCTTCTCCAGATCCTTCAGGTTTCGGGGCTGTCGCTGGGCAATACGGACTTTCAGCTCCCTCCAAAGATTTTCTATTGGGTTCAGGTCTGGAGACTGGCTAGGCCACTCCAGGACCTTGAGATGCTTCTTACGGAGCCACTCCTTAGTTGCCCTGGCTGTGTGTTTCGGGTCATTGTCATGCTGGAAGACCCAGCCACGACCCATCTTCAATGCTCTTACTGTTGGAATGAGGTTGTTGGCCAAGATCTCGCGATACATGGCCCCATCCATCCTCCCCTCAATACGGTGCAGTCGTCCTGTCCCCTTTGCAGAAAAGCATCCCAAAAGAATGATGTTTCCACCTCCATGCTTCACGGTTGGGATGGTGTTCTTGGGGTTGTACTCATCCTTCTTCTTCCTCCAAACACGGCGAGTGGAGTTTAGACCAAAAAGCTCTATTTTTGTCTCATCAGACCACATGACCTTCTCCCATTCCTCCTCTGGATCATCCAGATGGTCATTGGCAAACTTCAGACGGGCCTGGACATGCGCTGGCTTGAGCAGGGGGACCTTGCGTGCGCTGCAGGATTTTAATCCATGACGGCGTAGTGTGTGGAGAGGTTGGAGTCTGTTTGATTGAGTGTGTGGACAGGTGTCTTTTATACAGGTAACGAGTTCAAACAGGTGCAGTTAATACAGGTAATGAGTGGAGAACAGGAGGGCTTCTTAAAGAAAAACAAACAGGTCTGTGAGAGCCGGAATTCTTACTGGTTGGTAGGTGATCAAATACTTATGTCATGCAATAAAATGCAAATTAATTATTTAAAAATCATACAATGTGATTTTCTGGATTTTTGTTTTAGATTCCGTCTCTCACAGTTGAAGTGTACCTATGATACAAATTACAGACCTCTACATGCTTTGTAAGTAGGAAAACCTGCAAAATTGGCAGTGTATCAAATACTTGTTCTCCCCACTGTACATGATACATAGAGCGGCAGTATGAAAAAGTATAAAAATACAAGAAGTCTGGAATGCAAAAAAGCTTTAAAAATACATTGCATAGTATGGGTGGATGGCTGAATATGTACACTATACACTATAGTGTTAAGTGAAAATAAATAAATAAATAAAATGATTAAAATATTGCAAGTTGATATAGATAAATAAGGAGTATTTGCATGGTTAACTATACTATACAGGTCGATGGCAGAGAAATACTTGAATAGCTAAAAGTGTGTATGATATAAGTGAGGGTAATAATAGTTTACTTAATATACAGTCTGGTTAAATGAACAGGTAAGTGAATATTTTGCATGGTTAAATTAACTGTACAGGTAAATGTACAGTTAAATGTACAGGTAAGTGAATATTTGCATGGTTACATTAACTGTACAGGTAAATTACAGGAATAGATAGTTAAATAGCTAAATGTGTGTATGATATAATTCAGGGTAGTTGTCACGACTGAGTGTGTAAAGTGACCAAGGCGCAGCGCAGTAGTAGTTCGACATAATATTTATTTAAATTAAATATACTTAATGCGAACTATAACAAAACAAGAACGTAGAACAAACGTAAATACACTTACTCTCACAGACTGACATGGAAGACAATGAACCACACACAGGTGTGGAACATACAAACATAAGTAGGCTCCCCAATTAGAGACAACGCTTAGCAGCTGCCTCCAATTGGGGACCCAACACAAAACACCACACAGAACTAGATCAACTAGATCTGTCAGGCTCTGACGATGGCTAAATAGATGAGCCAAAGGCTTCTCTATGGCCAGAGCCTGACAGTAATAATAGTAATTCCCTTAAAATACAGTCCTTAGTGCGCAGGGTTTAATTACAGATAAATGCACGTATTGCACATTCGATATACTAAAAGCAATGAAAAAAGATACAACTGACAGGATACTAATATGCATTCCTGAGTGAATGACTACGTAAGTTCAGTCCAAGAATGACTTACAATATTGCATGTGATATGATAAAACTGTACATGAATATGTATATACAGACCTGAATGAATAAATATGTCCTGAGTGAATGAGTGATTACAGACCACAGTTACTCACGGATGGATGCATAATTGTTCAACTAGGTCCTAACACCCCAACAGTTCCAGGTCTATGTTGCCGACGGCACAGCACCCCGGAGAGGCATTAAATAGGCTAGTAGCCGCCGTCAGGAAGGACCTCCTGTAGCGCTTTCTGGCACACCGTGGTGGGATCAGTCTGTGACTGAAGGTGCTCCTCTGCGTCATAACCATGGCATGCAGAGGGTGGGTGACGTTGTCCATGATAGCCAGCAGTTTGGCAAGGATCCGTCTCTCTGCCACCTCCTCTAGAGTGTCAAGGCTAATCCCCAAAACAGAGCTAGCCTTCCTGATCAGCTTATTTACCAGAGAAGCATCACCGGCTTTTATGTTGGCACCCCAGCACACCACTGCAAAAAAGCCTTCCTGACCACCACAGACTGGTAGAAGGTATACAGTAGTTTACTGCACATGTTGAAGGACCTGAGCCTCCTAAGAAAGTAGAGTTGCCTCTGGCCTTTTTTGTACAGAGCCCCGGTGTTACCAGCCCATTCCAGCCTGTTGTCCATATGGACTCCCAGGAACTTGTATGACCCAACCATTTCCACATCCATCCCCTGTATAGGGACTGCAGTCAGTTGTGCCTTGGTTCTCCTGAAGTCCACCACCATCTCCTTTGTTTTGCTGATGTTGAGCTGAAGGTGGTTCTGCTCACACCGCAACACAAAGTCATTGATTGTGCTCCTGTACTCCTCCTCCTGCCCACCCCTGATGCACCCTACAATTGCGGAGTCATCCGAGAACTTCTGTAGGTGGCATGTTTCAGAGTTATATCTGAAGTCTGAGGTGTAGAGGGTGAACAGGAAGGGGGACAGGACCGTTACCTGGGGGGCACCTGTGTTGCTCACTGCCCATTCTGACACAAAGCTCTGAGGTCGCACAAATTGTGGCCTACCGGTCAGGTAGTCCGTGACCCAGGAGACTAAGGGTGCTTCCACTTTCATCCTCTTCATCTTCTCACCCAGTAGCAGGGGCTGAATGGTGTTGAAGGCACTGGAGAAGTCAAAAAACATAACCCTCACAGTGCAACCTGCGTTGTCCAGGTGAGAGTAGGCCCTCTGCAGAAGGTAGATGATTGCATCATCCACCCCGATGTTGCGCTCATATGTGAACTGCAGGGGGTCCAGTGATGTACATACCAGGTGTCTGAGGTAAGCGAGGACTAACCTTTCCAGCGTCTTCATGATGTGGGATGTTAGCGCTACAGGTCTGAAGTCATTCAGGACAGTGGGATGCGCCTTCTTGGGCACTGAGACGAGGCAGGATGTTTTCCATAGCACAGGGACCCTTTCTAGGCTCAAGCTAAGGTTGAAGCTGGGCTGGAGTATCCCACACAGTTGGTCAGCTTAGACCCTAAGCACCCTTGGGTTCCCTCCGTCTGCCCACTGTTTGACTTTTTGAAGCCAGTGATATTTCTCATACCCTTCCACACCTCTCTCACCAGGCTCTGCCTCAGCTTGTCCTCCATCTTCTCCTTATACACTCTCTTCCCCTCAGCTATCCTCAACTTCAGCTCCCTCTGGACGCATTTCAATTTGTCCTTGTCCCCCTCCTTGAAGGCCCTCTTCTTCTCATTCAGCAGGGCCTTCAGGTCGCTGGTGACCCAGGGTTTATTATTTGGAAAACTGCGTACCTTCCTGGTGGGTACAGTGTTGTCTACACAAAAATTGATATAGTCCATTATGCAGTCAGTAATTCCATCAATGTCCTCCCCATGAGCCTCACAGAGCACATCCCAGTCTGTTGTTTCAAAGCAGTCCTGAAGGGCCTCATTCGCCTCCGGAGACCATCTCCTAATGGTCCTAGTGGTCGCAGGCTGCTGTTGGACCATAGGCCTGTAGAGTGGGGTGAGGAGGACAAGGTTGTGATCCGATCTACCGAGGGGAGGGAGTGCAGTGGAGTTGTATGCATCCTTCACATTAGCATATAACAAGTCCAGAGTTGTATTATTCCTGGTTGGGCACTTCACAAACTGTTTGAACGTGGCAGCGTTGAAGAGAGTGATGCATGGTTAAAATCACCCGAAATGGCAAAGAAAGCACTGGGTTGCGCTGTCTGTAACCTCGCGATAGCAGAGTGGATGACGTCACACGCTGTGTTTGCGTCAGCGGAGGGCGGGATGTAAACAATAACTGCAATGGCCGCCGTGTATTCCCTCGCAAATAGTAGGGTCTCAGGCTAACGGCTAACAGCTCAATGTCCGGGCTAACTGTTCCTTAACAGTAATATGTTTCGGATTACACCATCTGTTGTTATCTAATAAAGCCATTTATTAATGCAAACACTTCTTGTTTATTGATACACAGCATCAATCACCTATGATCAATCAATTCTAATTAGTCCACTCTGCCACAAGGATGGGGCTAGCATGCCATGTTTCTAATGCTTACAAATACCTCATTTTCAAAGGAAACAAGCACTCATTAAAGCGGAATGGAAATACTTTAGAAAGTAAATCAAAGCAAAGAGATGTGCATTTAACATTAAAACATCTAATATTTAGTATTTTGATGGTTGACAAGGTTTATTTGAGCTATGGTCAGCGGCATTTTAAATTGCCATAGTAACAACTGACGCCAGTGCATCACTGGCAGGAATCAGCAAATGGTTTGTGGTATTGAGTTTTCGCATGGAGAGTGAATCGTAGAATCGATGCGGCCACCAGGAGTTTCCGAATGGAAAAGAGTCATAGGACTAGTTGAAGCGCTCTGCTTGCCCCTCCATTTTCAAGGGTTATGGTGTAGGGGTTACCGACCATCATCAACATCGCTGACTTCAGAGTCTAGCAAAAGCCGGACTGAATGGAGGAGGCGACGCGAATCAATAACGTTAACCGGTCATGAGTCATGATTGTTAGCGTTAGACACTGGACATCTTTGTTGCAACGCTAGTTGAAGGTAACTAGCTAATTGTGTCTGAAGGGTTTTGTGTAACACACCCCCAGCAACTAACATTAGCAAACAACTCAACTGCAACTAAAATTGCAACAGTTTCGTATTTACAGTAGCTAGCTTCAACCTTAGATAGTCAAGTACTGTAATAGATTTTGTTGACAGATTTTTTTGTTAACAGATTTGTTTTATGTTTTGTTAGCTTCACCTCATTTAGCTAGACTGACGTTGACATAACTAATGTTTGCTGAAAAATAAACGTCCCTGTATTTGCTGTGTGTGTGTGTTTGTGTGTGTGTGAATATGTGTGTTGATATAGCATACAAGGCAGCTTGTTAACGCCAACTGATATATTTGGGTTCTTAAGAAAACATTTGTTTGTTTTCAGGATGACATCTTCATCCCTGAAAAGATTTTCATCCTGGAGGAGACTGTGCAGAGGAGGTACATGCAAATCCATGTCTAAGGCTATTGTTTATTTCAAGACACAATCTGTCATCCCTGAGGCCATTTTGGATATAAAATAGACAATATACAGTATATGCAGTGATTATTGAATACTACTATAGCCTCATAGGTGCCTTCATTGTTTTCTACCAACAGGAAATAATGCTTAGTACAGCATGCCAAACGGACCTCTGGGTGCCAGTGTTCCAGTGCTGCGGTGGAGAAGAGGTCCACCGGGACCATCACTAAAGAGCTCGAGGCCCAGCTAGATAGCGCTCACGACCATCAGTATACAACCAAGTCCTGCCCCTATACGGCACAGGTGAAGCTGACGGAGAGTTAGAGTGAGATCAGTGAAGACCATAACTCGCTGTATGAACCTGAGAGCTCAGAATCACAATCATCACAGTGCGAGCCAAGATATACTATCGAAGAGTGTGTGCAAGGTCCAAAATACATAGTCTTTGATAGCAAGCTGAAGGAGTTGTTCAATGTCTGCCATGAGCCAGGATGTCGAGCAGGTGTCATCAGTTCATCCCTGAAAATAAATGGTTTTGCCATCACCATGGAGACAGGAAGTGGGAGTCCCAGACCGGAGTGGGAAAGTTGTTTGCAGGGAATCTGTTGGTGCCATCAGCGGTCTTCCCTACTGGCAGCTGCCACTCTATATTTGTGGAAATATGTCACCTCCTCAGCCTGGTGTCTATGTCGCTGCGACAGTTCACAAACCAACAGCGCATTGACATTGTGCCAGAGGTTAACCACATGTGGACCCAGCACACGGAGGACATTCTGGCTACAATTGGTGACAGTCCACTAATTGCACGGTGTGATTCGCCAGGCCATTGTGCCTCCTTTGGCACTTACACCATCCTGGATGCTTCCCACCTGATCCTCGCCCAGAAGACTGTGCATGTGACCGAAGTGAAGAACAGCTACTGGTTGGAGAGGGAGGGATTAGAGAGATGCCTGCAACCCATTGAGGTAGGTTATAGCCTAACCTATATTCTGTAGCTAGCCTAAGGGTTGTAAGTGTGTATTTGGTGGATGTATGAACCTTTACCTTTAGGATAATAATAATAAAACCTTTATTACTAATAGGTCTATGGATGCAATATTGAAACTCAATAGTGTGACGGTGCACTTGAGGGGCTCACATGCTGATATCTGGCATGAGTATGACCTGTGGCATTGCCAAAGTTGTGAGGAAACAGCTGGCGGCCATCGGGAAGCCAGAGGTACTGTCATATATTTTATAGTAAAATCAGAACTATGATTTGTGTAACTTATATCTGGCTCTAGGACCATCCCAGGGGACTCTCCTGAGTGCCCAAAGAGAGAGACTGAAGTGCTACCTTGCCCCGTTGCGGTCTCGACCTATGAATGCTCAGTTATGAAAAGGCAACTGACAGGTGTTGAAATGTTGCACCCTCTATACTCACTGTGGTTATTATTTTGATGTAAAAAGGGCTTTGTAAAATACATTTGTTTGACTGATTGTTTGCTGTGCTGCATGCAATGTATTCACTAACTATCTGAGTGATTTGACATTTCTATAGTATCTAACATATTTTGGTGTGTATTTAATCTGCAATTTAACTTCTTAAAGTGGCAATCAGCAGTAGAAACAATAACAAAGTGTCCTCCCTGCTCCTCTTTCCACTCTAAAATTCATAGAGCTATAGATGCAAGGACTGACCATCCATGATATCAAAATCGGGTATGACACTAAGCTCATGAGGCATTTATATGTTTTATTCTCCGAGAATCAATGGTCACATATTATTAATTTCTAAGTGGTAAAATGGATGTAGCAACTGCTGATTGCCCCTTTAAGGTATGCTACTGTTGTTTGTCTATTGATCTTGTGCATGAGGCAAAGACTTGCAATCACAAGCATTTCATGTGAATCCTCTTCTTGTTTCATTGGAACACCTTAATAACCCTGTAATTGACTATGTATTTTTGTAATCCTGTTTCTATTATCTGTTTCCACTACCATGTAGCCAGGTCGCTTTGGATAAAGGTGTCTGCTAAATGGCATATATTATTAAAGTCTCCTTTGACTCTGCCCAGTGTAGTTACCATTCCTTTCGAATAGATGGCAGCCAAAGCTAGTAGTAGTCACTACTCTAGTAACATGGA
Source organism: Thymallus thymallus (assembly GCA_023634145.1). Lineage (NCBI taxonomy): Eukaryota > Metazoa > Chordata > Actinopteri > Salmoniformes > Salmonidae > Thymallus > Thymallus thymallus. The sequence continues at coordinate 14,023,978 of CM042418.1, forward strand.
CACGGGGTTAGTGTGCGTTGAAAGTCGTTTTATCTACAAAGCAAGTTTATCTAGTTACGCTTGAACCTGTTGTTATAGTGGACAAGCTAATTAATACTATTTTTACATAAGGCGCAGGCATTAGGCCTATGTCTTGAAAAAAATTACAGCAGTCTAGATTTACTAAATGAACTGTTTTTTTTTCAAACTCAAACCCTATGTACAGTATATGTATTTTCTTCTGGGTATGCTGCCTTATGGAAGAGATGAGACATGCGCCTCGTCCAATTCTCCCTTAAGATGAACTGGCAATAAGCTTCCAGCCTGTATGCTCTGCAAATAAAATCATAAAGTAATTATAATGAGCACACCCCATTATTGGTTAGAATGAGATTTCATAAATCATGATGCTGTCTGCGATACGAACTTCGGTCGTCTAATCAAATGGTGAATGCGTTACCATCGCGCCAAACAGCGCTGGTGATAAACATTGTTATAGGCTACTTATATACAGTTGAAGTCGGAAGTTTACATACACCTTAGCCAAATACATTTAAACTCAGTTTTTCATAATTCTTTACATTTAATCCTAGTAAAAATTCCCTGTTTTAGGTCAGTTAGGATCACCACTTTATATTAAGAATGTGAAATGTCAGAATAATAGTAGAGAGAGATTTATTTCAGCTTTTATTTCTTTCATCACATTCCCAGTGGGTCAGAAGTTTACATACACTCAATTAGTATTTGGTAGCATTGCCTTTAAATTGTTTAACTTGGGTCAAACGTTTCAGGTAGCCTTCCACAAGCTTCCCACAATACGTTGGGTGAATTTTGGCCCATTCCTCCTGACAGAACTGGTGTAACGGAGTCAGGTTTGTAGGCCTCCTTGATCATACACATTTTTTCAGTTCTGCCCACACATTTTCTATAGGATTGAGGTCAGGGCTTTGTTATGGCCACTCCAATACCTTGACTTTGTTGTCCTTAAGCCATTTTGCCACAACTTTAGAAGTATGCTTGGGGTCATTTTCCATTTGGAAGACCCATTTGCGACCAAGCTTTAACTTCCTGACTGATGTCTTGAGATGTTGCTTCAATATATCCACATAATTTTCCTTCCTCATGATGCCATCTATTTTGTGAAGTGCACCAGTCCCTCCTGCAGCAAAGCACCCCCACAACATGATGCTGCCACCCCCGTGCTTCACGGTTGGGATGGTGTTCTTCAGCTTGCAAGCCTCCCCCTTTTTCCTCCAAACATAACGATGGTCATTATGGCCAAACAGTTCTATTTTTGTTTCATCAGACCAGAGGACATTTCTCCAAAAAGTACGATATTTGTCCCCATGTGCAGTTGCAAACCGTAGTCTGGCTTTTTTATGGCGGTTTGGAGCAGTGGCTTCTTCCTTGCTGAGCGGCCTTTCAGGTTATGTCAATATAGGACTCGTTTTACTGTGAATATAGATACTTTTGTACCGGTTTCCTCCAGCATCTTCACAAGGTCCTTTGCTGTTGTTCTAGGATTGATTTGCACTTTTCACACCAAAGTACGTTCATCTCTAGGAAACAGAACGCGTTTGTACAGATGAATATGGTACCTTCAGGCATTTGGAAATTGATCCCAAGGATGAACAAGACTTGTGGAGGTCTGCGATTTTCTTTCTGAGGTCTTGGCTGATTTTCCCATGATTTAGAGCAAAGGCACATTGAGTTTGAAGGTAGGCCTTGAAATACATCCACAGGTACACCACCAATTGACTCAAAATCAGAACCTTCTAAAGCCATGACATAATTTTCTGGAATTTTCCAAGCAGTTTAAAGGCGCAGTCAACTTAGTGTATGTAAACTTCTGACCCACTGGAATTGTGATATAGTGAATTATAAGTGAAATAATCTGTCTGTAAACAATTGTTGGAAGAATTACTCGTGTCATGCACAAAGTAGATGTCCTAACCAACAAAACTATAGTTTGTTAACATGAAATCTGTGGAGTGGTTGAAAAATTAGTTGTAATGACTTCAACCTAAGTGTATGTAAACTTTAGACTTCAACTGTATATATTATATACAGCGGGTGAAATAAGTATTGAACACGTCACCATTCTTCTCAGTAAATATATTTCCAAAGGTGCTATTGACATGAAATCACCAGATCACCAGATGTTGGTAACAACCCAAGTAATCCATACATACAAAGAAACCAAAACAAATAAGTTCAGAAATTAAGTTATGTGTAATAATGTGAAATGACACAGGGAAAAAGTATTGAACACACTTACTGATATTTATTTAATACTTTGTACAAAAGCCTTTGTTGGTAATGACAGCTTCAAGACGCCTCCTGTATGGAGAAACTAGTCGCATGCATTGCTCTGGTGTGATTTTGGCCCATTCTTCCACACAAAACAGTCTTCAAATCTTGAAGGTTCCGTGGGCCATGGGATTTAAGTCAGGTGATTGGCTGGGCCATTCTAGCAGCTTTATTTTCTTTCTTTGAAACCAATTGAGAGTTTCCTTGGCTGTGTGTTTGGGATCATTGTCTTGCTGAAATGTCCACCCTCGTTTCATCTTCATCATCCTGGTAGATGGCAGCAGATATTTGTCAAGAATGTCTCGGTAAATTTGCCCATTCATCCTTCCTTCAATTATGTGAAGTTTGGCAGAGAAAAAAAAGCAGCCCCACACCATGATGTTCCCACCTCCAAACTTCACTGTTGGTATGGTGTTTTTAGGGTGATGTGCAGTGCCATTTCTCCTCCAAACATGGTGTGTATTATGACATCCAAACAGTTCAATTTTGCTCTCATCTGACCACACTATATTCTCCCAGTATTTCACTGGCTTTTCCAAATGTTGTGCAGCAAACTTTAAACGAGCTTCAACATGCTTTTTTTTCAGCAATGGAGTCTTGCGTGGTGAGCGTGCATACAGTTCATGGCGGTGGAGTGCATTACTTACTGTTTTCTTTGAGACAACAGTACCTGCTAATCTCCACAAGTGGTCCTTGGCTCTTGGACAACTCTTCTGATTATTCTTTTCACTCCTCTGTCAGAAATCTTGCGAGGAGCACCTGGTCGAGGCAAATTTATGGTGAAATGATTGTCTTTCCACTTCCGTATTATGGCCCCAACAGTGCTCACTGGAACATTCAGAAGCTTAGAAATGCGCCTATAACCAATGCCATCATTATGTTTTGCAACAATTAGGTTGCGAAGGTCTTGAGACAGCTCTTTGCTTTTACCCATCATGAGATGTGTCTTGTGTGACACCTTGGCAATGAGACCTTTTTGTAGGCCATCAGTTGGGACTGAACCAGCTGATATTAATTTGCACTGACAGGGGGCTGGATTGCTTTTTAATTACTGATAGTTTTCAGCTGTTGTCTTGGCTTTCCATGCCTTTATGCACCTCCCTTTCTTCATGTGTTCAATACTTTTTCCCTGTGTCATTTCACATTATTACACATAACTTAATTTCTGAACTTATTTGTTTTGGTTTCTTTGTATGTATGGATTACTTGCGTTGTTACCAACATCTGGTGAACATTTCATGTCAATAGCACCTTTGGAAATATATTTACTGAGAAAAATTGTGACGTGTTCAATACTTATTTCACCCGCTGTATATTGAGCACATACCCACTACTGATGTTAGCTTTAAACAATTTATAATCAAGCTAAATGTAACCAATTATTTAACTGTCAAACTGGCTGCCGACTAGTCGAGTAAGCTCTTCTGCCAGGAAGTCCTTCATAAGGATTAGTGACACGTCCAATACATCGCCATCCAGACTGACAGGAACCTCTGACTGGATTTAATACTGCGCCATTCCCAGAAAACTGTGGGAAAGTTGTATGCAAAATAACCGTAGGACAACCACGCTTTCACCAAGCTCTAAGAAACATGGTTCTCAGAATGTTATGCACTAGCTGGGTTATAATTTTTTTTATTTTACACTGGGTGGGTCTAATCCTGGATGCTGATTGGTTAAAACCGCATTCCTTAGTGTATTCCACAAGTTAACACCATCTAAATCCATGATGTTGAAATGCCTATATACTCTGTTCCATCTGACTGCGCAATCCACTGTCTCATCAGCTCAGCTAGGCAATTTATATACTATATCTACACTGTAAAAAGCATCTAAACATTATCTCCCTTTTCTATTAGACTAGCATTTGGTTTTCAACAGCGGAGATTTGTAATAACCTTGCTTTCTGTCTCTCCTACATTTTCAACATTGTTCAATATTGAAGTTCGATCTCCAGCTGTCCCATGGTAATGAACATTTCGGGACTCGGGATGAGACAGACAGGCTGGCAACTTTCCTCAGCCAGTCGAAATCATGAATCGGCGTCATTTTTATGGGTATATACAATGAAATGTGAATGGAAAAACACGAAATGCAGCTAGTTTGCTGTAAATCCAGCTTCAGTTTGAAGTATTTGTGTTAGCTGTGTAACATTCAAGTGGCAGGTAGCCTAGCGGTTAGAGTGTTGGGCCAGTAATCAAAAGGTTGCTGGTTTGAATACCCGAGCCGACAAGATGAATAACCTGTCAATGTGTCGTTGAGCAAGACACTCCAGGGGATGACCCTGTAGGAAGCCCGTCATTGTAAATAAGATGTTTTTCTTAACTGACTTGCCTAGTTAAATAAACATTTGTTGGCTATCTGTTCTGAATAGTGGCCTGGTGAGAGAGTAAATGTTCTATACCAGGCGAAATCGCATATCATTAGCTCATCGTTATGGATGTATCAGCAGAAAACAGCTTATGCAAATGCAGCTACTTTGCTGTTATTCTGAATGTACTGTTTAATGTGACTGTGTTAGCCAAGAGATAAGAACTTTGAAAGCCATCATGGCAACGGAACATTTAGAACGAACAACTGGGTCGCGTTCATAGATTTTGAAAAAAAAATACTTAACGACTGGTTGTGTCTCTGGCAACCGAACCGATAGCACGAACGACCAGCCAGCTTAGGTAGCAACCCTAGATTTGTGACGGGACTACAGTATATCTCTTGGAAGGATTAAATGGTATAAATAAATTCATCAAAATAACATTTCCTGAAAATATGTCAATCATTATTTGAATATGTTGGTAACCCGTTGTATAAAAGTGATAATGCCCTTGAAGCCGGTGTTTGGAGGATATATTGACATGCCTAAGAACACCTGTGCTAATATATCATCCAAACACCGGTTTCTCAGGCATTTTAACTTAATGAACTACTACTACTGCTACTATTACTACTAGTCATTTGAAACCTGCACTCCAACAATCAAAGCTGAAAACCTGATAATAAGATAGCATTGGCATGCAGTGCACTCAGTCACAGTATCACATGGCAATGGAACAAGTCTGTTCTATAGTGGTGCTTTAAAGTTTGTGAACCCTTTAAAATGTTCTATATTTCTGCATAAATATGACCTAAAACATAATCAGATTTTCACACAAGTCCTAAAAGTAAATAAAGATTAAACAAATGAGACAAAATATTATACTTGGTACTTTATTTATTGAGGAAAATGATCCAATATTGTGAGTAGCACAAGTATGTGAACCTCTAGGAGAAGCAGTTAGTTTGAAGGTGAAATTAGAGTCAGGTGTTTTCAATCAATGGGATGACAATCAGTAGTGAGTGGGCACCCTGTTTTATTTAAAGAACAGGGATCTCTCAAAGTCTGATCTTCATAACACATGTTTGTGGAAGTGTACCATGGCACGAACAAAAGGAGATTTCAGAGGATCTCAGAAAACGAGTTGTTGATGCTCATCAGGCTGGAAAAAGTTACAAAACCATCTCTAAAGAACTTGGACTCTCCAATCCACAGTCAGACAGATTGTGTACAATTGGAGGAAATTGAAGACCATTGTTACCCTCCCCTGGAGTGGTAGACCAACAAAGATCACTCCAAGAGCAAGGTGTGTAATAGTCTGCGAGGTCACAAAGGAACCCAGGGTAACTTCTAAGCAACTAAAGGCCTCCCTAACATTGGCTAATGTCAATGTTCGCGCCTTGTGGGGGGGGGGGGGGGGGGGGGTACTGTCAGGCTCTAGCCTATTGCTTTTCTATGTATCCATGGTCAGAGTCTGACAGGTCTATAATTTCTGTGTCTGTGTGATGTTTTGTGTTGGATCCCTAATTAGAGGCAGCTGCACTGCATTGTATCTAATTAGGGATCCTACATATGTTTGTATGTCCCACACCTAGGTGTGGGTCGTTATAGATAGATAGAGATAGATAGATAGGTACTTTATTGATCCCCCGGGGGGGGAAATTTCATTGTCAAGCAGCTACAACAAAACACAGGGCAGGTGCAAAATGCCACAACGAAAGTACACAAAAGACAGATACACGGTACATGATACATAGAGCGGCAGTATGAAAAAGTATAGAAAGACAAGATATCTGGAGTGCAAAAAAAAGCTATAAAAGGACATTGCATGGGTGGTTGGCTGAATATGTACACTATACGTTGGTGGATGTTGGATGGTTAACTATACTATACAGGTCGATGGCAGAGAAATACTTCAGTAGCTAAAAATGCGTATGATATGAGCGAGGGTAATAATAGTTTACTTAATAGACAGACTGGGTAAATGAACAGGTAAGTGAAAATTTTGCATGGTTAAATTAGCTGTACAGTTAGGTATAGTTATATTTACAGATAAGTGAATACTTGCATGTTTACACAAACTGTACAGGTAAATGACAGGAAGAGATACTTTAATAGCTAAATGTGTGTATGATATCATTTGGGGTAATAATAGTAATTCCCTTAAAATACAGTCCTTAGTGCGCAGGGTTTAATTACAGACAACTGCACTTATTGCACATTCGATATACTAAAAGCAATGAGAAAAGGTGCAACTGGCAGGATACTAATATGCATTCCTGAGTGAATGCCTACGTCCAATAATTACTTACAATATTGCATGTGATATAATATAACAACTGTACATGAGTATGTATATACAGACCTGTATGAATAAATAGGTCCTGAGTGGATGAGTGCTGACGGACCAGAGTTACTCACGGATGGATGCATAATTGTTAAACTAGGTCCTAGCACCCCAACAGTTCCAGATCTATGTTGCCGACGGCACGGCACCCCGGTGAGGCATTATACAGTCTCATAGCCGCCGGCAGGAAGGACCTCCTGTAGCGCTCTCTGGCACACCGTGGTGGGATCAGTCTGTGACTGAAAGTGCTCCTCTGCGTCATAACCATAGCGTGCAGAGGGTGGGTGACGTTGTCCATGATGGCCAGCAGTTTGGCCAGGATCCGTCTCTCCGCCACCTCCTCTAGAGTGTCAAGGCTCATCCCCAGGACAGAGCTAGCCTTCCTGATCAGCTTATTTACCCGAGAAGCATCACCTGCTTTGATGTTTGCTCCCCAGCACACCACTGCAAAAAAGATGGCACTGGCCACCACAGACTGGTAGAAGGTATGCAGTAGTTTACTGCACACGTTGAAGGACCTGAGCCTCCTCAGAAAGTAGAGTCGGCTCTGGCCCTTTTTGTACAGGGCCCCGATGTTACCGGCCCATTCCAGCCTGTTGTCCATATGGACTCCCAGGAACTTGTATGACTCAACCATTTCCACATCCATCCCCTTTATAGGGACTGCAGTCAGTTGTGCCTTGGTTCTCCTGAAGTCCACCACCATCTCCTTAGTTTTGCTGATGTTGAGCTGAAGGTGGTTCTGCTCACACCACAACACAAAGTCACTGATTGTGCTCCTGTACTCCTCCTCCTGCCCACCCCTGATGCACCCTACAATAGCAGAGTCATCCGAGAACTTCTGTAGGTGGCATGTTTCAGAGTTATATCTGAAGTCTGAGGTGTAGAGGGTGAACAGGAAGGGGGACAGGACCGTACCCTGGGGGGCCCCTGTGTTGCTAACTGCCCGTTCTGACACACAGCTCTGTAGTCGCACAAATTGTGGCCTACCGGTCAGGTAGTCCGTGACCCAGGAGACTAAGGGTGCTTCCACTTTCATCCTCCTCATCTTCTCACCCAGTAGCAGGGGCTGAATGGTATTGAAGGCACTGGAGAAGTCAAAAAACATGACCCTCACAGTGCAACCTGCATTGTCCAGGTGAGAGTAGGCCCTCTGCAGAAGGTAGATGATTGCATCATCCACCCCGATGTTGCGCTGGTATGCAAACTGCAGGGGGTCCATTGATGAACACACCAGGGGTCTGAGGTGAGCGAGGACTAACCTTTCCAGGGTCTTCATGATGTGGGATGTTAGCGCTACAGGTCTGAAGTCATTCAGGACAGTGGGGTGTGCCTTCTTGGGCACTGGGACGAGGCAGGATGTTTTCCACAGCACAGGGACCCTTTCTAGGCTCAGGCTAAGGTTGAAAAGACGCTGGAGTATTCCACACAGTTGGTCAGCACAGACCCTCAGCACCCTTGGGCTGATGCCATCAGGGCCCGCCACTTTCCACTGGTGTAGTCTCTCCAGCTCTCTCTTCACTTGGTTGGTGGTGAAAGCCAGCCCAGGTGGGGAGGTGGGGGGAAGGGGGGTGTTGAGGATCAGTCCAGGGGGGGCAGGGGCGGAGGTGGGGTCACTGATTGTCTCAGCAGAGGTGCTGTGAGCAAAGTGGGGGTGGGATAGCCGTGAGGGTGTGTGGTCTGGGGAGCTGGAGGGGAGGTGGACAGGGCCAGTATCGAACCTGTTAAAAAATTGGTTCAGCTCATTGGCTCTGTCCTGGGTCCCCTCCGTCTGCCCACTGTTTGACTTTTTGAAGCCAGTGATATTTCTCATACCCTTCCACACCTCTCTCACCTGGCTCTGCCTCAGCTTGTCCTCCATCTTCTCCTTATACACTCTCTTCCCCTCAGCAATCCGCAACTTCAGCTCCCTCTGGACGCATTTCAATTTGTCCTTGTCCTTCTCCTTGAAGGCCCTCTTCTTCTCATTCAGCAGGGCCTTCAGGTCGCTGGTGACCCAGGGTTTATTGTTTGGGAAACAGCGTACCTTCCTGGTGGGTACAGTGTTGTCTACACAAAAATTAATATAGTCTGTTATGCAGTCAGTGAGTCCATCGATGTCCTCCCCATGAGCCTCACAGAGCACATCCCAGTCTGTTGTTTCAAAGCAGTCCTGTAGGGCCTCATTCGCCTCTGGGGACCATCTCCTAATAGTCCTGGTGGTTGCAGGCTGCTGTTGGACCATAGGCCTGTAGAGTGGGTTGAGGTGGACAAGGTTGTGATCCGATCTACCGAGGGGAGGGAGTGCAGTGGAGTTGTATGCATCCTTCACATTAGCATATAACAAGTCCAGAGTTTTATTATTCCTGGTTGGGCACTTCACGAACTGTTTGAACGTGGGCAGCGTTGAAGAGAGAGATGCATGGTTAAAATCCCCCGAAATGGCAAAAAAAGCACAGGGATGCGCCGTCTGTAACCTCGCGATAACAGAGTGGATGACGTCACACGCTGCGTTTGCGTCAGCAGAGGGCGGGATGTAAACAATAACAGCAATGGCCGCCGTGAATTCCCTCGGCAAATAGTAGGGTCTCAGGCTAACGGCTAGCAGTTCAATGTCCGGGCTACAAAACTGTTCCTTAAGAGTAATATGTTTCGGATGACACCATCTGTTGTTAACTAATAAAGCCAGCCCACCACCCTTACTCTTACCGGAAGAGACGCGATCCCTGTCCGCTCTGATGGTCTGGAAACCGTCGATAGTGACGTTCTGTATGGGGATGTTACCGTTCAGCCAAGTCTCAGTAAAACACATTAGGCTCGTTTCACGATAAATCCTTTGTCCTCGAACAAGTCCCGCCAACTCATCCATCTTGTTATGTAGACACCTAACATTGCCCATAATAATAGACGGTATAGCCGGCTTGTACTTGAACCTCCTCCGCTTTGCCTTACATTTCAATCCCGCCCTACATCCACAGCGTCGTCTTTTCAATTCGTCCGGAATATCAAACTTTTCCCTGGGGAGCAGCAGCGCTGCGTGGGCTAAATCCAGGAGCTGGGCTCTGCTGTAAACAATAACAGTTGACGACTCCTGTCGACGTTCAGCTGCGATAAAATCCATAAACCTGAACTGTTATAGTTCGACTGTAGCAAAATAAAAATAAAGAAAATAGACGAAAGAAAACAAACTAAAACAACAATTAATGCACGAACAACGGGAGCTGCTTAACAGGCGACCACTCAGGGCGGCGCCAAACTTAATGATATAATGATAATGATATACTCTTCTATATCTCCAGTCACGACAAGTAAGTGTGTTACGTTGTTTTTGTTAACTCGTGTTTTGTTTGGATAGTTTGTCATTGTGAATATTTATCTGCTGTATAAATAAAATGTCAAACTATACCTGCGCTGCACCTTGGTCTCTCCATGCACCCGATCGTGACAGACCTTGGTCCGTGTATGCACCATGTCGTGACAGAACGACCCACCACAACGAGACCAAACAGCGCAAGTGGGGAGAGAAGGAGAGAGAGGGAGAGCAGCGTCGGTATACGGTGACGGAACTCCTCGGAGGGTTCGAGACTGACTCGGAGGAGGACGACGACGACGTGCTTCGGTTCCCTCACTCGTGGGGGCTCCTGGAGGAGACCTCACCGGAAGGGGATAGGCGATGGGGAGAGGAAGATCGGAGCAGTTACAGCCCTCCAACGCCAGTTCCCAACCCGGTGCCTCCAGCGCCGACCCAGAGCTCGGTACAGCCCGTGAACGGCTCAGAACCCGGAGAGGCTGGAGGAAGAGGATCGCCCAACACTTCGTCTTCCCACGATCCATGATAGAGAGAGACCGGAGGAATTTTACAATTGATCAGAGGAGGAGCAGACGAGGTGGTGGAGAGCGAAGGTCCGCAGCCCGGAACCTCCAGCAAAGGTCAACAGCCCAGAGCCTCCAGCCACGGCTCAATGCCTGGAACCTCCAGCTAAGGTCAGCAGACCGGAACCTCCAGCGAAGGTCCGCAGCCCGGAACCCACAGCAAAGGTCCGCAGCCCGGAGCCTCCAGCGAAGGTCCGTAGCCCGGAGCCTCCTACGATGGTCCACAGCCCGGAGCCTCGAACGACGGCACATAGCATGGAGTCTCCAGAAGTCAGCACAGCTCTGTGGCGGGAACCTACCTCTCCACCGGTGCCCAGTCCAGGTCCAGCCGTCTGCCCCGCTCCTGAGCCAGAGCAGTCAGCATCCACCGGTGCCCAGTCCGGGTCTGGTCGTCTGCTCCGCTCCAGTGCCAGAGCAGTCCGCTCCATTACGCTCATATATTTACAGTGCCCAGTCCGGGCCCGGTTATTTGCCCCGCTCCATGGCTGGAGCCATTTATCCCACCGGTGCCCAGTCCGGGCCCGGTTATTTGCCCCACTCCATGGCCGGAGCCGTTTACCCCACCGGTGTCCAGTCCGGGCCCGGTTATTTGCCCCGCTCCATGGCCGGAGTCGTTTGTCCCACCGGTGCCCAGTCCGGGCCCGGTTATTTACTCCGCTCCATGGCCGGAGCCATTCACCACACCGGAGCCCGGTCCGTCCTCGGTCATAAGGAGAGAGCATGGCAGGAAGTTGTCTACTTTGCCGCGGCCGGAACCGCCACCAAAGAACTAAGCTTCCCTCCCTAACCTTCCCCCCATGTATTTGTGTTTTGGTTGGCGTTCGGGAGTCCGCGCCTTGGGGGGGGGGGGGGTACTGTCAGGCTCTAGCCTATTGCTTTTCTATGTATCCATGGTCAGAGTCTGACAGGTCTATCATTGCTGCCCATCTGCAGTTTGCTCAAGATCACCTGGACAAGCCAGAAAAATATTTTGTGGATGGATGAGACCAACATAGAACTTTTTGGTTTAAATGAGAAGCGTTATGTTTGGCGAAAGGAAAACACTGCATTCCAGCATAAGAACCTTATTCCATCTGTGAAACGTGGTGGTAGTATCATGGTTTGGGCCTGTTTTGCTGCATCTGGGCCAGGACGGCTTGCCATCATTGATGGAACAATGAATTCTGAATTATACCAGCAAATTCTATAGGAAAATGTCAGGACATCTGTCCGTGAACTGAATCTCAAGAGAACGTGGGTCCGCAGCAAGACAACGACCCTAACCACACATGTTTTGGAATGGTCAAGTCAAAGTCCTGACCTTAATCCGATCAAAATGTTGTAGATGGACCTGAAGCGAGCAGTTAATGTGAGGAAACCCACCAACATCCCAGAGTTGAAGCTGTTCTGTACGGAGGAAAGGGCTAAAGTTCCTCCAAGCCGATGTGCAGGACTGATCAACAGTTACCGTGTGTGTGTGTGAGAGAGAGAGAGTTTCGGCGGCTGGTCCGTCAATCATAGCAGGCGTGAGCTAATTAAGTGATTCCAAAACAAATGGCCACAGCTTTGATTTCTCATCTCCCACAGATTTAAGGCAACATTCCTTCCTGGATCTTTTTATTTATTACGCTCATATATTTACAGTATTTTTCTTATTTTCTTTCTTGGTTTAATTAGTGACTAGCCACCCACCAGTGCCCCAGCGAGTTCCCTTTTCTCTCTGCTTTATTGATCTCCATAATCGCACAGGAAAATAAGGAGGTACAGAATACTAATCAAACCTGTTCCCTAAAGCGTGGCCAATCATTGTGGATTAACATACACTGTAAAAAAGAAAAACACCCACAAATCTGGTTGTTTCAACTCACTCTTATTAAGTAACTGGTAACACAGCCTTTTGTGGTTTACTCAAAGTGTTACCTGAATTCAACACATACAGTGGGGACAACAAGTATTTGATACACTGCCGATTTTGCAGGTTTTCCCACTTACAAAGCATGTAGAAGTCTGTATTTATCATAGGTACTCTTCAACTGTGAGTGACGGAATCTAAAACAAAAATCCAGAAAATCACATTGTATGATTTTTAAGTAATTCATTTGCATTTTATTGCATGACATAAGTATTTGATACATCAGAAAAGCAGAACTTAATATTTGGTACAGAAACCTTTGTTTGCAATTACAGAAATCATACGTTTCCTGTAGTTCTTGACCAGGTTTGCACACACTGCAGCAGGGATTTTGGCCCACTCCTCCATACAGACCTTCTCCAGATCCTTCAGGTTTCGGGGCTGTCGCTGGGCAATACGGACTTTCAGCTCCCTCCAATAATTTTCTATTGGGTTCAGGTCTGGAGACTGGCTAGGCCAATCCAGGACCTTGAGATGCTTCTTACGGAGCCACTCCTTAGTTGCCCTGGCTGTGTGTTTCGGGTCGTTGTCATGCTGGAAGACCCAGCCACGACCCATCTTCAATGCTCTTACTGAGGGAAGGAGGTTGTTGGCCAAGATCTCGCGATACATGGCCCCATCCATCCTCCCCTCAATACGGTGCAGTTGTCCTGTCCCCTTTGCAGAAAAGCATCCCCAAAGAATGATGTTTCCACCTCCATGCTTCACGGTTGGGATGGTGTTCTTGGGGTTGTACTCATCCTTCTTCTTCCTCCAAACACGGCGAGTGGAGTTTAGACCAAAAAGCTCTATTTTTGTCTCATCAGACCACATGACCTTCTCCCATTCCTCCTCTGGATCATCCAGATGGTCATTGGCAAACTTCAGACGGGCCTTGACATGCGCTGGCTTGAGCAGGGGGACCTTGCGTGCGCTGCAGGATTTTAATCCATGACTGCGTAGTGTGTTACTAATGGTTTTCTTTGAGACTGTGGTCCCAGCTCTCTTCAGGTCATTGACCAGGTCCTGCCGTGTAGTTCTGGGCTGATCCCTCACCTTCCTCATGATCATTGATGCCCCACGAGGTGAGATCTTGCATGGTGCCCCAGACCGAGGGAGATTGACCGTCATCTTGAACTTCTTCCATTTTCTAATAATTGCACCAACAGTTGTTGCCTTCTCACCAAGCTGCTTGCCTATTGTCCTGTAGCACATCCCAGCCTTGTGCAGGTCTACAATTTTATCCCTGATGTCCTTACACAGCTCTCTTGTCTTGGCCATTGTGGAGAGGTTGGAGTCTGTTTGATTGAATGTGTGGACAGGTGTCTTTTATACAGGTAACAAGTTCAAACAGGTGCAGTTAATACCGGTAATGAGTGGAGAACAGGAGGGCTTCTTAAAGAAAAACTAACAGGTCTGTGAGAGCCGGAATTTTTAATGGTTGGTAGGTGATCAAATACTTATGTCATGCAATAAAATGCAAATTAATTATTTAAAAATCATACAATGTGATTTTCTGGATTTAGATTCCATCTCTCACAGTTGAAGTGTACCTATGATAAAAATTACAGACCTCTACATGCTTTGTAAGTAGGAAAACCTGCAAAATCGGCAGTGTATCAAATACTTGTTCTCCCCACTGTATACAACATCCAACATGAGATGTTGTATATGTGCCTGGGATTGGGACTTTTATTGTGTGTGGATGAATAAGTGTGTGTGTGCCTGTGTGCGTGCATGCATGAGAGAGAGCTGGAGTCTCAGTGTTTGTGTGAGCCCTTTGTCTCAGAGCATTAAGATTTCACCCCCACCACAGCACTATTCAAAAGCTCTCCGTTCAACATTTCTTAACCACTGTGCTAGAATGAATCGGACAAATCCTTCATCAGTCTTTCCTTGACTCCTTTCTCATTCATCAACTTCTCATTAGCAGAGGTGTATGACCCATTTGGCTCAAGCTAAAATCTCCAAAACTGCCTAGAAATATTAACAGATCCCCCCCAAAACACCACAGCCACCAACAGTGAAACTAGAGCTGGAAAGCCCCTTTCTTTTCTCACTTTTTTCCCTGGAAGGCAATTTGTCTGTGTTTAGGAGAAAACTGCCAAGCCTCACACAGTAAGAGGCAGCTGCTCCACAGTAGCGGCTAGGCTGTTGGTCTGAAGTGTTTGCAGGGGTCACCCACCCAGTGCTCGTAGTGAGAGGGAAAGAAAAATCAACAGCCTAGCGTGGCTAACCAACAACACAATAACAACCTCACAGCCCAGTCTACTGCTGTGTCCCAAATGCACCCTATATAGTGTGCTACGTTTGACCAGGACCCATAGGGGCATTCCACAGGGCTCTGGGCAAAAGTAGTGCACCATATAGTGAGTAGGGTGCCATTTGGGACGCAAACCCTAGTTTCTTCTGACTGACAGTTTCATCTGGTCTCATCTGTTGGAGGTGTGGAGGGAGATTTAGTTGGGTGTGGGTAAGTGAGAGGCACATCTAAGCCACTTGGGCTGCAGAGACAGGGGTGTGAATGAATCCACATGTTATTCACATTGGGTCACACAGCTGAAAGCTGGCAAAACAATAGCCTGAAAAACATAGTCACAGTGTCTCGATCCTGAAAGTGTATGACTATGCCCTTAACACGGCATGCATGGATTTGAAAGGTATGGGCTGCGATCCAAGTGGCACCTTATTCCCTTTATAGCCCCATAGGGCTCTGTTCAAAAGTAGTGCACTATATAGGGAATGGAATATATAAGTATAATGAAACAAAGTAACATCAGGACACAGCTACATGAATGGGACTGTGGGGCTCATGGCTGACATGGCTGAAGTCCAACATTGAACCATCTCCCTATGATCAACCAATCAGCATTCTCCTCATAAATGTTCTCACCACATAAACCTGCTGTACTTACTGAGCCTTCAGGCAGCAAAACACAGAATTTGGGGGAGAAGAGCAAACGAATGACCATGTGGACCCAGGCCACGCTACGCTTTTAGAGCCACATTACTGACAGTACAGTGTCACAGGGCCACAGCCATCCTCTCACCTGGCTAATGTGCCTAGTGAAGCTAATCAACACATAGACTCAGGTTGTGTCCCAAATGGCAACATATTCGCTATATAGCCCTACTTTTGACCAGGGACAATAGTGCATGATACAGTGAATAGGGTGTCGTTGGAGATTTAAAGGGAGAGAGACTACTTCTCATCTTGCTTGGAGGATAAGGAGTGTCCTGTCCTCTGCAGTGAGTCAGTACAGTATGTCCTGATTGTCCCTTGTCTTATCACTTAGCCATGGCTAATCGCCTTAGAGTTTTCTGCCGTGCTCTGTGTTTCCCAAGGCTAAAGGACTGGTGTGAATGTGTGTCCAAAGCCCGCTAGGCGGCACTGCAGAGAAATGATGGGTACAAAGTGGAGTGGATTAGATGCACTACATATCAAATTCTAAATTCTAACGTTACTTTAAGTATTAGATATATTTTCACATTTTATTGAACAGATGGTGAGAGTGGATGACAGTGGGAAAAGATAGAGGTTGTGTTAATGGGCTGTAGACCGGTTGCCAGCCTATGCCGACAACGTAGACATGTTTTGGAGTCTGCGGCATTACCGCTAGACCAGCCAGGCCACAGCCACCATTACTTTAGACAGCGTTTCCATATAGTCACATGGCTGGTTTGTGGCTGTAATCTGTCACATGCACAATGTGCACCTAAAGACATGGTGTGGTTGGGCTGCAGCAGCCTTTGGCTCTGTGGTTTCAGTATGATCTCAAGATGATCACAGTGGCTCATTCTCTCCATCCTCCTTCCCGCCGGCCCAAATCCCTTCCCAACACGCTTCCCACACAGTGATTGTGTCCCAAATGGCACTATTCCCTGCATAGTGCACAACATTTGACCAGAACTGAATAGGGTGCGTTTTGGGACGCATCCTGTGAAACCGGGTTGGTTTCTCCAAAATGAAAATGGGCACGCAGAGATTTTGTCTTGTCCGACATCTGGGGAGAGGCTGTGCCATGAGCCAACGAGTGAGATAGGCAACGTTTGGGTAAGGATGATAAGAGACACAGATTTACAATTCCTCTCCGGCAGGAAATTAAATATTTGTGTGGTTCACTCTGGAAGTGATTGGAGTTGAGACTCATTTTGGAATCCAAATGTCAGTCTAAGACACTCGCTCTCTCACACACACACACACACACACACACACACACACACACACACACACACACACACACACACACACACACACACACACACAAACTAACTAAACACAGTGTGGGTGTAAATAATCAGCAGAAAATGTTAACAATTTATTTTTGTTAAATAGGTACCCTTCTGTGTTGAGGTTTGTGGGTAGCAGAGTCGACCATATACCGGTAGTACCTACATCCTGTTGAAATGGAAATGTGTGTGAGATTGTTGACCCCACCTGCCTCTTCTGACATACCCCTCATACTGGAATCCATCTCAAATTCCTGCTGACATTGACTTCATTTGTCAAGGGTCCGCACTCCAAATAGTATTTTTCAAAGTGCTATTTGTTTCATTTGGAGGCAACAAGGGCAAACTAATTATGCTTTCATTTTGGTAAACGCACCAGTTCTGAGAGCAGTGGTTTCAAGAACTTGCTGACAGTCTATTTTAGTGTTACACCAACACTGAGATCGCGTTCCTTCAACTATGAAGCTCTAGCATTCCTAAGGCAACTATGACGCTCTCTCCCACGCTCTCTCCCACGTATCCACACTCTTGATGCACTCTCCCTGATCCTCCCTTACTAACACCCACAAAGTCTGCATCCCAAATGGCACCCTATTACCTATGTAGTGGACTACTATGGGCCCTGGTCAAAAGTAGTGCATTATGAAGGGAATAGGATGCAATTTGGGACACAAACATAGACAACAAGATTGATCAGTCCAATCCCAAAACTTGGTACAGTTAGCCATTTCAATCAGCCTCTGGATGAGGTGCTTCAACACTGCTTCAATGAGCCGCTCCTTCCCTTGGCCTGTCCTCCCCAGAAAGCAGAGCAATCTGTCAGCAGTAAATATACAGACAGCAGCCTTGGAAGTAAACAGAGCCCCAGATATAAACACAACATGCATCAGCACAGAAAAACACAACAACTGAACAGTCAAAGGAACAGGGGAAGGGGATATATACAACGGGAAAACAGAGGCTTACCTCCATTGTCTTTAAGATGCAGAGCAATCTTGGTGTCATCTGGAGAGAGAGAGAGAGAGAGAGACATTATGACCTCCATTTTGTCTGTGGTTTGTGAATATACCCACAGCCATACATACAGAATCCCTATGTCTATTATATTAATTATAGGATCTCTATGCCCACAGCTCACGGCTGCCTGACGACAACAACCACTATTAAACTCAATACTGGTAAAGAATGTGAATCAAATATTCAGAAATAATCAGTAGCGATTATTACATAGGTTTTCCAGTTTATATTTCATTACTCGATCATCTTCATTTGAAAAGTGAATTTAATTAAATGTCTGAAAAAAATATGTTTTGTATATAATGCTCTCCCATGCGTAATGCAAGAACAAGAATCAGTCTGGGGTTAAGCAACTATAAAACATTTAAATTCACTGTGAGAGGTGTGATATGAATTTACACACCCCATAGGATCCAAAATATGCAAATGTTTACCACATGTTGTACATGAGTCGGTGAAATGCTATGGGTGCCATTGCACCATCTCAAAACCAGAAAACCTTGAAACGGGTCTCAACTGAGTAAATGTATTTCAAAGGATTTTTTACATTTCAATTTCCAAGATCATGTAATGCCTGCAACCATTTCCTAATCTAAGAAATGCCATGGTCTATGAGATAAGGTGTATAACAGCGAGGCAGGAAATCAAACAAGATGACCAATCCTGTGCCAGCGTGAGTGTCATAAATATGAACAATTATCATAGGATGACATTAAACTGTGACAGTGAAGATTCC